>BSBM01002098.1:1980000-1985000 GCA_027924585.1 Larix kaempferi | reverse complement strand
GACTTTCTTGACTAGCAAGAACTCTAAAGACTATCCAAGGCCTTTTACGTGACTAGCACAACCTGTCCGGATCTCCAAGGCGTATTACAGGTGACCATGGAAAAACCTCGAAAGAGCATCCCAGGACTGATTACGAACACACAACTCAACCTATCGGATCTCCCAAGGCTGGATTATATGCCATAGGACAAAACCTCGAAAGACCATCTGCCAGATATCCTAGGGCCAGATTACATGCCATAGGAAAGACCTCGAAAGACTATTTGCAAATCTCCCAGGGCCGGATTATATGTCCTCCCAAAGCAAAACCTCGAAAGAGTGTTTGCTAGATATCCGAGGGCCACATTACATGCCATAGGAAAAACCTCGAAAGACTATCTACAAACCTCCCAGGGCTAGATTATATGCTTATCTACACAACCTGTTCCACGGCCACAGAGTATCAAACTGATACTCATCATACATCATCCTGATCATCATCACTACATCATCCTAATCATCATCACTACATCATCTTGATGCATTTCATCATTGCATGATTATCTTTATCATCGTTACTACATCATCATGATGCATGTTGTCTAGAGCATCGCCCTGATACTCATCACACATGATCATCCTGATCATCATCACTGCATCATCCTGATGCATGTCATCATCGCATGATCATCCTGATCATTGTCACTGCATCGTCCTGATGCATATCGTCCAGAGCATTGTCCTGATACTCATCACACATGATCATCCTGATCATACAATGTATCCACCTGATACATATACAAATACATGATCCAACTGATCATACAATGTATCCACCTGATACATATACAAATACATGATCCAAATTATCATATCCAGCATCCAACATGATGCATATATAGAGTAGTAACTGGAGCATCGTCCTAATGCTCATCATCCAACACTTACATCCACAGCCATCGGAGGGATCGTCCTCTCACCATGCTTGGAATGGCTCCAACAGATGTGTCCATCAGTTCTTCCTCGAAGTGTCGTCAATATGAAGAACACCAAGCCTCTCCCTGAAGTATTCGAACTTCACTCTGGCTAGTGGTTTCATCAACACATCTACAACCTACTCATCCGTCGCAACATACAGGAGCTTCACTGCTCCTCACTGCACCATATCCCTAATATAGTGATATTTGATCTCTATGTTCTTTGACATGTCGTGGAACACCGGGTTCTCAGACAACTTCACACAACTCTGGTTGTCACAAAATATACCAGTAGCATCCAATGGGAGATCAAATAACTTAGACAGTAGCTTCCTCAACCATACTACCTCACAATTAGCCGAACAAACTGCAACATACTTTGCTTCAGCTGTATTCAGTGCTACGCAGGACTGCTTCTTGCTAAACCAAGAGATGATTCACACCTAATCCCATATTGAAGCAGCACCTAGAAGTGCTCTTCTTATCTGCAACACTCCCTACCCAGTCCGAATCAACATAACCCTGCAAGTTAAACTTTTGATTCGCATCATACTTAAGCCCATAATCAATTGTACCCTTTAGGTACCTCAGAATATGCTTTACAACAACCAGGTGAACACCTCTGGGATCTGTCAGGAACTGGCTCAATGTGTTCACTGCAAAGCAAATATCTGGTCATGTGTTTGCTAGGTACATCAAGGACCCAATCATCTGATGATACACAGTGACATCAACAAGATCAAATGAAGCATCACATAGAAGCTTCAAGTTCGATGCCATAGGTGTGGCCATGGCCTTGCAGTCCATCATCACGAACCTCTTCAGGATCTCTACTGCATACTTCCTTGTCCAAGGAAGATCCCATCTGCACTCTGCCACACCTCCATGCCTAGAAAATAGTGCATCATCCCCAAGTCCTTCATCTCAAACTTCGCAGCAAGCTTCCTCTTGGTATTAGCAATCAATCCATTCTCACCTGTAATAAAAAGGTCATCCTCATACAACAATAGTATCACGGGATTGCCTTCCTCAACTTTGTAGTAAAGGTTGAAATCTGCTTTTCTCTTGGTAAAGACCAAGCTGGATAGAAAGCTGTCTATCCTACCATACCAAGTCCTAAGAGCTTGCTTCAAGCCATACAAGGCTTTCTTCAGCCTGCACACATATGACTGCCTATCATGTGTCTCAAAACCAAGTGGCTGCTCCACATACACTTCCTCCTTGACTACACCATTCAAGAAAGCTATCTTGACATCCATCTAGTGTACCTTCCATTTCATCACTGCAGCCAGAGCAAGTACTGATCTAATGGAAGTGTATCTTGCTATAGGTGCAAAAGTCTCTTCATAGTCAATTCCTCTTTCTGGGAGAAGCTACGAGATACAACCTCGCTTTGTATTTCTCCATGCTACCATCTACAGCATGCTTGATCTTATAGATCCACTTGGAATTCACAACAAACTTTCCTTCAGGTCTTGGGACCACATCCCAAACATGATCGATCAGTACTTCTTGACCATGGCATCCTTTTACTGTATCCTGTATCCTAGGAACTTCAGATTCTTCAATATCTTCAATAGATAGTTTGAACTTCATTGCTGGAACAAATGTTGTAGTCCTTCTTTTGTAGGTGATGGTATACGATCTTTCCTACAATACAAGTTAAATTGCATGATTAGAAACATCTCATAGTTTTCAGAACAAATTCTGACACATAAAGAAATATGTCATACAGTCATGCAATTATTTTAGCCAATGCTTCAATACAACATTTATCCATATCCCGTAACTTTCTAGATGCCTTCCAATCTCTACTAGAACATTGTTAAGAGTGTGCACAACTCCCAACATGTCAGCAAAGAGGCTTCATTCTAGATAAGTAGCAATGGAATGTTGTACAATGCCATAGTCCACTTACCCATTACATGCAGATTAGTGGTATACTATTCATTAATGCAATTATTCTAATATGCATAATACACACCCTAAATCTAGGAACATAAGCATATACATATTGAACAATATTATTTAAACAAACAAGTATGTAAGAAATGACAATTCAAATACTTATCTTTGTTTGTTTGTTAGGTGGAATCCCTCTCAATCTTTGTTTCCTTGTAGGAACTACTGGAGTGTGCTCCCTCTTAATCTTTGCTTCCTGGATTATCTGTCCTTGAACTTATATCCAGCCTCGATCATTATGCATACTTACTAGTATCATCATTATGTTATCCTCGAGGTCTCATACACAATCATACATTCATTAGTATAATCTCAATACTATAAAACATTATGATTCTAAGTAATCTTAAACATGTATGGTCATGATCATTTCAAACACAGATAATAAACATTAGCATTCAAGGTTTCATGGAATACTTCTTTTACTCATGCATATTCTTATTGACCATAGGACTCTTCTGGTTAGTCATATCATCAATCAAAGTAAGAAGCATAATATGCCTAAACCCATGATTACTAACTTCAATGAATAATCATTATCAATCATGCCATGTATACTTATATAAGAGATTCTAACATAAGGTAGGATTCTAACTTGATATAGGAAAAACATACTTGGATTAATATGTTAGCTGGTTATTGTCTAACATACCCACATGATGTCTTCTTGTTCTCTTAAGTGACTTGTGCTAGTAACCTGCATATCTCATAGGTTAACCATTATAGAACCAAGTTATACATACCTTGTAAGTAGATATTCTATGTGATCCATGGTAATGGATGAACCTTTGTCTTCATGTCACCATGGTCATATGTTCTTGAATTAGAATATGATTTGTCTTTATTGATGTACCTTTCATGTTAGCGGACAACATCAACCTCATACAACACCACAATGCATTAGTACAATCATAAGTGTCAAAACCCTAATCAATGAATATCTTCTATCATGCATTCATAATTTTATTAAGGTGATACGACAAGTCTAAAGTTAATCAAGATTGTACTAACCTTGATGAAGACAAACATACCATAAACTTAATCATGAACAGATTTCGAAACATACCTGTAAGTCATACTTGTCAAGATTGCTTGTAATCTTCTTATGTAAGGCCTTTGCCTCATCTCCCTCTGAAACAAGAACTTCTTCACTTATGCAGGTGACCAATCCATTCCCTTCTAGGATTAACCCAATCCACTTGATTTGCAGAAACTGGATCTAGAGCTAGATTTGGGTTTGTCAGGGAAACCCTAAAAATTCAAACTATGAATTTCAAACTTCTGAAAGGATAGAAAGATGCGCCTTGATGAGCTGATCAACCTGGTATACTCATAATTTCAAAACTGCAAAGTTTCACCCCTCAAATTTGCTTTTCAATCTTTCAGATTCACTAGGGAGGACCCTGAATTAGGGTTTGAGTTTCCCGGAGCTTTACCCAACCAAATAGTTTGATCCAAATATATAAACTTCGATTTTTCCAAGGAGCTTCCAAATATGGTCACAGATTTAAAAAATTCTCATTTTTGTAGAATCCCTAATTTTTCACTTTTCCAATCAAAGTCCCGAACTAGGGTTTGATTAAACCCGGCCTTCTACCCAACCAAAAAATTTGATTTGGGCCTCTAAATTTTGATTTTGATGAGTAGCATTCATCCGTGATCTCTAATTACAAAAATACCAACTTTCTCCGAAACCCTAATTCCCGGAGCCATGAATGAAGGTGCTCAAAATCCAATTCTGTTTTGACATAAATATGCACCTGATTGTTTCTGGTGTAACTCTGAAATTATGAATCCACAGAGTCTGAAACTTTGATCTATGGTAACCCGACCTATCATCTTTCCAACCCCATAGTTCTGACCTCAATTGGATTCTCTGAGAGAGATTTATGCCAAGTGTTGCAACGTGACCTATTTATGGGATAAAACAGGAGAGTGAACTTGTACGACGTGCCACGTGTCACTGGTTCAACTTCAGCCTCTAAAAACCTTATCCAAGAAACTACAATCCGTTCCCTACCTCTTACTTATTAGGAAATTTCATTTGGAGCTTCCTAGCCCAAGTTGTGACCTTTTTTCCTA
>BSBM01002098.1:1600000-1975000 GCA_027924585.1 Larix kaempferi | reverse complement strand
TTTGGCACATGTCATTTAAAAATATATATATTCAAAATCAAAAAATATTTCAATGTGTTCCATAAATAAAATATTCCAATATCCTCAAGTAAAATATTTCAATATGGGAAAACCAAAAGGAAATCTCCCTAATATAGACTACACGGGAACTCCTCCCAATGCTTCATGCGTATCAAAGGAAGCATCACTATCCAAGAAGGAACAACATTCTTCAATAGATGCACCCCTTCAGTTGAATAAGCCTTCAATAGGTTCAAGTCCAAATGAAGGGCATTAGGGTCTAAGTTGAGTTAGTGGTTAAGAAAAACTAAGTATCTATTAGAGAAGTAGAGAAGTGGTCTGAGTTATCTATAGATTGACATGGGCAATAAATTTTGTAATAAGAATATATATATGTTTACTACTTGGTGAAGCTATTAAAGTTGATGGTATTTTGGTTTTGCTCCTATTTTGGTTCTCTTATTTCCCTATTTATTATTTTCAAATATGTTCTATTCATTGTTCTAGTTCAATCGGTATTAGAGTTTCAATCTAAGATGATTTTTCTCTAAGTTGTTTTATCTAACACCATACCATTGAATCAAGTCATGCAATGCTCCTCTTACCACTAGGGTTTTCTTTAGTTTGTAACTCACATTAAATGGATAAGTTGCAAGTGTACCCACCCTCCTAGGAAGTGAACCTCATCAAGGGGTTCATTCAGTAGACCTATCACATAGCATGTGCATTCATAGGATATTAAAGAATATCCCTAATTTCACTATATATTGGAAAATCCCTCCCAAAATCATATTGCTGAACCCCTCCATAAATACACCTTTCCAATTAAGAAAACCCCTTTTCACTAGCTATTTTAGATATACATTTTTTCAAACCATTTTTCTTATGTGAAAATACCATGTTGAAGGGAAATGATCCATGGTTTAAATCTATCATCTTCAACATTATATTAAATGGTTACTCCAACAACCTCAGCACAAGTACTAAAAGGAGAACACCTTCTAGTAGTAGTTTCGACAAAAACTCCAAGGTCTTTATATTTTTATAGTGGAGATGGATAGTGGAGGTGCGTGGCTAGAGGTTTTTGCATATATTTTGTATTTGGTGTGATTCTTATATATAATCGCACCAATGATCTTTATAATTTATATATGTATCGGATAGCTCAAATGTCCCTCCAATTTAAATTTTGATTTTAAAATAAAAAACTAAATCGAAACCATTGGTGCTCCTAACTCAAACATAAACACCATTGCATTTCAAAACATTGCACTAGAAAACTCATATATATATATATATATATATATATATATATATATATAGCAAGAGAGAGAGAGAGAGAATTAATTTACTATACGTTTATCTAAAATAAATGCATTGATGTATTGTATTTTAAAAATACACATTGATGCATTTTATCAAAAGGCACTAAGACCGTTGAAATGATTTACAAATTTAAAATGTGATCTATGGATTATGCACTATACTTTGTAACTATAAATGCACCGTTAAGTTTCTTAAAAAAATATATATTTCAAATTTCATGATGCACTCCTTAACAAATGCACCAAATCTCTCTCTCTCTCAAAATATATATATATAAAACTTAAGTGTTGATGCATATATATATAGATATCGAAAACTTACAATGCATTTATCTAAAATAAATGTGTTGATGCATAGTATTTTAAAAATATGCACTGATGGATTTGATCAAAAGGAATTAGAATCATTGAAATTATTTAAAAATTGAAAATGTGATCTATGCATTGTGCATTTCGGTTTATAACTATAAATGCACCCTTAAGTTTTCGGTCAATGCACTAGGAAACTATCTTTTTTCTCAATACAAAATATATTTCGAATTCCATGGTGCACTCCTTCTTAACAAACACAATAGTGCAGTTATATTTAGACATACACATTGACTCTTTGTTACAATGAGGCATAAAAAATTATTGAAATAATAAAAAAATATTGTTTTTATGGTGCTTTTTGTTGAAACATACAAAGAAGTGCATCATAAAATTTACCGACGTACTGTCCTATGGTATAATATCAAAAAACAGTTGTAAAATCATTTTTACATTGTTATAGTGATTTTTTGGACTCGTGCAAGCACCAATGCTCAGGTATCTATAGCGGCACTCCATGTTACAGTGTTCCTATACCACTGTACTTGTATATTTTTGTACATATGAGGTTGATTGGTGTTTGTTTTGAAATTTCCAAACAATCATTTTTTTCATTTTTATCGTACACCACAACCATGCCTCCTCGGTCTGAAAGGCACTAGGTAAATCAGTAGCTATCGTTCAATTTAAAATTTCAGTGGATTAAATTTTGACATTCGGCTTTGTAAGCTTAGAATTATCAAAAAAATTAAGAACCTTTCTACTGATGCTCCCTCGAAGCTTGGGTCGCACCACAATATAGTGCGTTTGTAGGTTGCATTAGTTTCGGTGCATTCCATTCATATAAATAAACCATAAAATTCATGCCAAATGCAATGTAGTTGTATTAAAATAACCTCATCGGTTCTCCCTGGTGCATCTAACTATTGTTGCATCAATATGTGTTTAAGAGACAATGCAGTTTAAGGTACACATCTAATGGTGTGTTTATATAGATAAGGTGCACCATCAACAACCATAGATAATGGTGTGTTGTAAGACACACCTAAAATTAACAAACAATGTGTTGTATGACAAACCTGTACCCATAAATGTATTTAAAATAAATGCTCCTCCAATACATTTTTAACTTGAAAACGATAGAACTCACTTTGAGTTAAACAGGGCACAGTAAAAGGAAAATTTTCTAGTGCACCATTGGTGGTGTGTCTGTGTTGTTAAGGTGCACCAGTATTGTATAAAAAAATATCAAATGTGTGTTTTATGCATACAATTTTTGTTTCTAGGAACACCTTTCTTGGTGCATATGGATATATCAAGTGCATCATATATACATTTGAAGTTATAAAATATGGAATTCATTTCAGTGTGTCATTTTGCACATTGTTAACAGTGCATTTTAGCGGGAATTGTTGACGGTTCTTTCAACTAGATGCGGTGCAACATTAAACCATCAAATAATAAAATTGAAAATTAGTCATTGGTGCACTTTGTTGAGCAATGTTATGATTCTAGGTCAATGGTGCATTCTATTAGAACATGATGCACTATTTATGGTGCTCAAAGTAAATAGAGAGCACCATGCATGGTGCACCTTATTTATACAATACGCACTACATATGAAAATTTTTGTTGGGCCAAACAAAATTCATAAAAGTTATAATAAGTATTTCATGTACTTTTTGTATGGAATTTTTATTTTATTAATATAACCCATGAAGAAATTTATATGTAAATCAGAGATAGGAACCAAAACCACCTCAAGTCAATTCTTATGACATCATTTGGATATGGAAGGTGAGAGAGAGGGAGAGGTATTTGGTTCCTTGTCATATTTCTAATGACAATCATCATATCTTATTTTCCTGTTTCCATCCTCAAGTTTTATGAGAAGGTTAATTCACTTAGGGGGTAGAATGTGCTATTGAAAAATTTGATCCATTGATGGGGTCATGACATGCATCCCTTTAGGGTTGGTCTCGATATTTGGTACTATCCCATAAATGAGGATGTGTACTTTATCATAGGTTTATCTGGGAGGGGGGAGGACTTTTCCCATTTTTATGATATACCACTTGGTTTTGTATCTAAGACTCTATTGATGTATATTTAGTGATTTATTAGTGATGATATTCCCTGACCCAGTGAGGTCCAGTTGAGTGGGGCCCAATTTAGGCTACATGCATTTCAGTTAAAGGAAGCTAGGTTCTTGAGCTTGTTTGTTACCATGATATACCACCATCTCATTGATGGACAATGCATTAGTTTTGTTATGTTATATTATGTAGATATTTTACTGTAGACACCCATACTGATCGGACGGACTACTATTTTTCAATGACAATTTTTTATAGATTTAGCCCACTCTTATAGCCAATTGCATGGGAGATAGTTTATCCTCTTTGTATCAAAGTTATTTACTCTATTTTTTAGAGGTTTATAAAAACTTGGCCCACATTTGGGCATTTATTTAACCTCATGCCAACTAAACCTATGACTAATGTGCATATGCACATCTGGAGGTAGGGGTTGTCCAAGAAAGGATAGCCCAAGGTCATGTGTATGAATCCTGATGCAAAGGTTTTGGTGATGTCATGTATCCAGGACACACATTCAGTCATCGATTATGTACAATATCCATATGAAAGGATCAATTGGTGAGGATGCACAAACATCTGATTTACTTAGGACGAGTCAGTGGATATGAGAGGAAATATGGCCATTATATTTTGATTAATTTAGTTGCATAATTTTTATCTTATTTAACACACATTTAATAGATTATAATTTATTTTATTTAAATTGTCTAATGATTGGTGTCCAATATTTTATATAAATTGTCATGTTTCCCGAGGATCAACTACCATTGTATGATGTGGATATGGTTGAGGCTAGTGAGTCAATTCTTGACTATAGTTCTAGCATGGAGAAACAAATGATAGGTCCCATATTTTGTCACTATGTGGTAGATAGACTTTGTCACTTCATGGATCGGCATAGTGTGGAGCCTATATGACATTGAGAGATCTTATAGGACCCTAAGCTCTCTCCCATATATTCTACCCTTCCCCATGATATGGGGGTATTGATTCATCATATTGTTGGTTTCCTCAGGCTCATCAATGACTTAAGGGCATGTATTCTAGATAAATATTATGGGGAGGATTCTCCTCCACCTCCTCCATTCACCTATCTAGAATTTGTTGGATCATCCAGCGTAGCACATGAATCTACCTCTTTTCCACCACTGCCATATCCTCCTATAACAGTCTCACCACCGCCATCCGTCAATCCACTAGTACCACTATCACCATCTCCTTACGAAGAAGGTCCACCACCACCATCCATTGTTGCACCATCCACCAATCCACTTGTCCCACCATTTTCATCCTCTCCTCCACCATCTGTTTTTGGCCCATTCACCGATCCATTAGTCCAACCATGACCATCCTATCCTCCAACATCCCCACAACCATCTTGGATGCCCCATCCATTAATCCATTAATCCCACCACCACCATCTACTGATGCCCCATCCATTGATCCATTAGTCCCACAACGTCCTCTAATAGGCCCAACACCACCACCCCCTCACACACTAGTTACAACATCCACTGGCACATCAGCTACAATATCCATTAATGCACTAGGAGATTTATGCGTTCGTATGTCATCGACTGGTATAAATCTTGATCAAGAGATACATCATCTTCTAGTTGTTGCAGTGTCACATGACATGGGTAGTGATTTACCCTCTACCTATTCCATTGTATGTGGATCTGATGAGTCTGGCTCTGGTAGTGG
Organism: Larix kaempferi; assembly: GCA_027924585.1. Lineage (NCBI taxonomy): Eukaryota > Viridiplantae > Streptophyta > Pinopsida > Pinales > Pinaceae > Larix > Larix kaempferi. The sequence goes on along the minus strand of BSBM01002098.1, from coordinate 1,969,563 downwards.
ACTAACCTAGTGTATTTGATTACTGAGATATGAGTCGACATCTTTATTGATTTTTATGAAATGTATATTTCACTTCATATGTATATATTATTCATTTTAATATCATGTTCATGTTCATGTTGTTTGAGTTGTAAATTTTTAAATTAAATATATTATGCCTTTTCATATCATGTTCATGTTTCCATTATTCGAATTATAAATTATATATTTTCATATACTATGTATTTTCATGTCATGTCCATGTTGATGTTAGTGGGTAATTATTTTCATCTCAACAAATATTGTTCAATAAATTCATTTGATTAATATTTAATACTAAGACAAGTGGGAAAATTGGTATGGTTGGAATCATTATATAGCATTGAAAGATCTATCCTTGTGGAATCATAAGGCCAACTAATATTGCTTACAATGAGCTTTTGTCTTTTGAATTTATAAGAGTTCAAATTGATAAAATAATAATCGAAGCACAATTATTTGAGTTTTCTTTCTTATAAATGAGTGTATTTCAAAGGAATTGCAAGCCTTCATTAGTCACTAGATGAGGTTACTCCACTAGTTATGGATGCTTGCAATATTTTTTAGAATACTTCATTTGTACAAGTGGGTAAATCATAAGATAAATTTCAAATAAATTTCAAATATGTAATTGAATTTTCAATCAACCCAGTGACATGTTCATTGGATTTTAATTATTTAAAAATATATTGTATTTAATAGTAATGTAATAAGTTTCATTCTTATCCCTAAAATAAAGTTTATAATAATAAATGGATAAATAAATTAAAAATAGTTATTAAAATTTTAATAAACAACAATGTTGATGCATTAAATTGTACCACTGATGATGATGTGGATTCTAAATAGAAAATATTTTTACAGTTTGTAAAACTCTAAATAATGAGCAACAAATCTTTAAAAAAATTAAAAATTGTACAATATTATTGTTAAAAAATGTCATAAAATGTATTCCTTATTCCTTGAGTTGTCTAAGATAGTCTCTTTGTTTCTTGTTTCTTTTCCATTCTCCTCTGGTGGAGGTTTTGATCATGGTTCCTCACCTCGGGAACCTTTCTCTTGGTACTCCCTTTTTCTTCCATTGCTTAAGGTAGGGACACATGACACAATGGTTCTTATTTCAGTTAGGTTCTTTATTAGGATGGCATTGATCTCACGTTATTCTTCCAAGGCCTTGACATTGTCATCCTTGAAGCTACGTAGTGCTTCTTGCATGATTTTTATTGTTTTCAACATCATGACTATAGGAGTTGTTGTTCTATGGGATAAGTTCAACTCGACACATACATTTTATTCAAATGGGGATACTTCTCCCACCCCAATTTGAATAGGTGATTCACTCATTTTCTTTTATATGCTTCTAGCTATCTGAGTTACCTATTCAGTTTTCAATCTGTCTTCTTCTGGATACTTGAAATTCATACAGTTTATTAGTTGTAAATCAATATTACAAATGTGTAGTTGAGTCTATAAGGTCCAAGTGTTGTAACCCAGGATCCGATGCCACTTTTTCATGTACACATTATACTCAATAATTTTTTTTATACGCTAAGTCATAACATACAACAACTGGAAGAGAAGTAAGTGAGTGATTACTTACTTTCACTCGATGAGGGACTTACTTGGATGCGACTAATGAAACAAATTCGTCTCGGTTGGTTGCAGCTGTGAGTTTATTAGACATGGCTTATATATTTAAACACATGTGAACACCATCTTAGATGACTAGTCCTTATACCAGTTCTGGTTGTAAGTCAGGCTACTCATTTTATAGTTGATTCTTTAACTCTAACAGGGAACCCATGCATCCGGTATTCACCTCGTACTTGTTTCTTACTTTACAAAGATTGTCTTAATTGTTTTGCTTACTTGTGTGCTTACTTGCACACCACATCATTCTTATCCGATAGCCATACTTATATTATTATTAATTATACTCCTATAAGATTATTCCTATTAATCAAAACTTAGCTATACACACCCACATATCAGGTTATTAACATTGATAATCTCTCTCTCTCTCTCTCTCTCTCTCTCTCTATATATATATATATATATATATATATATATATATATATACTTTTTCCAACCATACATTTATATAGGATTGCTATCCATAAGCCAAGCATTAATGTAAGTTACAATGGAAAACCATTCATACACTGCCATAGTATATATGTAAAACATATATTGCTTATTAAAATTCTATCCAAACACTCTAATGCCCACGGATCCACTAGACCACGGTCTAGGTGGTTAATGAATGACCCCAATTGTTATGTTCACTCCACGCTACATACAAGGAGAGAGAACAAATGATTGGTTTCCCCACTCGACTATTATGCCTAGCCTCATTACAGGATGGATTTACTACATGAGGAGTAAAATTTGTACCTTTTAATGGTGATGATAGAGGCAATTGTTAAGGAAATCCTCTATCTCTTGCCTTGCATTTTCCTGGCACTCTCTCAAATCATGCCCATGCTATAAGGAAACAACATACCAACCTTTCCAATTTACAATAAAAGGAGTATTCTCTCTCTCTCTCTCTCTCTCTAAGATCTCATTTGGTCATGGGACATTCAAGCTAGTTCAACACAGTGCTAACAACCAAAGGGAGGGTGCCTTCAGTGGCATGATCTCTCCATGTGTAAGGTAATATTTGTTATCATACTATTTTTTTTGCAAGTTTGTTTTCTTTGTTTAAGTTTTTACTTCTTATTGACTGTGTAACACGTTATTTGGTAGGGTGGTGTGGCCAAGATACTACCCAGCCCCACCCAACCATTTTAAGCGCGCATAGCGACAAGGGTTGTATGTGTTACAATTTAATAATGGGTAGAAATTACTACATATATTCCATGAGAGGGTTTTATGCATATTCATCCCAATCGTTCCATCCACCACAAACTGCAAGGTAATCCTTGAATGATCCTTAACATATCTCTTAATTATATGCAAGTTATATTTTTAGGGGTTGAAACTCCAACAATTTGACCATGTGGTTTTGGGAAATAATTGCACTTGTGCATGAATTGCTCATTCCATATGGCAGTGGGGACATATTGTCCTATTTGAGATCAAGTTCGCAGGGGTATGATGACTCTTCACTATCGATCCTTTGGATCGAATGGCTTGATCTCTTGTGCATACAATTTATCCCCTCATGTTGGTTATGAGCATAGCTAGCCGTGACTCAACCAAGTTTTGCTAAGGTTACAAGTGTAGGGATAAAATCTTGTCTTGTCTCTACGACCTTCCTTAATCTTATGGAGTTCACTCCTTTTGCATAGAATCTGTTAGTGCATACACATATGTAAAAGCTTACGTTCGCATGGTTGGGTAAGCCGATTGATTACAGTTTATAGATATGCATATAAGCACAAGTATGACATGTATAAGATCTTGTGTGTGAGGGTGAGTGTGTGTGTTCCCACATTTTCATAGCATGTAGTTAGGCATGACACGCTTGGTTATAAACCCATGCATGTAGATAATATTATCTTTGTTTATAGTTTGGATATTAAAAATGATAGGAGTGTACTTGTGTGGTTGTATTCAACCATTTTGATCTTCATTTGTGTTTACTTTCAAGTTAAGAGGAAACTCTCCATATATTAATACCATACATTTCAAATGTGTGTGTGTGTTCCCACATTTTCATAGCATGTAGATAGGCATGACACGCTTGGTTATAAACCCATGCATGTAGATAACATTATCTTCGTTTATAGTTTGGATATTAAGAACGATAGGAGTGTACTTGTATGGTTGTATTCAACCATTTTGATCTTCATTTCCATTTACTTTCAAGTCAAGAGGAAACTCTCCATAAATTAATACCATACATTTCAAATGTCATTCAGTAGGATAGTAGTGATAGCTTGTCTTGTATAAATAAGCTAGTTAACTCCTTTTTACTAATATTCTTTTATTGAGACATTCATTGATACCTTTGAGTTGTATGCATACATTTTAATCAAATTTACCTTCTTATAATTTTTCATACTTTGTTATACATTACTAATCCATATTTGCATGTTGCATGCATGCATCCTTGAATGGGTGGCCCCTCGGAACCCAAGTGACTATGTATTTTAACATCTTGTCATTATTCTAGATAACTATTAGCTTGTACAATCAACAATCTCTTACTACAATAGAATACATACATATATTTATATGTAGATATATCATTGTGGATACCCTCTTAGGTTCTACTTTTGGTTCTATTTTTCAGTAGAGTATGTGGCCCAATGCCACAGTTAGGTTCAAAAAACTCTTTTACTGATTCATTTTAGATCGATTTCCCAATGCAGTCGTTAGGGTTTTAATAAACAATAACATAATTGTACTAGTCTCTACTTCCCAATACAATAGTTAGGGTAACCACATAATACTAATACATTTGTACTAGACTCTATTACCCAATGCAGCAGCTAGGGTAACCAAATAGTTCTAATACAATTGCACTAAACTCTACTTCCCAATGCAACAGTTAGGTTAACCATGCAACATAAAAAAATACTTCAACATTCCATATTCATAATAATAACCAGAACATATTTCAAATCAATCAAGAATTACTTGATTTCATTTCTTCATAGGACCATATGGTTTACTAGTATTTATATCTTAGTTCAATACTATTTTGTTTACTTCTTTCATCACATATTTACATAGGACCATATCACATCTTTCCATATCTTTCATGCAATCTGGTGTTACTTAGACCAACAAATACCGCGTAGATCCAGATAGATAGAACATGTATGTCAGATTTGATTCTCTAAATAATCCATCAAATTTAAAACATAGATCTGCATACATAAACCATCATAGCATTAGCATATATAGACTCAAAATTCATAAAAATTAAGGACACAAATATATAGTGTACAACGAATTTATCTATTCAGAGTGTTACTAATCAATTTGCAGTGAATTTTGTGGGGATTTATTCGATCCACCCAACCATAGATATGTAGGAAACTTCAGTATTAGTTTCCCAATAGTCACCCTCGAGCCGAGTCTTGGTCTCTGTAGGGATACATTTTAGGATTCTTATAGTTTCAGTTTTTTTTAGAAGATCTACATTCCAGCTTAGGGTCCTATCTTAACCAAATCACCTTACCAATGTCTATGGTTCAATCCTAGAAGTACTCCTACCAACCAACAATTAGTAATCAAGCCTATATATACAATACTGTGGTCAACCAACACCCAATACTCCAACCTATATGGAAAATACTGATGGTAACAGTACCCAGGTATTCCTCCTACCAATTGGTACACACACCTCAATGCTCAAACTCTATGGCCATATAAATTTCAACCATGATTGGACTTGGTTATGGTGATATGCAAGTAGATACCAAAGGTTATCTCTCTTCCCTTTAGCTATTCAACTTTCTATTCATTACAACTTCTTTTAATCTTTCATTCAATTTTTTCTCTGATAATTTTTCATTTCAGATTTATCTTTTCTTCAGTTTTGTCATATTTCTTCATATTTCTTTCTTTGATGTTTAATACTCTTTCTTTTTCCACCAAGAGAGATTAACCCCATGGCATTCTTTTCCCCCTCTTTTGTAGACAAGGCATATTCTATTCTTAGCCAATTTCTTAGGAAATGCCATCTATGCGAGAGTTAAAATTCTAGAAGAATCTCTTTATCTTCTTTTTTTTCTCTTCTTATTTACTTTATTCATTTTCTATTTTTATTTAGATTTAAATTTAATTCCCTTCTCTATTTATCCTTCTTAATTATTTTTGTTTATCTTAGTTCTTTCCCTAAAGAGACCAAGACCCCTCATTCATAGGTTATCCCCCACAACACAAGCATACGTTAAACATAGTTCGATAAATGAACCAAATACATAGAACTACAATCCATAAAGTTTCACTATTTACAATACTTATCCACATACAGGGGTCAACATTATGGGTTATGAAATCCCCTCCCCACTGAAACAACACCATCCATGGTGTTACCAAAATTTCCCAACTCAATCCTATAATAGAGATGGGTATGCATTTCACATTTTGTCCTACATCTCCCACATGGCTTCCTTAGGCTCAAAGTGCTCTAAACCACGACTTCCTCCATGTCCATGATGCACAACGGTTATGGGTGGAACTCTCCTTATGGTTCCACCTTTATCACACACCAATCCACAACATGCTTAGTATTATGTATATATTTATTTAGTAACGATACATGAAACACATCATGAACTTTAACAATAGCTGGTAAAGCTAACTAATAGGAAACAAGTCCCACTCTGGCTAGGATTTCAAATGGTCCATAGTATCATGGAGAAATTCTAGAGTATATTTCTAGATTCAATGGGCTTCTTCTTTCTTTTAATTTAAGGTAGAGTTGGTCTCCTAATTCAAATTCTTGTGGCCTTCTACTCAGGTATGCATAACTTTCCTAGTACCCATGTGACATTTTTAGGTTCTTCCTAACCATGTTAACAATTTGTTCCAAATATTTAAGCATGTCAAGGCCAAGCATAATTCTATCCACTGTTTTGTCCCAAGTGATAGGATTATGGAACCTCCTACCATATATAATTTTGAAAGGGCTCATATTTGTTGACATCTAATATCCATTATTTTAGGAAAACTCTGTCAGGTGTAGATAGTTTTCCCACTTTTTAGGATTATCCATTATGTACATTCAAAGCATATCTTCCAGAATCTAGTTTGTCCATCGGTCTGATAGTGGTAGGAAGTACTCATGTTCAGCTAAGTACTCAAACTTGCAAACAAATATTTCCAAAATTTTGATGTGGACTTTGCATCCTTGTCTGAAATGATGTGTTTAGGAATCCCATGCAACCTGAGGATCTCCTTTAAGAATATTTCTCCAATATTGATAGCATTAAAAGTTTATTTGACTGGGATAAAGTGAGAAGCATTGCTTTGTTTTTCCACAACAACCATGATCAAATCATGTCGAATCATATATTTTTCCGATACAATGATGAAATCCATGTAGATCATTTCACATTTCCATTCTAGAATGGGGAAAGGTTTGCAATATACTAATTATATTCTTGTGTTCCACCTTTACTTGATATAGTTCCAAATAATGAGCGATATACTCAATGATATCATATTTCACTCAGGGCCAAACATATTGTTTCCTTATAATGGTCATCATTTTCTTCTATCCTAGATGTCCAAAATATGGTTGTTTATGGAACTCATCCATGATCATTTCCTTCAATTCTGATGCATTGGGAACATACAATCTACCTTTGTATGTGAGTAATCCATCATTGGTGACACTAAAGTTTTCCTTATTTTTTTATATATCCTCTATTTTTAGTCCTAACCAGATCTTTTGGCAATACTTTTCTTGTTCATAGGCATCTCTTTTATTTCCTTTAAGATCGGTCTCCATAATACTGATACGTGTTGAGTACAATAGTCAAACACTCCTACTAAGATCATCAACAAATTTATTTTCCTTTCCTTTAATGTTCCTTATTTTGAACTCATATTCACTTAGAAAGGCCAACCATATTCTTTCTTGTCGGGAATTCAGGTTCTATTTTTTGAACATATGGCTTCAACCCAATATTATCTATCTTTAGCATAAATCTCTTTCCATGTAGGTGATGTATCCACATTCTTAGTACGTGAATTATTGTTGCTAGCTCTAATTCATGGGTTGCATAGTTCCTTTCATGGTCTCTAAGATTTCTCGACTTGTAATAAATCAACATGATAATTTTGCATTAGTAATCCTCATAATCCTTTTTTGTAAGCATCTGTGCAAACCACAAAATATCCATAGGGATCTGCAAATTTTAAAATGGGGTCAATAGTCAACGATCATTTCCACTCCTAAGAAATCACAACATATTTCTCTACCAAATGAATTTGACATAATTTTGTTGCAAGGAGGTTATGGGATGATCAATCTTTGAGAAGTCTTTAATAAATCTATGGTAATAACTAGCCATTCCCATGAACAACCAGATATCTACTACATTTGTTTGGGTAGGCCATTGTGTAGTGTCTCTAATTTTATCTAGGTCCAGTGTGACTCCTTGATATGAAATTATGTGCCCCATGTACTGAACCTATTCTTGAAAGAAATCACACTTACTGAACTTCGCATAAATTTGGTGCTCCCGCGAGATTTCCTAGACTATTATTAGATGTTCATTATGTTCCTCCTCCATCCTTGAGTAAATGAGGATTTTGTCTATGAATACCAGCACAAATTTATCCAGGTACTTACTGAAAATATTGTTCATGACGCACATGAATGTAGCAGGTGCATTGGTGAAGCCGAAATGCACCACCACAAACTCATATTGTCCATATCGAGTCGTAAAGGAATTTTTATGATTATCTTGATATATTTGATATGAATTTCGTGATATCCAGATCTAGAATAAATATTAGAGAACACATTTTCCCCTTGGACTTGATTGAATAGATAATCAATTATGGGTAGAGGATACCTATTCTTTATAGTTACCTTGTTCAGTTGTCGATAATTCAGTGATCTTAAGGTTCCATCCTTCTTCTTAACAAATAGAATTGCAACTCCCCACATGGAAACACTAGATTTAATGCACTCTTTTTCCAGTAGCTCCTACAAATTCAGTTTAAGTTCAACTAATTCTAGGGTTGTCATTAAATATGGTGCCTTTTATATAGGTACTTCTTATGGAACCAATTCAATAATGAAGTCTATATCCCTCTTTGGAGGTTATCCAAGTACTTCTTTAGGAAACACATCTCGAAATTCCATTAGTAGAGGATAATATTCCATCTTATTTTCATTTTATTTCCTAAAATCTACCACTTGTATGCATATAACTTACATCCTTTCCATGCACTTCGCTTTAACTGTAAGGCATAGATCTTCCTCATTGATACCGTAAGATGTATGTGGTTTATAGTTATGATATTTCCTTTCTTGTATTCAAAGGTGAACGTATTTGTGTATCAATTCATGATAAATTTATGCTTTTCGAACCAATCCATCCCTATGATCATATCATAGGATCCCAAAGGAAAAATATCAATTTTGTGTAACATCCCTACCATGTAACTTCTCAAATTTTACCAAATTTGAACCTTGGACTAATGAACCCAAACTACTTCAAAAGCACCCAAATGATTTCAAATTCTATATGGAGCAGCTTGGGAGGTCTTAATACATTATAATGCAGATCTGAGACACTTATAAATTCATTTTAAACATTCATGGTCTGCATTTCTCAAGGAGGAAGGAGGGGGGAAAATACTAGGTGAATTCGATGGTTAAAAACCCCACTAGTCTAGGAAATTTTGGGCTTCCCAAACACTGTACAAACTTTCCTATTTTCTGAATTAAGTATTGTATTTGAAATAGGACCTCAAGGGAAACCAAAATGAAACATTAAATTAGGTTTTAGGGTCTGCTATAACTCCCATAAAACATTATATAGTGAGACATAGAAATTGTGAGAAATTTGTTAACAATGAGCATGAGATTTGTTGCACAATATTTAATCAAAAATCAAAGGGTATCCACACAACATTTTGGTAATAAATATTAAATCATATGCATATCGAAACATCAAAAAAAATTCAGAAAATTTCTAATGTAAAACAGATACAAAATCACTCCAAAAACTCCATGTCAAGATAGAGGGGAAACTAGCTCGAATCAAGAGTTTGCTTGGAAATATTACATGAAAGGTATGGTATTTAGAGCTATGGCTCCAATGTGAAGCTCATTACAATGATATACATCAAATAAAATAACCATGGATTCAACAAATCATCCTCCACAAAGTCTACACAACTATGAGTGCGCCATCAATAGTAGAATATGGACATTGAGAGAAAACTGAGAGAAGAGACAGTAGAGAAAGGAATGGTAGATGAAATAGAACTGTAAGGGGAATCAAAACTGAATCAAAACAATTTCATGAAGCTCTAATAATATTTCTGAATGGCCTCTCCTCCAACCAACTTGGACATGGATCTTTCACCTTCGAAATTGGTTCAATAGCAAGGAGGATGAACATCCACTGTGCAAGGACAAGCTAAGCTCTTCAAAAGTGCAAATGAAAAATGACCAAAATTTGCTCTCATTCCTCATCCTCCTATTTTATTAACCTCAAGTGAACTCAAGAGTTCGAATTCCCTCCAAGAGATTCCACTCAACTCGAATTAGTGATAGATTCTCTCATGAGACACTTTTCCACTTCTTGCTTGCATAACTTTTCCCCAATTCGAATTGGGAATCTTGGCTGACCATAACTCCCTCTATGCACCCTCTTAGTAACTATTTTTATCCCTAATATGTCATATGTGTCATAGGTATGCAATCAGGTCTGAATTTGTCACATTTGTCATAGATTCCTTTGATCATTGTTGTCATTGATGCCATGGAATCTAGCTACAAGTGTCACAATGCCTCTTCCTCTTCCGTGGGAGTTACTCTTCCACTCCAATTTGACCTTCCTAGATTCTTTAAATGACTATTTCCTCTTTATATCCCCCAAGTATGTTACCCTCCACAATGATGCCAAGTGTAGTGGGGAATCATGCCACATGTGGGCCCCACACCCTCTTATGCGCCCTCATGACCACATGCTACATTATTTTTCTTTTATTATCATTTATTTGACCCAATTAATGTGAATTTGTAAGTCTAAGGTCAATTTAGGGTCGTGTATCTCCCTTATTCCAAGTATTAATGCTTCCACCCCATCCTAGGGAAAAAGTAGGTTAGTGGAATTTTTCCTCCATGAAAATTTATTTGGATGGAGACATTACAGTCATCCCCAGCCAAGATTGCTTGTTCCCAAGCAATTTCAAATTTGTATGCTGCAAAATTTGTTCATCTTCCCATGTGGCATCCTCACTTGATAAATCCTTCCATTGCACCAAGTATTATTTTATGGTTCTGCTCCCTAATTTTGCTTTCCCTCACCTTCAAAATTTTTTCTGGAATGAGTATGAACTGCCCTTCATCATCCAACAGAGGAAGTGTTTCTAAAATTGAAATTTTATACCCAACCACCTTTTTAATACATGATAAATGGAACACACTATGAATTTTACTCCCTTCCGGAAGTTCCACTTCATAAGATACCTCCCCAACCTTTCGAACTATCTTGTATGGGACATAGAACCTTGGCTTTAGATTTTATGCTCCCTTTCATTTTAAGGTAGTTTGTTTCTAAGGTTGTATCCTCAAATAGACCAAATCATTCACTTTAAAATTTATCTCTTTCCTATGTTGATTTGCATATTGTTTTTGTTGATTTTGGGAAACCTACAAATTGTCTTTTAAAATCTTCAAGATTTATTGACTTTCCTCAATCCAATCCTTAGATTTTGGATCTCTACTATCACCAAAAATGTGATCAGAAAAGGTAGGTTCTTCATAGCCATATAGTACTTTGAAAGGAGACATTCCAATAGACATATGAAAGGTAGTATTGTTGCAGAACTCACCCAAATGTAGCCACTTAACCCATGCCTTGTGCTTCCCACTCACATAGTTTCTCAAGTAGCCCTCCAACCATTGGTTCACCCTTTCGGTTTGACCATTAGTTTGTGGATGATAGCTTGTGCTAGGAGTCAATTGTGTCCCCACTAACTTGAAGATTTCTTGCTAAAAATCACTCATGACCATGCTATCCTTATCACTAACAACATGTTTTGGAAGCCCATGTAATCTAAAAATATCTCTAAAGAATAGCTCAGCTACTTGTGCAATAGTAAAAGATGAGGCAATAGAAAATAAATGAGCAAATTTGTTGATTCTATCCACCACAACAAAAATACAGTCCTTACCAAGTGCCATGGGAAAACCTATGATGAAGTCCATGGAAATGATTTCCCACTTTTGTTCTGGAATAGGCAAGGGTTGCAAGAAACGAACAGAATGGTTGTGCTCAACTTTGTTTTGCTAACATATATTGCATTCATTCACATACTTTAGAACACATCCCTTAAATACTTTCCAAAAGAATGTTTCTCTTAGTTGCCTATATGTTTTAAAGAAACCAGGATGGCCTACTAAAGGATAACCATGAGCTACATTCAAAATTGTTTGCTTCAAATTTAAACCAGGAACTAAGTAGATTTCGTCTTTATAGTATATTAGGCCATTCAACACTTTATACCTATCATATCCATTGGACCCATCTAACAATTCACAAGCAAATATATCTTTGGCATACTCTATTATTAGTATGGCTTTCCAATCCTTTGAAATGTCCATAAGAGAAAATGAGGATCTTCTAGACAATGCATCTGCTACACCATTATTCTTCCCTTTAACATATTCAATGTCAAAATCAAAGGATTGAATCTTACTCACCCACTTTTGTTTCCTTTCATTGAGATCTTTTTGTGTAAGGAAATGCTTTAAGCTATTATGATCAGTTTTGACCACAAATTTGTTCCCCACGAGATATTGTCTAAACTTGAACAAAGCATGCATGATGGCCAACATTTCCTTGTCATGTATGGAGTAGAATCTCTCATGTGGCTGTAACTTTCTGCTTTGAAAAGCTATGAGATGTTGATTTTTCTTTAAAACCGATACAATGCCTTACCTTGATGCATCACATTCCAAGACAAATGGTTTACAAAAATATGGTAATGCAAGTACATGACAACTACTCATTACCTCTTTCATTATTTGGAAGGATTTTTCTGCATCTTCATTCCATTGGAAAGCATCCTTCTTTGTCAAGTCAATGAGGGGAGCAGTCAATTGGGAAAAACCCTTCACAAATTTTCTATAGTAAGTGCGGATCCCAACAAAACCCCTCAATATTTCAGTGATGTTATTGGGTGATGGACAATCAAGAATGGCCCTTTTTTTCTCCAAGTGCACCTTTACACCATCTTACCCAATGATGTTCCCAAGATACAAAATTTCTTTCAACCAAAACTCACACTTGGACAACTTAACAAACAAATATTGTTCATGCAATATTTTCAATATAGCTTCTAAATGATGCAAATGCTCCTCCCATGTCTTACTATAAATCAAAATATCATCAAAGAAAAACAAAAACAAACTTACAAAGTTGCTTGCAAAATTTTTGTTCATGCACGATTGGAAGGTTGCAGGAGCATTGGTCAATCCAAAAGGAATCACAAGGAATTCGAAATGACCATAATGACACCTGAAATCAGTTTTCTACACATATTCCTCCTTCATTCGAATATGATGGTAACCAGATCTGAGATCAATTTTTGAAAATAATTTTTCTCCAAAGAGTTCATCCATGATCTCATCTATCCAAGGAATGGGATATCTATTCTTCATCGTCTTGTTGTTTAGAGCTCTAAAATCAATGCACATGAACTTCACCAAGACAATTAATGAAGCATAGAGACTTGAACTTGGCCTTATGAGTCCCAACACCAAAAGTTCTTTAATAGCCTTCTCAATCTCATCCCCGAACCTTTTTGGGTGTCTGTATGGTTTCATTTGGATAGATTGAGTACATGATAACAACATAATGGCATGCTCAAATCCCCTGCCAGGTGTCCTTCCATGGGGAAGGTCTACAAAAAGTTTTCATACTTGTGCAATAGATGCCTTATCTCCTTTGGAAGTTCTGAAACTTGTATTCTCAGTTTGGGGGGAAGTGATTAGACATTATGCAGCCCATTCAATGTCCCCATGTCTCAAAATGGACCTCATACTATAGGAGGACACCACTTGATTAGGATAGGTGTGCATTCCCCTCACTAATACTGAATTTCCCTTTGAATCTTTACACCTCATTTTAGGTACTTGGTAGTTCACTGTATGCTCTTCTATAGAGTATAACCATTGGACTCCCAAAAACACATTTGTATCAGCAACATTGACCACATAAAATCTTTCAGTAACAGTGTAGTTTCCTATGGTAAGTTTTAGTTTTGGAATCCATGTATTATAGTCCATAGAATTGTTACCTGGGATGATGACTGTAGACCCATCAAATGTTTCAATAGGAAACTTTCTCCTCTCCACCAAGCCTATATCGATAAAGTTATGAGTCACTCCTCCATCCACTAGTACTGAAACATTCTGCCCTTGGACAACTCCTTTGCATCGAAGGGTATGAAACTGAGGCACCCCTAACAATACTACCATATTCCTTGTTTCAGGGGGTTGTTTTTTTTCTTCTGTCATGTCATATCCATCTTCCAGTACTGAATGTTTTTCTTCTTCCTCTATTTCCTCATCTTTATCAAAAAAGACTTCAATGAAGTGTGCTTTCCCCTTACCACATTTATGCCCTGGAACCCATGGTTGATGGCATGTGAAACATAACTTCTTCCTCTTGACTTCTTCCTTACTTGGTCCCTCTTTCTTATCATTCCCAAATGAGTCTTTTTTCCATGCTTTTTTGTCATCTTTGAACTTGGAAGGAAAATTGGGCTTGGGAGGATACTTTGTCTTGGGTAGCACATTTTGCATATCTCTTGTCAAGTTAATGGCATCTTTCAATGTAGCTAGCTTGTGAGATTTGACCAATCCTTTTAAAGATCCAGCCAACCCTTTCGTAAAGAGAAATACCAAGTGAACCATAGATATATTAGTAACCATATTTGGCAATTGTTGGAACTCCAACATGTAGGCCTCAAGGGTTCTAGTTTTCTTCAGTTGTGTGAATTCTTTCAAAGGCATTTTAGGGTCCTTTCGATCAAACCTTTCCACCAACCTGTTACCACAATATTCATAGGATGTTATTTGATCATTTCTCAAGGTTTTAAGTCCATGGAACCACCAATCATTTGCTTCTCCTTCAAGATGCAAAATAACCATTTTCAAAGCATCCTCTTCCACCATTGGACTCAGCTGAAAATAAACGTCTAACTTTTGTACCCAAGCACTAGAAGGACTTTGTGGCGATCCATCAAAAGTGGGAAGGGGTGTTGGCTTGGTTTTGCAACCAAGCTTAATGCTATGGGCACCTGCTAACTAGTAGCAGCAGTCTCAAATATTAAAGCAAAAACAATTGTAAATCTAAAACTAAATCTAAACTAGCATGTGCATATCATAATAAACTTTTGAATTGAAAACAAGAACAAGAAATAGAGAAAATAAATTTTTATTGAAAATGGGGGCAAGCAAGTGCTTGCAATAATAATACCTCCAAATGATGAAGATAGTTGAGTAGCTCCAAGGGTGAGCAGCTCCAAACTCCAAAGGGTCCCTTCTCCAAGGTAGCTACAATGGCCAAAAACTCATGGGAGATTTTGGCAGCATGAGGATAGGAAGATGGATGGATGTAAAATGAGGAGTCCCTACCACCTTTTTATAGTTTTTGGTGGTGGGGAATACCATTATGGTTTTGAGGAAACCAATGGTATTGACCAACATGGTTTAGGTACTTTTTCCCTCCTTTTTCCTTTTTTGAATATTTTTAATATTTTTATTCCCTTTTTAATATTTTTGGGAATTTTGGACCCTTTTTGAGGGTTTTTTATGCTTTTTTAGGAAAAATACTCATTTTGAGTGGGAAAAGGGGTGTATTAAGGTCTTTTGGTGACCTTTTGGTGGCTTTAGAGGCTCAAATGGTGGAAAAGTGGACAAATGGGTCATGTGAATAAGGGAATGAGCTAGTGAGCACTTTTTAGGTATTAATAGATTGCCCCCTGATGTGTGAGGGAAGGAGCTCATTGTATGGCCGATAGACATCATAGTTCTTTTGTCTTTTTTCTAGGGTTTTGGGGAGGAGAAGAGATCAATTGGAGACTAGATCCACGGCCCTTGGAAGCCGCAAAAATAAACAATATTACATGGCCTCAATATGAATGAGGAATAATCTCTGATAATGGACGAGGCGGGCATACCCATGCTCATATCAAGACATATACATAACAATTAGTCCCAAGAATGAGGGACCTGAAAAATACATAAAAAATCTGCTGGTACATCATGATGGTCCAGAGGGGACATCATTTTGGGATGTACTCATGATCATAACATGACTGATCTCAATAACTGATACACTAGAATAAAGCAACAACTGTTCTGACAAAGGTCTCAGAAGGGTTGGTGAACTGCTGAAACTGAAGGTGTCCAACATTTGTAGGGACTCAATGACTGAGAGTCATCTCTGAGAAGTACATGTACATGTAACTATATACTCAAGGGAGTATAAAAACTGGGGTACATCTGAATACTGTCGCCATGTGCAACCCGGATATCTATAGAAAAAATGTAATTGGTTGTTTCCATAAGTAGACTCTCAAATGTGGAAGAGTCAGGAGGTATCCACGGTCTTGAACAAATAACTGAACAGACCAATACCCTGTGTGAGTCTCAATGATGCGATCAAGGTGTTGAAGTCGAGCATGTGAGAAACAACCATTTGGAGAGGCACTGAGGACTCTTCTCGAAATGATTCGTAGGCACTCATCGTAAATGGTGATGAGTCCAAGACACAGGGACCTCTAGGTCTATCCTCTGGAATAAATTTGGTTGTCATCGACAGAGGGAGACCAACAACTAACAAGGCAATGATGTTTCCTTGATAGGAGCATGAGGTGTAGAACTGAAGTGTGGTAGTACTGATGGTAGGACTGACATACTTGTGGGGATGGGAAGTAACTGGGGCCATAGATTGGGTAGACTCAACCTTCCTTTGTTCAGAGCATGATGACATGGTTGACCTGGAAGTGTAGGGAACTGACTTGTAGGTGTGGGTATCATTGCTTTTAAGGACTGAAGGGTATGTATTGACTCTGGGGGGATCAAGCTGATGGGTGCTGTCGAGGGATTCTCAGGGTGACATACTGCAGAATACTCTGAACAAAGGCGACCAAAATGGGGAAGCTTCCATATGAGTAGACGTGATCTGTTCTAGCGCCTAGAAGCACCATTGGGTCCTTCTTCTTAGTTTTAATGAGATCGAAGAAGGGATAAAAGTGTGCTCTAAAATGGTACTGTCCTGTGGATTTTGTGAGCCCAGGACTATTCGTGCTCATTAGTGCTTTCATTTTTAAGGAGTCTAAAAATGATAAGAAGACTCTGTAGTGGCTATGATTACTGTCCTGTTGGTTTTACGAGCCCAGGATGGTGATTGCTCGTGGTCGCTTTCATGTTTAGAGAGTCTGAAAGTGGTACGTGGACTCCATTGGTGTTCTTTTTTGTAAGGTAGTCTCCAAGGCCCGAAAAAGCATAAAATGATGCAAATGGAGAACTCTTCTAGCCAATGTGACTAGAGTATTCCTTTTTCGTAATTAGTTTACAAGGTCTGGAAAATGGGTAAACTTATACCAGGTAGACGCCCTTTTAGATACGTTTAGCGAGCATGAAAGGAAGCAAGGTTGCTCGGTGATCTTTTCATTGTTTTAATTGTCAGAAAAGAGCTTAACAGAAACTCCCTAAGTGCCTTTTTCATAAAAGGGATTGCTCGGCCCGAAAAAGGGGTAAAATTATACCAAACAAAAAAGGGGCTGATGAGAGTGAGAAAAGGTCTCAAACATCGTCACGTGTGCGGAGTACTGGATCCGGTGACATAAAGATTGTCAGAAATGGGCAACGGTCAATGTGGCATGCAAACTGAGGTGATGGGCAGCATTTTGAAACAAGTGCCCAAAAAATTATGGGGTGAGATCGAGAAATGACATCAAGCATCATCACGAGAGCAGAAAACTGAATTCGACGATATAAGACTTGTCAAAAATGGAGAACGGCCGATGTGGCATGCAAACCGAGGTGACGAGGAAGCATGAAAAAAAATGCCCAAAAAATCTGGGCGTGAGAGCGAGAAATGATCTCTAGCATCATCACGAGCATGAAAAATTGAATCCGGCGATATAAGGTTCATCAAAAACAGACACCGACTGATGTGGCACGCAAACCGAGGCGACAGGGGGCATGGAAAAAATGCCCAAAAAATCAAGGCGTGAGAGTGAGGAATGATCTCAAGCATCATCACCAGCGTGGAAAACTGAATCCGGCGATATAAGACTCGTCAAAAATCGACGACGGTCGATGTGGCACGCAAACCAAGGCGATGGGGGGGCATGGAAAAAATGCCCAAAAAATCTGGGCGTGAGAGCGAGAAATGATCTCAAGCATCATCATGAGCACAAAAAACTGAATCCAACGATATAAGGCTTGTCAGCAACAGACGACGGTCTATGTGGCACGCAAACCAAGGCGACGAGGGGGCATGGGAAAAATGCCCGACAAATCTGGGCATGAGAGCGAGAAATGATCTCAAGCATCATCACGAGCGTGGAAAACTGAATCCGACGATATAAGGCTCGTCAAAAATGGACGACGGTCGATGTGGCATGCAAATCGAGGCAACGAGGGCGTGAAAAAATGGTCAAAAAATGGACCTGGTGAAAACAGAAAAAGGAAAGAACTGTTATGAAGTTCTCGCTGTTCTGATTCCAACGGTACCAATGGTTTGAGGAACGGACGTCGTATGACACCGGAATGGTTGTTTGAAAAATGGTGGAATCTCTATATATAGGGCGTGGGGCCCATATGACGTGTCATTGTTACGTGCGAGTTTGGCAGAGTGGTCAGAGCTCTTTCTTGATTTTTGGGAGATTTCACCGTTGGTTTTCGATTCCGCGAGTTTCAGGTAACTCTATTCGCCTTAGCCTTTTCAATTATGTCTTTTTTGGTTAGCGGCAGGACCCTGAAGGCCGCGAAATTCCATGTTGGCCTTCCAATGTGGAATATCATGGGTTTCGACTCCTTTACCGCAATGGACATCGCGGGTTTGAGGCTAACAGTCGTGATGTTCATCGCGACTGTCAGTTTGAAAGTCGCAATGTTCATCGCGAGTATGGGGGAGACAGTCGCGATGTTCATCGCGACTGTCTGGCCAATACTCACGATGTTCATCACGGGTTCTTATATAGAAGCCGCGATGATCATCGTGGATTTTGATGGAAAATCCGTGATGGCATTTTTGAAAAAAAAATTCTATGGTGTTAAAAGTTTCTTTGTTTTTTCGCAGGATGCTGAGGAGGCCATTGACATCATGGTGAGAGCAAGAGATGGAGGAAGACTTGATGATCTGGATTCAGACTAATCAGCATGTCCGGCATGTTTTGGCAGAGGGTGGATTGCTAAAGTTCGCTCAGATTCCCCCAATGCGTTCAGTAGGACCCCTACTGAACAAGTTGGTGAGTTGGTGGGTACCTGCAGAGGGTGCCTTTGTTGTTGGGGGTGAGAGGTTGGAGATTACCCTCACAGATGTCTATTTTCTTACTGGGTTGCCTCGCTTAGGGGAGGTGGGGGATCTTCTACCAAGGATCCCGACAGGTGTTGACATGGAGGATCTCTTGAAGACTTTCTGTGTCGCTAGGGCGATTAGAGTCTAAGATCACTGCGAGAGTGTGACATGCGCGCTGTCGGGGCTTGTGTTCTGCGCATGTTGGGTGCCATGGCGCCACATTGTTTGTCACGGGGGCAAACGATGATGGTGGATTCTATGTTGAGGGGGACTTATTACGCATGGGGTCAGATGTTCTTAGCTGGTGTCCAGAGAGATCTGGACAAGGTTAGCTAGGAGGGGGGAGAGTTCTTCTATGCCTCCTTTCTGTGTTCATTTTTCTTTGAGCGGGGTACCGACTTTGCGACCACGGGTGCCCATTCGTGATGGTTTGGTGAGCGAGACGCGGATGGTGCGGTGGGGGCAGATGATGCCTTGTGGAGGTGGTGGTATTCGCAAGTTCTTCTCTTAGCAGTTTTATGAGCAGTGGGAGCAGATCCCTTTGCTGATTGAGGACTATCCATATGCTGGTATGGATTACTGAGGAGATCCTAAGATGCCTCGAGCCCAGGGGCAGGCCTGGGGTTTAGATGGTATGTTTTGTTCTCTACTATATCATGTGCTTTTAGATTTATTGGTTATGATTATAGTTAGATATGTATATGATGGTTTATTTGCATTGTTCAGATGTTGGTCCTGTTCCACTGGCTGACTATGTGGCGCGCAGGGGACGGGCGATGGTGGTTGCTCCACCTCCGGCAGCTGTACCGCCTCCACCTGGTCGAGGATTAGGTGCTCGTGGTCGAGGGGCTAGCCCTTGAGATGATGCTGTCACTAGTGTCCGATAGACACTAGGTATGATTGTAGCAGGATTCCCGGAGGACGGGTGGAGGGATCTGGATCGGGACATCGTCAAGCGATGTTTCAAGGTGCCTCGTGAGTGGCGCTCGATGTTGTTGAGAGCGGCAGTGATGGCGGCCAAGTTGAGGGATAGGGATCGGTGGGATCAGGCAGGGACGGCGGAGGGTAGGATTCGTTTACGGGATGATCCAGCGGGGCCGTCAGAGAGGCGAGTCCGGGCTCGGAATGATCCGGCAGGACCGGCGGAGGAGGCACCAGAGGAGCCTAGAGACCGTGATGATTAGATGATATGTACTTGCCCCCAAATGTTGATGAGCATATGGGGAAACACCTTGTTGTACGGCTGATTTTTTTTTTGTATATCGGGTGCTGAGGGCACCTTTGACATGTATCGACTTATACAGTGATGTATATATATATATATATGATGTTGGTATATAGTCGTGTATGCACATGGATGCACTTGCTGTCTTTTCGTTCGCCCGTGGAGGCATGTTTGATTTTCTGTATGCCCGTGGAGGCACATGTTATGCACGTGGATGCAAAATTTTGATTTTTTGTTTATGCCCATGGAGGCACATGTTATGCACGTGGATGCACATTTTGTTTTGGTATATGCCTGTGGAGGCACATGTTATGCACGTGGATGCATTATTTGTTTATGGTATGATGCGATTAGTGTGCCAGTCTAGAATATTGTTGGCCATATGGTCTGCTACACTATTGAGGTTCCTTCAAATGTGTGTAAATGAAATTGATTCAAACTGTCTAACCATTTGTTTAGTGTGCAGGAATTTTCTGAAAAGACAGGGATTGCGTACGTGGTAATCATTGTTGAGCTGGGAAACAAGGAGTTGTGAGTCCAGGAAAACATTAAGGTGACGTATGCTCAATTGGAGAGCTGCGGCCAAGAGACCGATCACGGCGTCGTATTCAACTTGGTTGTTGGTGGCAGCACCTAAACACACTCCGTCGATGTGGATCAACTCATGTGAAGGGGAATATATTACCCAAGCTGTGGAGGCCAGATTGGGGGACCAGCGGCTTGCACCATCAGCGAAACCGACATAGCAGAGTGGAACATGTGTGTGAATGGGATCAATGGAAGGGGGCCGACCGGACAGAGGGGTATCCAGTGGAGATCGTAAAAATGGCAGGGTCAAGGCCAGGCATTTTGGTATCTGACCAAGTAAAGACATTAGTGAATTCTTGGAACAGTTTTTTGTATTCTCCAATCCCATGCTCATTGTGGGAGGCTCCTAATGTAATGGTATGAAGGGCGCCAGGTGGGTCAGAGATGTCAATGTGGATGATGGGAGAAATATTGGCCATGTTATTTTCCTGAGTCGCATCAAGAGCGGGAATAGGATCTTTAAACCAATCGACTGTAGTAGGAGGGAAATCTTTGGACTCAACCGCGAATTGGGTAGCGGTGGTGGATGAGGTCTCTTCTGGGAGGAAGTGTGAACGATGGGGCATATCTTCCCAGGGGTAGTAAGAACCTCTAGAATCTCCTCATCATTGCGGAAACTTTGAGTGGTCGAATCGGTTGACGAGGTAGTAGTAGTCGAAGAGATCATATAAACGGTGTTAATCTCTTTGGATGAGGATGATACGGGAGGGTAGATTTCCTCGATTGTAGGGGGCGACGTCTCAAGGTCCAAATTTTTCATCTCGTAGAGAGCTTCTCTGTAGTCTGGGAGATCAGGACAGTGATGAGAGTAGTGGTCGTAAATACCGCATATGGCACATGGGTGGTTGGTACGCAATGATTTATCCCGAGACATGGGGTTTGAGTCGATTTTGACAACCGGGATGTTGGGGTCGTCGTCAAGCATTTGCATGTGTTCCTGTAATGCAGGTAAATGTGGACACTGCTGAGTTGGATGGCCTAACTCATCACACAACGAGCATTTAGGAGGAGCACGAAACACGGGGGGAGTTTTAACTACCTTGGGTGGGGGTACCGCAGTGTATGGTTGTGGGCCTCTGCCCCCAGTGGGCCTGATGAGAGGAGGGGGATTCGTAGATGACGAAGGAGTAGTAATACCGCGAGGTGGTTGAGTAGAAGTGACAATGGGTTGCACCGGTTGGAGGATGACATTTGGTGTCGGCGGGGGAACGGGAGGTGAAATATACCACACGGGTAATCCCAGGGTTAACCCGGGGAGACTAAGGGTAGCCATAACCGGGGCACTTACTACGCCCGAGGGAGGAAATAGAAAGGGGATTGTGTGGATGGGTGTAACACCAATGTGACTAGGGACCAATGGTGGTTTAGGTAACAAGGATGGTTGATTGTTGGGTGTTTGTGTATTGTGGTAAAGAGTACAGAGGTTAGCGACGTGTGTCTCCAGTGACGGTGGTGGAATGGATTGGAATGTAGACGTCATTGGTGCATCGGAGTAAAGTCCAGGTCCCACGAAGGAAACAAACAATGTAGTTGCACCACAAACAGGTTGTTCAACCATGGGAAGAACATTTTCAGGTGCGGCAGGGGCCTTGGGATCGTAATAGGTAAGCTGGTCGACCTTGACCACGCATCCCTCATGGGGGAACATCATAGTCCGAAAAACGGATGAGGCAACCACCCACATGGCATACATGTAGCTGCGACCAAGTAAGAGGTTATAATTGAGTTGGGCATTGATGACCTCTATGTCAATGAGCACGGTTTTACCAGCCAGTTGGACGGGGACATTAGCTAAGAGACCTTGGGGTTGAGCCGAATGGTCGTCGTAGGCTCCCAACGCAGTGGTGGACTGCTGGAGAGTAGGAGATCCCAACTTCTGCCAAACGAATGTGGACATAACGCATGTAGAGGCCCCTTCATCGATAATACACCGATGGATGACAAGATTCCAAACGGAAACGGAAACTTGGAATGCTAAAGTGGAAGGCAAGCGTGGTTCGGACTGGTCTGAATCGAATGCCATTAGTTTTGAATCATTGGGGTCAATGGCGCCAATGGCAGATAGTAAAGTCTTGCACTGTGAAGGATAATTTTTTAAGACTTCTAAAGCAGACATGGCTGCAGGAGACTGGACTAAGTCATCTACAATGTTGTAATTCGACGCAGCGTGAGCATTGGGATTATTGTTGATGCGACGAAGTGGGAAGCAAGGTGCTTTAGAAGCGCCATCGAGTGGATCTGGAGGTATACGTAATGTCTGATCTGTGGGATGAATGTTAGTGTTCTTGTCAGTGGGAGGGGCTTCTGGGGTGGAGCCATATTGGTTCCGGCAGGTTTGGAGGTTGGCATCTGTGGATGACATCATCAACAAGTGGTGGGTATCTGAATCGAACATGGGTTGATCAGGAGTGGCATAAGTGATTTGTTGTGGTGGCGCGTTGCCCTGAGGGGGAGCTAAGGGCTAAGTGTTCACTACGCCTTGGGTTGGAAAGGGGTTTTGCAGCACCAAAGGTTGATGTTGAGGTGGTGGAGGGTTGGGTGGCGGCTGAAGAGCCGCTTGTCCTTGACGATGGGCATCGTCAGTCCAGAGTTGCCGAGCTCACTCCAAATGTGGGAAAGCATGTGTGTAATGGCCATAGACCTTGCAAATAGAACAAGGATGGTTTTTTCTAAGGTTATTTTTTTGGGGCTGCTTGGGATTACGATCCGAATTCTGGTTGGGAGGAGCAGCATTGTTATTTTGTGGAGGATTGGGAGGTGGAGGACCTTGATGTTGTTGTTGGTTATTTCTGCGGTTACGTCCTCTTCCACGATTTTGCTGTCCACCCTGGTTGCGTTGGTTGTTTTGGTGCTGGGGCTGATTATGTTGTGTATACACTTGCCCTTGAGCAGTGGGAGGATTTTGGTTTGCCGCAGGTGCGAGAGCAGGTTGCGGTGCATAATAAGCTGGCGGGGCTGGAGGTGGTCCAGTTACCTGTTGGGGTTGTTAGTAACTCTGAGCTATTGGAGGTGTTGGGCTAGCTGTCGTAGCGTGATGTGGATAATACATTGGTTGAGATGCGGCTCGGGGGGCGTATGTAGGTGGTGCATGACCAAAGCACTGAAGTGGACATGAAGGTTCATGGGTATGGTGGTGATGTGCCATGGGAGAATATGAATTGGTTGCTCCAGATTGAGATGTAGCCCACGAAAGGTCGGGACCATGGCTAGGATGTGCAATGGAAAAGGGTTAGAAATGCAAGGCCATACGACCAATGATGCCATCTGCGGCATGGGATGCCCCCGACGCATCATGTTGGGATGACTCGCCCCAAGGGGCGTCTAGTATAATGGTATACAGATAACCCGATTGGGCGTAAATGAGGTCAAACTGTTGGGCTTTGAGGATGGCCTCTTCTTCAGACTGGGGTTGTTCAGATGCCACGTCCTTGGCAATGAGAGGGAGGAGGGATTTGAGAAACCAATCTAAGAAGATACGGTCGTCTAACTTGATTTTGCAGAGGCTTCGACGTCGACGCCACTCATGAATGTGGTCAGTGATGTGGGTGGCCGTGTTCTGTCTGCAAGACAGTAGGATCTCGACTCCCGCATCATAACGGACAGGTAACTAAAAGAACTGCAGGAAGGTCAAGGAAAGGGAGGTAAAGGTGGCATGGGTCCCATGGGGCTGCTCGATATACCACTTAGCTGCAGAGCCAGTGAAGGTGCGCTGTAATAGACGGAGGCAGACAGAGTCGTCCACTATGGAGTTGGAGGAACACCATAGATGGAAGGACATAATACGGTTCTGGGGGCCTCACCTACCTTGCCCTCAAACTTAGGGATGTCGGAGGAGAGTTTGGTGGGCATGTGAGGCCACGCAGGGTCGTGTCTGACAGGATCATTGGTTAACCTGGCTAAGTCTGGTAAGTTCAGACTCGCCATGTAAGGTAAGCTGGCAGATGGATGTGGCATAGTGACTGGGACATGACTAGTCATGGTGGTATGATGTAGTGGTCCAGTAGCCCCTAAGGGTATGCTAGGTATGTGTCCTCCAACAGCTGTGGTCTGGTATGGACCAGCGTTTCTGAGTGCAACATGGGTTACACCGGGGTTAGGAATAATAGTGGTGATTCCTGGAATATGGGTTTTGGTAATCAGAGGGGGTGTGACCCCTATGTTGGGCATACCCATAATAGGAGGTAGTCCTGTGTTGGGAATTCCTAAAGGTGGAGTGTTCGCCATATTAGGCATACCTAGGGGGGTGGTGGTTGCCATGGATGGCACCGCAGTAGAAGGGTTTGTGGATGTGTCCCCTATGGTATTGGTAAAAAGTGGGTCGAATTGTGTCCCAGCCATGAGGTTGGTTGGTAATAACTCGGTAGGGTTTTCGGATTCTGCCTCAAACTCAGATGTGAAGTGTGGCGTGTCAGAATCAGATGACTGTCTGTTTGACCGATGATGTGTCGAGTCAAGGGATAAGGCTCGACGTCGGTGATGTGGAGAGCCAAGTAGACTGAACTCTGGGAGTTCGCCCTGAAGACGACAAGAGCGTCTAAAATTCTCAATGGTGAGAAATAAGTTTTTGTGTAAAAATCTTCTGTGTAAGATGGTAATGTATAAAAAAAAACTCAAAACCCTAAAGCAACCAAGGGTGCAAAAAGGGGAGTGAAAATAAAGGCTCTCAGGCCAAAAAATAAACCTCAAAAAGCACTTATTATAGCAGCTGTGCTATAATAAGTGGAGGGATGCAAAAAATGGTCAGAGTACCAACAGGCAAACAGCTTCTAGAAAAAAGAGGTGCTACTAGACCAAAGGTGGATTGTATCATGCAAACACCTAACTAAAAGTATTGTGAATCAGCAAATGATATTCTCTGCAAGGTGATGAAATCCAAGTCAGACAATATTGAGTGTTAAATCAACGGCTAGATATACCCCTACCAGGAGGGACACCGGTTAATCAATCCTAAAGAATGGCAACTAGGATACTCTGTTCATGACACGTCCAATAAAGGTAAATCTGCCGTTTGGTCCTTTTACAGCAATACCCCCATACAGGAATATCCCGAGAAGTGCGAATGGTACCCCTTCAGTTACTGAATGGATTTCGGTATTCCACTTAGGCTTCCAGAACCATCCTCACGACTTCAACGTTCCTAGGGGAGAGGCCTTCCGATAAACTGGTTATGACCGTGCCAAAAAATACTAGGAGATTTTGGTTCCCTAATGGACAACAACTATGTCTCAAATGTAATAACTGAGGGGTGTTATTGGAACACCTATCCCCTCAATACTACCTAGCTACAAAGTTCTTTTAAGTGCTCCCTAAGTGGGGTTAAAAGTTGGTTGAAATTAGGGTAAATTTTAAGGCTCAGTTTAAATTATGTGTTTGAGTGGGTGCACGTGTGGTATTTTAAACTGAAATTGAAAAAGTAAATGCTTTGCAGAAAATATTCAAAAAACAAAGGATCTTTTGAAATAGGAAAGCAAATAATATGAGTTTTTCAAGAAATAAATGGATTTCTTTTTCAAAAATTGCTATGGGAAAAATATCAAGGAAGTAAATAGCCAAAATTTTAATCTAGATAAAATGCAAATAAATCCTTCTTTCAATTTCTAAAAATTTTTAAAAAGACTTTTTCAAAGGAGCATTCTAAATAGTAAAATATTTATATGGCTGTAAACAATGCAGGAATTTTAATACTGTAAAATGTGCTATCTGGGCAGAAAATACAGTAAAAAAATAATTTTTTAAATAGATTGGTCGAATGGAAAAAATTGGCATCGCGGGTTTTGACAGAACAGCCGCGATGGACCACGCAGGTTTCTGCCGCTTAGTCGCGATGGGCAATGCGGGTTTCAGCCGCGATGTGCAGCACGGGATTTCGTCACACAGTCGCGATGTGCAGTGCGGAAAATGTCCGAGAAGCCACAATGTGCAGCGCACTTATTGGCCGCGAAGCCGCGGTGAACCGCGCAGTCGTGATGAGCCGCATGACTGTTGGGAAAAAATCTACGAGGCGAAAGCCGTACACGGACGTCGAAAAACAAACCCGAAAATTGAAAATTTTGGGCTGTTAATGGCAATAAAATGGGCCAAGATCTAGAACAGCAATGGATCTGCTGTCTAGGGTGGCAGATCTATGAATTAAACTAACTAATACTAACAAAAACTAAGATCTAAAGCAAAAGTGAGATCTAAAAATTTGGAAGCAACGGAGTCGCCAAAAACTGTTTGGCTTGGTTTTGCAACCAAGCTTAGTGCTATGGGCACCTGCTAACTAGTAGCAGCAGTCTTAAATATTAAAGCAAAAACAATTGTAAATCTAAAACTAAATCTAAACTAGCATGTGCATATCATAATAAACTTTTGAATTGAAAACAAGAACAAGAAATAGAGAAAATAAATTTGTATTGAAAATGGGGGCAAGCAAGTGCTTGCAATAATAATACCTCCAAATGATGAAGATAGTTGAGTAGCTCCAAGGGTGAGCAGCTCCAAACTCCAAAGGGTCCCTTCTCCAAGGTAGCTACAATGGCCAAAAACTCATGGGAGATTTTGGCAGCATGAGGATAGGAAGATGGATGGATGTAAAGTGAGGAGCCCCTACCACCTTTTTATAGTTTTTGGTTGTGGGGAATACCATTATGGTTTTGAGGAAACCAATGGTATTGACCAACATGGTTTAGGTACCTTTTCCCTCCTTTTTCCTTTTTTGAATATTTTTAATATTTTTATTCCCTTTTTAATATTTTTGGGAATTTTGGACCATTTTTTAGGGTTTTTTTATGCTTTTTTAGGAAAAAGACTATTTTGAGTGGAAAAGGGGTGTATTAAGGTCTTTTGGTGGCTTTAGAGGCTCAAATGGTGGAAAAGTGGACAAATGGGTCATGTGAATAAGGGAATGAGCTAGTGAGCACTTTTTAGGTGTTAACAAGGGGCACCTTGGATATGGTAGACTTCAATTCTTGATTTTGGAAAGGGATTATGCTACCTCCTCTGGATTTGAGCTTGTTTGAGACATTGAAAAATTGTTCAAATTGTAAGGTCCTTCTACATTCTTCACTCAACTACTACCATTCATCTAGAGCTTCCTTCATCCCATATTGAGTGCTAGGATCCTCTTTGGAATCAAGAAACTTGGGCATGGTGGCTCTTATTGAACTCCTGAATTCATTAGTTCAATTGTGAGGCCCTATCCTTGAGAAGATTGTTTCACTAGCTACCTTTTTCTCCTCCGGATGAGAGCTACTACTGCCTCTTGCTACCAATTTGCTCCCAATTTGGCTAGCCATAAATTTGAACCCTTGAATTATCTTCCTTTTCATGTCCTCAAAAAATGGTTTCATGCGCTTCCTAAACTGTTATTGCTCCTCCATTTCTGAAGCTCCTTTGTCACCCTTCGTCATTGCTTCAATAGAATTTATTTATTCTCCTACTTCTTCTTCTTCACTAAAGATATATTCAGTCTCTATTTCTAGGGATGGGGGATCACTCCTTGACCTCATTAATGGTCAACCTAAGCAGGTGCAAGGACCATGCCCTGATACCACTGTAACATGCCTACCATGTAACTTCTCAAATTTTTCCAAATTCTAATCTTGGACTAATGAACCCAAACTACTCCAAAAGCACCCAAATGATTTTGAATTATGTATGGAGGTGATTGGGAGGTCTTAATACATCCTAATGCAGCTCTGAGACACTTAGTCATTCATTTGAAACATTCAAGGTTTGCATTTCTCAAGGAGGAAGGAAGGGGAAAAGTACTAGGTGAATTCGATGGTTAAAAACCCCACTAGTCTAGGAACTTTTGGGCTTCCCAAACACTATACAACCTTCGCTATTTTATGAAATGAGACTTGTATTTGAAATGGGACATCAAGGGAAACCAAAATGAAGCATTAAATCAGGATTTAGGGTCTTCTATAACTCCCATAAAACAACATATAGTGAGACATAAAAATTGTGAGAAAATTGTTAACAATGGACATGAGGTTTGTTGCACAATATTTAATCAAAACTCAAAGGGTCTGCACACAATATTTTGGTCATCAATATTACATCATACACAGCTTGAAACATCAGCAAAAACTCAGAAAAATTCTGATGTAAAATAACTCCAAAAGCTCCATGTGAAGATAGAGGGTAAACTAGCTCAAATCAAGAGTTTTCATAGAAATATTACATGAAATCTATGGTATTTTGAGCTATGGCTCCAATGTGTAGCTCATTATATTGATATACATCAGACAACATAACCATGGATTCAACAAATCATCCTCCACAAAGTCTACAAAACTATGAGTGCACCATCAATAGTAAAATATGGACATTGAGAGAAGACTGAGAGAAGACATAGTAGAAAAATGAATGGTAGATGAACTCAAACTGTAAGTGGAATCAAACCTACATCAAAACACCTTCATGAATCTCTAATAAGAGGTCTGAATGACCTCTCCTCCAACCAACTTGTATAGGTATATTTCACCTTCGAAATTGGTTCAATAGTAGGGAGGATGAACATCCACCATTCAAAGACAAGCTAAGCTCTCCAAGAGTGCAAATGAAAATTGAACAAAAGCTACACTCATTCCTCATCGTCCTCTTTTATTAACCTCAAGTGAACTCAAGAGCTCAAATTCCCTCCAAGAGACTGCACTCAACTCGAATTAGTGATAGATTCTCTCATGAGACACTTGTCCACTTCTTCCTTGCATAACTCTTCCCCAATTCGAATTGGGAATCTTCGCTTACCATAACTCCCTCTATGCATCCTCTTGGTGGCTATTTTTAGCCCTGACTATTTTTAGCCCTGATATGTCAGATGTGTCATAGGTATGCAACTAGGTCTGAATTTTTCATATTTGTCATAGATTCCTTCATCAATGTTGTCATAGATTCCATGAAATCTAGCTACAAAGGTCACAATGCCTCTTCCTTTTCCTTGGGAGTTACACCTCCACTCCAATTCGGCCTTCCTAGATTCTTGCCATGAATATTGCCTCTTCATCTCCCCCAAGTACGTTACCCTCCACATTGGACTCGAATTGGTGAGAAAATGATTCCAAGTGTAGTGGGCAATCTCGCCACATGTGGGCCCCACACCCTCTTATGCACCCTCATGTCCACATGCTACCTTAATTTTCTTTTATTACCATTTATTTGACCCAATTAATGTGAATTTGTAAGTCTAAGATCAATTTAGGGTCTTGTATCTCCCTTATTCCAAATATTAATGCTTCCACCCCAACCTAGGGAACTAGTAGGTTAGTGGAATTTTTTCTCCATGGAAAATTATTTGGATGGGGACATTACAGTTTTCCATTGTCATCATTCCATCTAGTTCGAAGATACTATGTTTCACAAATTCAAAAACCTTATCATGAATCATGAAAATGTTTTTGGTTTGGGATTGTAACTTTTTTTTCATTTTGGGTAAGCTCAAACTTGTAGACAAGAATCATGAAAGTGTCTTATTTGTTGGCAGATCCAACATTAAAAGGTTATATTCTCATAATTGAAACCATGAACCTCCCTACAATTATTCATTATTTTGATTCAATCCTCTAGGCACTTTCATTTAAGGCTACCTCTCACAAGGGAGAAATCCTAGTATTCATTGTTTCACATGAAAGAGTGTTTAACACTTCCATCTATACCACCAATATTGGTATTTTTCTTTGAATTTATTGTTTGCTAAATTTGTACATTAGTAATATTTACCAAACTCCAACATTCTGATTTAAGCTTATAACAATTTTTCTGTTTTAAGTGAAATTGTCAAAAAAGGAAAATGATAAAAATGTCTTATTTATTAACAAATCCAATACAGAAAATTAGTAATCATTATCAAACCAAAATGGTTACCAAAATTTGTGTGAAACTTTATGATTCAAGCTTTTGACAATTTCTATATTTTATGTGAACTTGTCATGAAAGAAAAATAGTAAAATTATCATATTTAGTAACAAATCCAATACTAGTAAATCTTGTTGTGATAATCTCTAAATATTACATATATCCTTCCTATCATTCAAACTTACCAAAGATTTGATGGAAAAGATCACATATAACTTTGATTCATATCTTTTTGAATACCAAACTATCTTTTTTTGCTTGGAAAAACTTTGATAGAAAAGATGATATTAACTCTGATTCATATCTTTTTGAATACGAAGCTACTTTTTTTTGCTTGAAAAGACTTACCAAATATATTATATTTATTCACGTAATTATAATAAAATAATATTTTAAACATATTCGAAAACGTTATGGAAAATATTTTGAATATATAAATATAGGTTGATGTGAAGATAACTTACTATACACGTAAAGGAACGTGGCAAAAGCCAACCTTTGATTTTAATTTTATATAGCTGCGGCTCCTTCTTGCCAAACATTATTTATTCATATATTTGGTAGGTTCAATAGATAGAGATTCGGTAGGTCATCGAATTTTCTCATATATTTGGTAGGTTCAATAGATAGAGATTCGGTGCTTGTAGCCTGTGTGGACTACTTCGGAATCCCCGAAGGACATGTCTACCAGCTGACCCCACGACACAGAAACATACTCTTTCTTTATTGTTTTTCAGAAAACCACGCCATCTTATTTAAATTAAATTTCCATGTCTTCATGTGAATCACTCACTATGATGCTCCTCTTCTTCTAGACTGACCCTACGACGAAGAAACATCCATTTTCTTCAGTTTTTTAACCACGCTACCCTATTTATATTCATTTAAGTCTTCCTCTCAATAACTCAGTGGCAATATGATGCTCCTCCTCTTTCCCATTTCTTTCTCTTCGTTGTCCCTCGCTCACTCATATCACGACCATCTGCGATTATTGTTGGATTCCAATTCCCTCATCACCGGTGATCCTTGAGAGTCCATGCAGACTGGAGTGAGGCCGCGTCCTTCTGCAACTGGAGTGGCGTAACCTATTGCTGCGGTTATCCAATGCACAGATTAGTTGCGGTGAAACTCACATCTATGGATCTGCACGGTCCCGCTTTTTCTTTCTCACGGCAATTTGTTGTTGCTCCGTTTGCTTGATCTTTCCAGAGGAACCGGGCCAAAAGGGTTCTATCGTCACACAGAGGTTAGATTTGCGACCTTGGCATCAACCTGCGTTCTTTTATGTTTTCATTTCTACAAGTTTGAAAGTTTAAGATTTGTCCTATTTTTGTATTATTGATGTACATATTATCTCTTGCAGGATAAAGGGATGAAGAGGGCATTTACGGAAAAATGGTTAACGTTCATGTTAACAATGTTTACAATATTGACGACGAATACGTTTGAGCAAACCCTCACAATGTTTCCTTAAATATCAAGCGAGAGGAGAAATGACAAATTGTTGCGAGGGGGAGAAATGGGGTCGTGCAGATCCATATCTGTGAGTTTGAGGGCAATAATTCTGTCCATTGGATGACGGTCGTTGTGGGTAACGCCACTCCAGTTAGAGAAGGACACGGCCGTACTGCAATCCGCCATGGATTCGCAAGGATCATTGTAGAAGAGGGACCTGAACGCCAACACTGATTGCCGACATGACATCGTAATACGAGAGAAGAGCATCTTAGTGGGCTTAATGGTTAAGAATATGTGTTATCTTTGAGGAGGTCACAGGTTCAAAACCGGCGGGGGTAGGGTCGCTCATTGGCCCGCTGTGACAAGGCTCGAAGGGTAGGCGACCCCTGGGATAGAGGCTCTCCCTTGGGATAAAGGGTCTCGGGACATCTCGGCCCCTGCTGAGTCACAAGTTTCTGGTATATCTAGCTTGCGGGCTGAGACATCGTAATACGAGAGAACAAATACATCATTATAATATAACCAATCGAGATAAAGATAATTAAGTCTTCTTATAGTTAAGCCACCCATGTCACTGTCTAAGGTAATATTAAAAAAAATGATTGGATTCATTTTCATTTTTTTTCATAAATATTATAAACAAAGGTTGTGAGCAGCTAACTCTTTGACTTTGAAAAAAAATTGAATTTAAAATTTAGATTAAAATTAGAAACTAATGTAAAATATATATTGTATTTTGTGAATCTTTTTAGATTAACCAGTTCTTATTGAGCGTTATTTTTTAATTTGGAAATATATGTTTAAAAAGGTAAAACAATAAAAACATTATCAACAATCAAATCTACATAAAATTTACTAACCTTTTAATTTATAAATTTATTTATAATAAATTAGTTATATTTAAATTAATAGTTTGTAAATACAATTAAAAATAACTATGCTCCCATTATTTAATAACCTTTCACGTCGACAACATTGTCAAAAAAATATTCATGACATTTTATTACCTTGCAATAAACAAACAGCATACATTTGCCTTCGGATAAGAAATTCATGAAATCGTCTTAATCTTAAAAAACTATTGTATGGTTATGGCAGCAAATGCTTCACCAAAATGTATTTTCAAAATTAAGAATAATTCTTGCATATGCATGAAGTTCAGTTGGAAAGCAGGCACATTACTAAACTTGTCAAAGCAATGCTACAATAGCTACAAGAAATAACAAATAAAAAATTGATAACATTTCAAAAGCACAAAACTTTGTGGAAATGAGCATGGTGGGGAGACTTGTCTCGAGAATGACATCATAAATTAAATTCCATTGTCTTCAATTATTTTGATGCAGGAGCATCAAGGCCTAGACAGATCAGTCGAAGTTGATTGACAGGAGGGGAGCTGGCCAGCGGGATTGCCGATGACCACTGGTGCGGAGAGCAGGTTGACTTGTTGAAGTCAACAAGTTGAGCAGAAACCGTCGTAGTGCGATCGACTGGAGCAACACAGCGAATGTTGTGATTGGTTGAGGATCGACAGGAGTTAGTCGATGGACGACAAGTGAAGGAGTAAGACACCGGGTGGTCGACGAGGAGTCAGACTACGACACGATAGGTTTGGTGGAGCCAAGCGCAGAGGAAGGGGCGGATCGACGAACTGTAGAAGATTAGAAACAAGCCGACAGGAAGGTCGAGATGTGACCGACTACTGTAGCAGCGTCGGAAGGACAAAAACTCAAGGAACTGTACCTGGTAGCCATTCAGGGTTGCTGAGGAAGTTATTACAGTTATTGCAAGTTGGTGAAAGACATGACAGGTGACATCATGGACAGAGGCTGTGTAGCACGGCTAGGAGATGACAGCGCAGGTTCGCAAGATTTGGAAGGATCGGTGGATAGGAGGATGCGTGTCTCGGGAATAGTAGCAGCAGGGTAGAAGATGTAGGAGAGAAAATCATAGGGGGGATCTTCAGTCTTTGATTAGCAATATCAGAGAACGGAGCCGAGAAAAGTTGTGAAGAGTCACACCGGCCCAAGAAGAGAGTTGAGATCGAGCCATACTCAGCATTCAGAGTTGAACCAGGAGAGGGTGAGGTCAACACATAGGGAGAACACACCACAGTTACTTCTAAGTTATAACGGCCGAGGCTGACTGTAGTTAGTTATTTGTTTACAGTTATTCCACATTGTAACCGAATTCAGAGAAGTAATATAAAGCCACTTCTCGCATCCTGTTTTACACCTGTTTGTGTAACCAGTGTGGTTTGTGTTGTGTGTATTGTTAAGCAAGAAAGTACCCAGTAAGGTGCCTTGCGTCAGTTTGTATCAGAGCACGGATCAGAGCGAATCAGAGTGAGAACAAAGACTCGAAAGAAAGTCTGGTTGAGAAGATGACTGTACCAACCGTGACTTGCACCAGTTCGTATCAGAGCGGAAGAATCCATTGAGTTCATGATAGTGAGCCTGGAAGTGAGTTGAACAGCTCCAACTGTGGTTGGGTAGAGTTGTGCATGATTTGTTTAAGTCCGGTTGCGATTGGATGTGTGAGAGTTTCAACGGAGGTTGGAAATGGCTCATAAAGGTGTTAATGTCTGAGGACGAAGGACGCGTGGCGCAGCGGTCGTCACAGTGGATCGTGAGATGTTCGATGAATTTGTCAAAACGATGCAAACTTTGACAAATGAAGTCGCGACGATCAAAGAAAGCCAGAGGCGTGGTTGTATTCCTCAAGCACTAGACCAATGTGATGAGGAAGTCGAAGAAATGACAGCGCGGGAAAAAGCCGTGGAGAAACCAGTGGAAAAACTGATCAAACTCCTGACGGATATGAGAGGTCAGGCGAAGATAGACATGCGTACATACTCGAGAAGCTTGGACCCAGAAGATTTGATTGATTGGTTCAAAGAGATGGAGTAATACTTCGACATAGAGCAAATCGAGGATCCTAAACGGGTTAAGACTGCATGTCTGAGGTTGAAGGGTCATGCCTCGTTGTGTTGGGACAATGTACAGGCTGATAGACTCAAGAAAGGCAAGGAGAAAATCAAGTCTTGGGACATAATGGTTGTCAAGCTAAAGGGAAAGTTCTTGCGAAATGACTATGTGATTTCCTTGTTCAGGAAGCTACAGAACTTTCAACAGAAAGAGATGACCATGAAAGAGTACATGGAGGAGTTCTATTGATTGTCGATTTAGTCAAGACAAACTGATGAAGGAGAAGAAGCTGTCGCTAGATACGTGAACGGCTTGAAATATCTTATTCAAGATGAACTCAGCATGTCAAGATTCAGAGAAGTTGACAAAGCCTACTAGTTAGCTCTGAAGGCAAAAGAGAAGCTGTCAAGAAAATCCACAGCGACCAGGGGAAGGATGACTATTCGGGGTGAGAAAACTGTCTCAGCGAAAGGCCAAAGTAGCGGGTACAGGAGGGAAGGTGTCGAAGATAGCCGACACATAGAAGGGACATCGACAGGGAAAGCACAAGAAAATCGACACGATGGTCGTGAGAACCGCAGTTGAGGTGCATATAGTCGAAGTGGTCCATCCGATAAGAAAGGAGCTAACAGACCAGCCATAATCTGTTAGAAGTGTCGAGGAACAGGACACAAGGCATATGAGTGCCCATAAAACCTACATGCTACAGAGGAGTCGAAACCTAAACGTTGAAAGGATAAGCAAGTCGACGAGAGGGAAGAATTGGCATCCGACAGCAGTGGAGGTGAAAAGAAGAAGAACCGGAATCTGGCGGTTCAGAGGACCTTGATCTAGGAAGATCAACATGACCTGATGGAACCATCACAACAGAAGCCGATCTTTTGAACGAAGTTGCGGATCGGGGAATGGCGTTGCAAAACCATAGTTGATGATGGAAGCACAGAGAATCTTATGTCGACAGAAGTCATCAACAAGATCGGGTTGAAGTGTAGAGAGCACCCACACCCCTACAACATCTCATGGTTGCAAAAGGGACACCATGTCAGAGTGACCAAACAGTGCCTGATCAACTTCAGAGTTGAAGGATTAGAGGATAGCGTACTGTGTGATGTAGTTCCCATGGATGCATGCCATCTATTGTTAGAAATACCATGGCAGTATGATCGGAAAATGATCTATGATGGTCGAGCCAACACAGTCACAATGTGGAAGAATGGTGTGAAGAGGACTCTTAAGCTAAGACGAGAAGAGCCAGCCGACGGTAGGGATGGCCAGAGCAATATTTGGGAAAAGCGAGTGTTGATGAGCACCGCGAAGGAATTCCTCGCAGAAGAGGAGAGGCAGTCGAGATATTTTGTAATCATTCCAAAAGGCCCATATGTTGAAGAAACAACCAGGGAGGAGAACATTCCGGTTGAGATCGAGGAGTTTCTCAAAGAATTCGAGGACAAAATGGCTGATGAGAAAGCGAAGGGATTGCCACCAACAACGAGCATATCCCATCAGATCGACTTGATTCCAGGGTCGAATCTACCAAACAAAGCACCATATAGGATGAGTCCGACAGAGGGACAGGAACTCAACCGACAGGTCCAAGAGTTGTTGGACAGAGGATTAATCAGAGAAAGTCTGAGCCTGTGTGTAGTACTAGCAGTATTGACACTGAAGAAGGGTGGGGAATGGAGAATGTGTACTAACTCCAGAGCCATCAACAGGATCACGATCAAGTATCAGTTTCCATTGCCGAGGATGGATGACTTGATGGATTGCCTGAGTGGAGCGACATACTTCACAAAAATAGACCTGAAGAGTGGATATCACCAGATTAGGGTCAGAGAAGGAGATGAATGGAAGACAGCATTCGAAACAAAAGAAGGGTTGTACGAGTGGTTAGTCATGCCATTTGGGTTGACTAATGCACCCCGTACGTTCATGAGATTGATGAATGAAGTGTTGAAACCATTTCTAGGAAGGTTTGTCGTAGTCTATTTAGACGACATTCTGATTTTCAGTCGAACTAAGGCAAAACACTTGGAACATGTTCGACAAGTATTGCAAAAATTGCAGGAAGAAAAGTTGATGGTAAACCTGCAAAAGTGTTTCTTCGTGAAGAAGAAACTGGTGTACTTGGGATTTGTAATCTCAGGTAAAGAGTTGGTGATGGACCTGGAGAAGGTGAAGGCAATAGTGGATTGGCCGGAACCGACAGGTACGACTGGAGTGAGAAGTTTCCATGAACTTGCTAGTTTCTATCGGAAGTTCATTCAGGGATTCAATTGAATTTGTGCACCACTGACCAAATGCATGAGGAAGGGTGAGTTCAAGTGGATGAACAAAGTCCAGAAAGCTTTCGACGAGTTGAAGGAAAAGGTCACTGAGAGCCCAGTCTTAGCGCTCCCATACTTTGACAAAGTTTTCCAGGTCGATTGTGATGCGAGTGGAACAGCAATTGGGGCAGTGTTGAACTAGGAGGGCCAACCAATTTCATTCTTTAGTGAAAAGCTGAATGGAGCGAAGCAGAAGTATTTGGTCTATGACTAGGAGTTTTATGCTATCGTTCAAGCACTAAAGAAGTGGAGGCATTATTTGTTTCCCAAGGAATTTTTGTTGTACACAGATCACCAAGCACTGAGGTATTTGAACACTCAGTCGAAATTGAATCAGAGACACATGAAGTGGGTGGAACTACTTCAAAGATATACATTCGTGTTGCGACATAGGTCGGGAAAGTCGAATAAAGTTTCCGACGCATTGAGCAAGAGAGTTGCGATATTGAGCACAATGACAGTTCAGGAAACAAGGATAGAGTCGATAAAGATGGAGTATGAGACCGACGAGGATTTTGCGAAAGCATGGAAGGCTTGTCATGAACCTTGGAGTATCAACAGAACTCCGTATTTGAGTTAATTCATCCAAAAAGGCTATCTATTAAGTGGAAGTCAATTGTGCATTCCCAGAGGATCAGTAAGAGAAAACCTAATCCGAGAGTTTCATAATGGTAGGTTAGCAGGACACTTTGGCATCGACAAGACCAAAGCACTAGTTGACGAGAAGTATTTTTGGCCAGGGATGTCGACAGATGTCGGAAGATGGGTTCGACAATGTCATGTTTTCCAGTTGGCAAAGGAAAGGAGTTAGAACACGGGGTTGTATACACCATTGTTGGTACTAGATAACCCTTGGGAGCATCCTAGCATGGACTTTGTGTTAGGATTACCGAAGACTCAACAAGGAAGCGATTCGATATTTGTTGTAGTCGACAGATTTTCGAAGATGACGCATTTCATACCATGTAAAAAGACGAGTGATGCCACAAGGATTGCTATACTATTATTCAAGGAGATAGTCAGATTGCATGGGTTTCCAAAGAGTATCACATCGGATCGAGATACCAAGTTTATGGGGCATTTTTTGAGAACCCTATGGAAGAAACTGGACATGAAGTTGCAGTTTAGTTTGGCATACCATCCGCAGACAGATGGACAAACCGAGGTGGTCAATAGAAGTTTGGGAAACCTTATGAGATGTCTAGCAGCTGACAGACCCAAGCAGTGGGAGAATGTGTTGGCATAGGCAGAGTTTGCATACAACAATTCTCTTAATCCGTTGACGAGATTGAGTCCATTCTAGATTGTTCAGGGGAGAAGCGCACACGGAGTGGTGGATTTGGTCGAGTTGTCGACAGAAGCCAGGAAGAGCGCGGATGCAGAATCGTTCGCCGAGCATATGCATGAAGTTCATGAAAATGTGCGAAAGTGCATAGAGAAGAGTAACGCGGCATATTAGTTGAGGGCCGACAGGAAAAAGAGGCTACAATCGTTCCAAGAAGGGGACTTAGTCTATGCATATTTATGGAAGGAGAGATTTCCGATAGGAACATACAACAAGCTGAAGATGAAAAAGATAGGACCATGCAGAATTTTGAAGAAGATTTCGGACAATGCTTATGTGTTGGAATTGCTGGAAGACTTGAACATTTCAGCGACGTTCAATGTTTCAGATCTATACAAGTTTGAAGAAGGGTCAAGCAGTGGAAGCGGGGAGGTGATAAGCATCGACTGGACAGACCAAATTTCAGATCGACACAAGGAAGAGATCATAGAAGTCATCAAAGAGCACGAGGTGGGACGAACGCATAGCACATGAAAGAAGGAATACTTGGTGCGATGGAAAGATGACGAGTTGCAGGAGGCTACATGGATTTCTGAAGAAGATTTCAGGAGACTGACGGAGCAGTCGAATTCTTTTTCACCTAGGGAGTCTGATGCAAGAGCATCGAGGCCTAGGCAGATTAGTCAAAGTTGATCGACAAGAGAGGAGCCGGCCAGCAGGGTTTCCAATGACCACTGGTGCGGAGAGCAGGTTGACTTGTCGAAGTCAAAAAGTCAAGCAGAAATAGTCGGAATGCAATCGACTGGAGCAGCACAACGAATGTTGTGATTGGTCGGGGATCGACAGGAGTTAGTCGATGGATGACAAGTGAAGGAGTAAGATGTCGGGTAGTCGACGAGGATTCGGACTACGACAAGACAGGTTTGGCGGAGCCAAGCACGGAGGAAGGGGAGGACTGGCGAACCGCAGAAAATGAGAAACAAGCCAACAGGGAGGTCAAGATGTGACCGACTACTGTAGCAGGGTCGGAAGGATAGAAAGTCAAGGAACTGTACCTTGTAGCCATTCAGGGCTGCTAAGGAAGTTATTACAGTTATTGCGAGTTGGTGAAAGACATGACAGGTGACGTCATGGATGGAGGCTGTGCAGCACGGCTAGGAGCTGACAGTGCATGTTCGTAGGATTTGGAAGGATCGGCGTGTCCCGGGAACAGCAGCAGCAGGGTAGAAGGCGTAGGAGAGAAAATCACAGAGGGGATCTTCAGTCTTTGATTAGTAGTATCAGAGAACGGAGCCGAGAAAAGTTGTGAAGAGTCACACCGGCCCAAGAAGAGAGTTGAGATCGAGCCATAGCTCAGCGTTCAGAGTTCAACTAGGAGAGGGTGAGGTCGACACACAGGGAGAACACACCACAGTTACTTCTAATTTTTAACAACTGAGGCCGACTGTAGTTAGTTATTTGTTTACAGTTATTCCGCATTGTAACCAAATTCAGAGAAGTAATATAAAGCCACTTCTGGCATCCTGTTTTACACCTATTTGTGTAACCAGTGTGGTTTGTGTTGTGTGTATTGTTAAGAAAGAAAGTACCCAGTAAGGTGCCTTGCGTCATATTTTGGATCTATGTATGCTCATTATGATTCTATTATTTTGGATCTATGTATACTCATTATGATTCTATTTTTGTGGTATTTGAAAAAAAAAAACCTTTAATAGTTTGAATGTATGGTGAAATGGTTGGAGAAAACATTCTCCACACATCTAAGAAATACAAAATAATGAATTAATATTAAGATGTTTTAGGACATAATGTACAAGGTTCCCCAACATGGTACACTAGAAAATTAATAAACTTTTCATCGAGACAAGAAAATTCATAGATTGTCGGCCAGAAATAACGGTTGGCCTAACCCTTTACGACTCAAGGCTCGAACTCGTGACCTCCCCTGTACCGAGAGAGTGTTCGCACATCTTACCAATTGAGCTAACCCTTGGGGCTAGTTATAATAAAAATTTAGTTTAATAGACATACATATGGAAATATTTAAATTTTATTTTGAATAAAACTACCTAAGTTATTAGAAAGACTTATAATAAAGTAGATTTCACCAAAAATACATATTACAAACTTCCAACATCCGTTAGCATGTGATGACTTGACCTAGAGTTTACATGGCCCCAACTATCAAACTTATGGATAAAGATTTGAATGATTTCTACTTTTGTTCAAAGAATTCAAACTTTTAATAATAGAATAAGCAAAAAAAATAAATTAATAAAAAGAAAGTTTCCATAATGAGTTTTAGGAAACTATATTTTAATTTTTTCACTATTTATTTAATTTTCATTTTCCATTGTATGGAACCAATAATAATTTTAAAAAAATTATTTACAAATTAAAATATATAAAAATAATTAAAAAAAATTATTTGCACTTTATACATTAAGAAATATTAAATGTACTTGTATAAAAATAATGAAAACAATAGTGCTACATCGTGGACTAAAA
The DNA here is from genome assembly GCA_027924585.1 of Larix kaempferi. Taxonomy (NCBI): domain Eukaryota; kingdom Viridiplantae; phylum Streptophyta; class Pinopsida; order Pinales; family Pinaceae; genus Larix; species Larix kaempferi. Next base: position 1,928,191 of record BSBM01002098.1, on the reverse strand, counting down.
ATTATAAATCAAAGTTTAAGATTAACTATTTTTATAAATATTATAAATTTTTACAACAATTTAATCAAGATTGAAGGTAAACTATTTTTATAAATATTATAAACTTTTATAAAAAATAAAATTTATATTTAATTTAACTTATTATAAATTTTATAAAAAAATTTATATTTACGTCATAAGGCATTTCTACAAGTTCGAATTTTTTTATTATCGGTTTTCAGCCGTCCAATGCTTCGTCCCATTGAATTTTTTTATTATTGGTTTTCAGCCGTCCATACTTCGTCCGACGATTGGGATAGTTTGCTTCATTGATCTTTATTATTGGTTTTCAGCCGTCCATGCTGCTTCGTCCGAGGATTGGGATAGTTTGCCTCAGTGATCTGTTCCCTGCCATTTCTTCCATTAAACTGATGGCCATTTAAACTCCGCACCGGCTCCTCCCTTAAATGCACATCAATGCCTGCCAACTACCGACACTCTTAAGCGGTGCTGCTTCCATCTACCTCTGCCCTCCTTCAATTCATATTCCTCGCAGTCGCACAGTCTCACAGCAGCATCAGTTCTGTCAGTCCATCGCAGTTCCCTTCTGTTTACGCACATCAGTTTCTACAGATTTTGTTCTAGACACACAGGTATGTCTGTCAAACTTCAAATCGCATTCTGGATGCAATATTAGTTTAAAAATAAATATACCAACTGTTTTACCAATCTATGTTTTTTACTAAATAACTTCTCGAAATATTTAGCTTAGCTTGTTACGTAGATCGCTCTGTTAAATCGCCCGCAAAATAGTGACACCCAAGAAAATAAAACAACAAAAGATTAACCAATCCCATTAAATCAATATTGAAATTATCGCAATAACATCAACGCAACTCAACCCTCATCTCGAGTGCATCAAGAGGTGGATGGGCAATGTTTAGGTCATTATTGTGCTTATGAAATATGTAGATCAATAAAAAAATAGAAACCTAATTTCAAGATGTTGATTATGATCCCCCAAATCTAAAATAATGGAATATTTGTTGCATTTCAATACAGATCTCATAAACAATGAAATAAATGTAATGGAATATTTGTTGCATTTCAATACAGATCTCATAAACAATGAAATAAATGTAGAACTTGGAAAGCAGAAGAAACAAGGGGGAACCTGGGAAACAGTCATGGACTTGGTTTTGCAACAATAGGTAGACGCTGCAGGTCCCAATCATTATCCATAGAACGATGAAATACTACGATGAAATACTTGACAATGTATGTATGTTTCACACGTCGCAATCCCAATCAGCCATAAACGACTAGTTCCTCCATATAGAGGAAATAATTTGCTCAATTTCATAACAACGTGTCGCACAGAAGCTGAGACTGACAACCCTGTAGATGCTCTTCCTACCTTCGGCTGCTCTACAATCGTCCAATTCCCTGAACTTCATAGCAAGGTGGTCTTTATCTTTGTTTCCGGAAGAGAAAGCAGATATCTATGTTCAATGGGAAGGATCTGAAGCTGCGCTAGGGTTTCACCTTTTTCTACTCTCTGCACAAGTTTTTTTGTTACATCTTTTGCCTCTTTCTCCCTACGATAACTAGATTCTTCTTCAATTGCAAATCCTCATAGAAATACAACACAAATAAATCCCATTAAATTGCTGCTTAGTCTTCTTCAATATCTCCTATAGCTCAATCAGCATTCTTGTTCACTAATTTTGATACTTCTTGTGGTTTAGGGCATCATACCTCAGCGAGCACTCAAACCGGATTTTATTGTATATAACATGTCTTCCTTTGGTCGAAGGCTAAAGCCCCTTATACAACGTTTACCTTTGATAACCTGTATCTCACCATGCATTGATTCCCATCAGCAAGCAAGAAGAGCAAGCCTCGGTTCTAATAATCCCAGCCAACTCAAGAAAAATGCTCAACCATCATTAATATGACGTCTCTTCGCAGCAGAACCAGGAACCAGAGTGAGAACTGAGAACTTATTAGTCTCTCCGCATAGTGTGAGCCAGAACACTTGTAAAATTGTGGGTTGCTAGCTGTGTCGTTTGTATCCTTTAAGGGATTTTGTAATCATCTGCGCTCATGAATTGAATTTGTTTTAATTTGGAGGGGACTATTTATGAACAACGGCTCTTTTAATGGATTTCCATTATTTACGTCCCAGTGCCCAATCAAGCCTTCAATTGCAAAGCCAACCTCTTTGCCAATATTGCATTTGCTTGAACAATCTGGGCGAAATCATGTCCTCGTTGTGGGCCTTGCTTTGGATATGCAATATTTATGTTACATCTACAACACTTGGTACTTTGGTACTCTTGTTGATGTAAAATAAAGGCAGGTGGAGCATCTTACTCAACAGATGTGTACTAGGGCTTATGTTAGCTGAGTTATCTGCCTTGGTTCTCTGTGTGGCGTTCTTCAACACTTGGTGCTCCGTGTGGGCGTTCTTCAACACTTGGTGTCACCATTTGGCATGATGGATCCAAGTTTACAACATACAATTGATCCAAGTTACTCGCTTCTCCCCACATGATCCAAGGCCCCCTGGTGCCAAGTGGACGTAGATCATTGTGGGAGGTTAGTGGCCGTTAGCTGTGGAAGAAACGCGGCCTGTGGAGAAGGTATGTATCAACTTAGGAGTATTACAATTGACAGAGTGTGAATGAGCTTTTGATGGCTCTACGACTCTTTAAAGTTTTGTGACAAATGGCCTCGAGTTTTTCTCAAGGTTTTGACATATGTTACTTTCTGGTGAAACGAATGCTACGATGTTTCAGATTTCTACATTGTCTCGGTAATATGCTCTGTAAAGTGCTTGTTTTATCAATGTATGATTTATGTAAAGACGTTTCTATGAAATTTTGACTCGTCAAGATAGCTGGGATATCAGAAATATGTTTTAATCCATTTATTGTTGGTTGGCTAGAGTATTTTCCATTGTGTCTTTTCTCTAGATAGGCAAGTGTAATTCTGTCTTTTCTCTAGTTAGGCGAGTGTATGTGGTTAAGGCTGGAAGAGGTTGCATGGAAGGTACAGGATGCACAAAATTTGATTCAAAATGGTTGTGAAGAGCTTCCCGGAAGATATATGCGTGAAGGATTGCAAAATCGCCAACCCAAATGAGGCCAAAGCTCTCATTGTACCCATGTGAAGGAAATCCCCAATTCGGTGACGTGGATGGAAGCTTCAAAGCTTGAGCGGGGTGATGCAAGCAAGAACCGAGTGCCTAGGAAAGGGCTAAATAAATGTCCATGTTGGCAGTGCAAACTCTTTCTCGTGCAGTTGTTTTGGCCATCTAATGTTAACTTGAGGCGAGGAAAGGAGAAGTTGTGAATAAGAAGAAGGTTGACCAGCATTTGTGCAGTTGAGTGTGACTCACTGTGTGAACCTTTTAATGGTGATGATGGAATATTGTACAACTGGCTGGAAATCGTGGTTGGAATTTTGCTTCATTGGTTGTTATATTGCAAAAGGTAAGCATGGAAAGTCATGGGTGCCTTTGCATGATCAATGTAGAGTTCTATACTTCAAAAGAAGTATAGCGTGCGTTTAAATCAATGTAGAGTTCTATATTTAAAAAGAAGTATAACGTGGATTTGAAAATTAGGTGTGACAATGTTTTTTGGGGTCCAATTGTGGGGATTTATAGTTTTTCATGAAAGTTGACGTTCTATTTTCTGTAGGGTTTTTGGTCTTTTTGGCGAGAGAGATTGTAGTACTCTTAAGACTGGGTGTGACCATCTTAGTTCTACTTGCCCATAACCTAATAGGGAAGGACATTTATAAAGAATGTAACAAAATTTTATTATAATTATAATATATATATATATATTATTGTAAAAAAATTATATAAATTTATAAAGGATAATCCACATGTCAATGTACAAAAACAGGTAGAGACATCGCTGCAATTTATGGAACTCTCATGACTCCGTTAAGTATTTCTTTTTCTCTCTATACTTTTGTCTATTCTTCCACCATACACTTCATGTTTTCTAACCTCATTTCTTTGTTCCTCAATCACACATTTCTATGTTAGTTTTTTTCTTCATGTGTGCAACCTACAAATCCAACACTTCCTTTCAAGAGTTCTTCGCTTTTACTATACTTCTTTATTTCACTTTCCATATACTTCTTTTATCCCCTTCTACCTAACTACTCTTCTACTTTTCATGTGCAGGCTCTACTCAACAAGCTACATAGATTGTTCTTTGCTTCCCATCAATTTTGTAATAAATCTCTATCTTCAATTTAGCATTTTTGTAAAACATATATGCAATTGCATACTTTGTTTGCGATTGACACATGCACATTGTCAATACTCGTTTTACTCTCCTATTATGACATTTAGGAATAAACTTCTAATGATTTTACAATAAAAAAATTTATGCATCTTCTTGCTTCACTTTCAAATACGGTGTTCTTTTATTGCACACCAAAGTATGATGTTGTTTTATCCATCATTGTTGTTTTATGTTTGATGGGAGGGTAGTAGTCCCATTTTCTTCAAAGTTGTTTTTCTTATTTTGAGAGGTTTTCAACCACTAGATCCTTATTCGACCGAAACCCTCCTAGGCCAAGTACCACTGTGAGTAAGGACATTTGGGAGAATATTTTTCCAAAGAGGGGCTACTCGGAGTTCCCTTGTAGGATCACTCTAGAGGTACTGGAGATTCTCTCCAGTGAGGATGATCATACAATGGACCTTATGTAGTACTTGTATGAAAGGATGGACTGGAAAGGATGTCTGAACATTTTATTTACCTAAGATGAGACACTAGATGCTAGAGGTAATATTGGCACTTTTTTTATTAATCTACTTGAATTTTTTAACCTATTTAATGCACATGTGATTTATTATAACATTTTATTTAAATTGTCTAATTATTACTTAAATTATATAATTATTGTTGTATACTATTTCACAAATATTGACACATATAATGGGGAGGAACCTACCTAATCTCACAAAGAGATGGATGAGGTTGATGAGCTACCTCAGTTATAGAGGCTAGGCCTGCAGCGTAGGCTAGATCGTAAATGCTATTAAGAGGTGGTTGATCATTTATGTGGACTAATCATTTGGCATGGTCGATTGCACCCACTACTCTCTATCCAGATCATACAAGACCTAGATATCTCACAAATATGGGTGACCATTCCACATGATAGGATAATATTGATGCAATATATTGTTACTACGATTAGTGTCACATACCCAAACTCTAGACATTTTATGTTATGCAAAAAACATTATGTTTTATTTTTATTATAAAGTTTTATGACTATTGACCAAGTGGGGTCATGGATGACTGTAATTAATTACTATGAATATTTTATTATAAATAAATTTAAAAGTGGAGAGAAACATCCAAAGGATACTGTTGAATGAGTGTTCACTGACCTACTAGGAGGAATGGACTGTGGTGAAGAGCAAGCTGACACTTGGCAGCATCCTCAACTCACTCTAACTGTTGCAAGGAGCAACTTCCCTACTTTTATGGTCATGTTCCCCAAGAAAGTGGAACTGAGTAGGTGGCTCATTTACTGATATAAACTGACCAAAGACCTAGGCATGCTACTTACCTACCCATCGAATTCAGTAGGAGGCTGTTCATTCTTACCTTGTGATAATTTCTGAGCACAAGATATTTTATGAGGGGAAAGTTAGAAGTGATTGAGTGAACTAAGACTGCATTTTGAACTAGTGCAGCCACATTGCTAAGTTCAATATTACTAAAAGCAGGAAGTACTACTGTTGAGTTGCAAAGGAATTTATTCCATTACTCCACATAGCGTCTTCGTCCTGGTGGTTCAGTGAATAGGCTCGGGGGTCCTAAGGCCAGTAACTTGGCTGTCTTCAGGAGTTGGTTGGGTGGAACGGGCTCCTTTGGTTGTTTGTTTCTTCTACAAGTTACCAAGTTCAATTGTGTTATCTTATTTAATTTCAGTTGAAATTATTACTAAAGTTCTGATGTCATTATGCTACCAGTTTTCTATTTCCTTTAAAATATTTTCTGATATGTAAATCAATATTTCATTTATGTAATTTATCTATGTCGAAGGGATTTACAGCTGATTAGGTTAAATTTGATAAATGAATAGTTAAGGATTTATTAAATGATTGATAGAAATAAATTTCTTCCCTGCATTTTTCCACACGTCATTTTAAATGTCGTACTCTAGTACAGGGAAGGGTGTTTAGATAGATCAAAATGATGTCATAAATATGATTAAACTTGATGACTTAATTCCAAATAAATCCACATAATTTCAGTACCGTAATATTGCCTCATTTTTTCTTTTATATAGACATCTTAGAATTTAAATAAGAAATACAAATAATTCAAATATCTCATTGTTTATGCTTAACAGTAAAGATTCTAGTATTTTATTTATAACAACATTTTATTCCGAGTATTTTCCTTCCAAACTATAGTAGATGTAGTCATTCAAACTAGATAATTTATTTAGAGATTCTTTTAAATTATCAAACTCACTATAAAAATATTAACAGGTTACCCGCATCAATTTTATACATCATAGAAACATGTCTAAGATAAGCTTGACATTTCATTACTATCAACATCGAAACTCCTCAGTAAAATCCTCATAAAAAAACCTAAGTATTATTATTATAGCAGAGAAATAGTATTCTTGAAATTGCAAACTATAGTACACATTATCAATTCACAATACTACTGTATCCTTGAATACAAATACAATTACAGGATATAGTATCTATTTAAATCTACATGGACGCCCAGGGTTCAAACCCTAAGTTTAAAGATCCTCTTAATTTTTCAAGTTTTCAATCCATTAGTATTATGAAAACAAAGGAGTGTACCATGTCCAGGCATTGAAACCCTTAACAAAATCAAACACAGTAAAGTTATTACTGTAGGGTTACAACCCAGCCTTACGGCTTGGTTGTAAAAGCATAACCTAAACCTTACAACTCTTCACAATAAAGAAATGGGCTTTGCCCTAACATTTTGATAACCAACAGACTTTACAAATAACTTTTGGAATGCTGAAATGTTATTTTTATGACTGTCAACTATTTTGTCCTTTGCAAAATATTTTCATACGCATGCTTGTCGATTTAGAAAAAATACAAGTTATGGTCGAGTGTTTTACCCTCCCTATATTTATCATAAACCAGAGTCGTTTTCCAAAACCATTCTTTAACATTTCTCAACGAAAACCATTATTTCATTATCGAATAAGTACATCTGGACAGTGGGTCAAACAACAACGTTTTGGAACATTTCTTTTCATTTCAAAACTCAAAAACAAACACCTTACAGTAGTAAGAAGAAATCGTTGACAATCCAAAGAGAGCTCTACAAGGTCAAGAGCAAAACTATCCAAAACCTAATACTGCCTTTCGGCATAAACATTCAACATCATGCCTTACAGCTTAAAGACAGTCTTTACATTCGAATGAAAAACCAAGTCTATACACCTTGGGATATCTCCGAGGCTTACTCGAGCTTTGAGCACCCATCTTTTCTCGAGCCAACCCTAACTCCTCGCCAAGGTAGAACCTGCCATGAAAGACATATATGAAACCGGTTAAAAGTGGGAAACGAAACAAAGTAAATAGAAGACAGTATCATAAGCCTGCTACCGAAATTATAAGAGTTATTAAATACTTCACCTCTAAATAGCTGGAGCACCGTGGAGTATCCCAAACCCATCAATGCACACAATATGTGTAGGAGAAATCCACATCAACTCTAAGAAGAGCCCAAAAACCTTGCTAGTTGACAAATGCCAACACACACCTGAACCTTAAAAACTCCATCAACGCTTACAGCATAGGAGGAGAACTCACCATCGAATCTTATTAAGGAGGGAGAACTGTACATGAAACAAACTATCATGAGAATTTTGTTTTAGCAAGGTCGAGGTATCGAAACCCCTGGAGGCACCTTCAAACCAGGTTACACACCCTGAAGGATAGGGAGCCGGTCGGCCTCACCCTCACCTTTCGCAAAATGGACTAAGTGGTGAGAAGGTTGGCATATCAATGCAGATTAGGGTTAAACCCAAAACCCGATGCCATCATGAAGATCGACGGTGTAAACTTCGCCAAGAGATATAGTATGTATACGACCACCAAACTTAATTATCTAGCATTTAAAACCTCAACTATCAAATCTCGGTGTTATGCCAACACATAACCCATGCATACAAATCCATGTACAGCTTAGCATATAAGGTTTCACGTAACATAGGGTTGCCACTGTGTTCCATGTTTCATTCACATGAAGTTTCCATGAGAGCTTCCAGAAAACATTCCACGACAACGCAGCTAATGAATCTTAAACACTAAGTACTGGTCCGTAGGGTATGCCAGTGCAAGATCCACTATCACATTATCACCATAAGTTAAAAAATGTATACAATGGCATATAGTTATGCATACAGTTTCCAATAATTTAGTTTATGCATAAAGCTCCAATTCTATAGTTATGCCTATAGTTATCGTGCTTAGGGTTCCATAAAATGCTACATATTTATAATGCACATTATGCCTCATAAATATAACATATAATCGTAGGAGTTTTATTATATTGCATAATTTGGTAAAGTACAAATAATATCGAAATGGAAAAGTATTACAATGTTCTCTCCATAGTTTTGGATTGAGAGATCATGTAATGAAATATATTGCAATACTTCTATAATATTGAAATGACATGTAGGTATCAGTAACATATAATTTGCTCCATAGTAATTGTTTATAATAAGTTATCCTTTTGTCCATCAAGATAGATAAAAACCAAGCATTCATACAATTACAAAGTATGCAGAGATAACGCACTCAAGACACTTAAAAATACCTAAGTTGTTGTATAGCAATTAATCCTCTACATGGTCATAATTAACTTTAAAGGATAACTTATTACATCGAGATAATTGGAAGTGCAGTTGCATACTCCAGTTGGAAATCCTCTGTCTTACCTAAGCTCTGCAATTAGAATTCATGAGCATTAGCTAGCAATAGCTAAGTAAGCCTCGGGGCATACTCAAGGACCCCTTCATTACAGTAAAACGATCGATTAGTCCGTAGAAAACAAATTTATAATATAGAACAAAAGTGACGATATGCATACTAACAAATAAGTACAATATGCAAGTATTATTCAACATCCTGGCAATGGCTAGACAATAATTGTCTTACGACTTTTCAATACATCATCCAAGCTAATAGTTGTTAAGACATCTGTTGCAATTCATAAGTAATTTAAAACTCTTATTCATTAATGTTTAAATGTTATGTGTGTTATCGTTCAGTACATTGTTTAATTGTGTTGAAGTTAACACTTTTAGCATAGTGACACAAGCATCTATTGCTACTTGAAAATTTTAAATTTTAGTGAATTTTTTGGGATGTTATATGTGGTATTAGAGTGCAAGTTCAAATACTAGGCCAAAAGTGGCTCATTTACGCAAATGAAAATTTATAACATAATTACAAATTAATGATTTAATTTATTTTGTTACTAGTTTTAGCATTTTATAAATCAAGTCTGCAGGTATGGAAGGAGCAACGGAGTCGGCTGAGGACAGGTCCCTTAATAACGAACAGAATAATAATGAACAAGGACACATTAATGCAAAAAATCTATTTGTCGAATTGAATGATAATTCATCTGAATTATTAAGGACAGTGAAAGATTTAAAAATTGAGATAAAACTGTTAAGGAAGAAAACGAACGGATTTTGAAAGCTCAAGAGGAGCTGAATCAAATCCTACTGGATACTTTTCAGAAAAATGATCAAGATAAGGAAACAAAAAATAATGTTGAATCTGGAACTATGTCCTACCAACGAAATGATAAAAAGGTAAAATTGACTAATTATGACAGCAGTCCATCTTCTGAATTTGATGCAAGGGCATACAGGAAAAAGCATAAGTATTCTAGTGATAGTAGTGACAGTGACTGCTACACTAAGAAAAATAAGTATAGGCCCTACGAAGATATTTCTGGCGAGTTTAAAAAGTTCAAACCACCAACTTTTAAAGGAGAAACGGAAAAGAGCGAGATAGCTGAAGTATGGTTGTCCGGTATGAATAAGTATTTCCAAATTTATAATTAATCAAGTCATTTAAAAACTAAAATGGCAATTTATAACTTAACTGGAAAAGTAGACATCTGGTGGCAAGATCTGAAACAAGTTAAAGGTTTAAAAGAGAAAAGTGTAAATTGGAGTAATTTTAAGAAATATTTTAAAAGAAAATTTATGTCAGAACAGTATTATGAGGAACGAGCTAAAGAGTTTTATGAGTTAAAACTAGGTTCCATGGATATGAGAGAGTTGTGCAGCAAGTTTTTGAATTTATTAAGGTATATGCCTTATTTCGCTGAAGAAAAGCCTAAGGTACAGAGGTTTCTAAGCTGCTTTCCTTCTCACATAAAAGACAAGATTGAATATGATAGTCCTCGAACTCTTGAAGAGGCCATGAGGAAGGCAAACATCTGTTATGAACAAAATAATAAAAGACAAGTTATACCAAGCTGGAAAGCAAAAAGGGCTAACAACTTTGAGCAAAGGAAGAAGCAATTTTCTTTTAATCGTAATTTTGGGAATAATAATCCACATAATTACTCTAACAGAAAGTTTCCAGGAAATAATGTGGCAAGAAATACACAATCAAAATTTACAACTGCAAGGGACAGTGATCCACCTAAGAATTTTGTTAAAAATAATGAATAGAAAGAACCTGTTAAATGTTGGGATTGTCAAGGACCTCACTATGCATCAAACTTCCCACTTAGGAAGAAGGTGGTCAACAACATATATACTATACAGGAAGAGACTATTGTTGGTGACCTAGCAAAGGAGATGCCCAGGATAAATGCAGCCCTGTAGAACAAACAAGCTGATCATCAAACTTCCATGGTTGAAGTGGAAGGTATTCTGAAAAATAAACCTATTTCTATTTTGATTGATCCAGGAGAAAGTCTTAGATATATTTCACTTGATTTAGTTAAATGTTGCAATTTGAAATTATATAAGTTTGATAAATCATGGTTGGTTCAATTAGCTACTGACACGAAAAGAAAGGTGACTAATTATGTAAAAGAATGTGAATTAATGATGAATCAGTTTAGGACTTATGTTAAGTTGAATGTGTTACATTTAGGTTCTTATGACGTTCTGATTGGAATGGATTGGTTAGAGAAGCATAGAGTTGTATTAAATTGCTTTGAAAAGAATTTTAATTGTTTAAATGGTGCATTTGAAACTGTAACAGTAAAAGGGATTCCTAGAAAGATATCAGTTAAGCAAATTTATGTGTTACAAGTTAAGAAAGCTGTTCGAAAAGGGTGTAAGATGTTTGCAGTAAATGTAATTAATAATGAATAGTCCATTAAGGAAGATAAGTTAAAATTAGAAGATATACCCATTCTTAAGGAATTTTCTAATGTATTCCTGGAAGAAATTCTAGGACTACCTCCGAAAAGGGAACTTGATTTCACCATTGAGTTAGTACCATGAGTGGTACCAAACTCAAAGGCTCCTTACAGAATGAATATTATGGAGCTTAATGAACTTAAATCCCAGCTTAAAGAATTGATTGGTAAAAATTATATAAGACCCAGTGTGTCTCCATCGGAAGCACCTGTAATTTTTGTTAAAAAGAAAGACAGAACTATGTGTTTATGCATAGACTACCGTCAGGTAAATAAAATGACTATAAAGAACATATATCATTTGCCCCGCATTGACGATCTATTTGATCAACTACGCTGTGCAACGATATTCTCTAAAATAGATTTAAGGTCGAGGTACCACCAAGTTAGAATTAAAGATGAGGACATCTTTAAGACTGCGTTCAGAACTCCCTATGGACACTACGAGTTCGTGGTCATGCCCTTTGGGCTAACCAACGCTCTAGCAATTTTCATGTGCCTTATGAATAATGTTTTACATCAGTACTTAGATAAGTTTGTAATTGTTTTTATTGATGACATTTTGATTTATTCTAAGATGAAAGAGGAACATGACGAACACTTAAAGATAATTTTACAAGTGTTAAGAGAACACCATCTTTATGCTAAGTTCAACAAATCAAATTTTTATAAAGATAAAATACAGTACCTATGGCATGTGATATCCAAGGATGGAATTACAGTAGACCCAGACAAGATAAAAGCAATTAATGAATGGCCTACCCCGAAAGACGTAACTGGTGTACGATATTTTATGGGAATTACTGGTTACTATCGTAAGTTTATCGAGGGATTTTCTAGAATAACAAATCCTATAACCTCTTTACAAAAGAAAGGTAAGAAATTGATTTGGGATAAAAAATGTGAGGAAAGATTTAAGAAACTAAAAGAATTATTAACAACAGCACCTATTTTAAAAATTGTTGATCCCAACAAAGATTTCATAGTATGCACGGATGCTTGCAATGACGGACTTGGTGAGGTCTTAACACAAGAAGGTCACGCGATTGCATATGAGTCTAGGAAGTTAAAGATTCATTAAAAGAACTATGCAACTTACGACCTAGAGTTGGCTGCTGTAATACATGCATTAAAAATGTGGCGGCATCATTTAATTTGAAGAAAATTTATTTTAATGACTGATAATAAAGGATTAAAATATTTGTTGGATCAACCAAATCTTAACGCAAGGCAAGCTAGATGGATAGCTTTCCTTAGTGAATGCGATTTTGAGATTCAGCACATTAAAGGAAAGGGAAATAAGGTTGCTAATGCCTTAAGCAGAAATGCTAGGCTGAATTTTGTTTCAGCAATCAGTACTTATAAAAATGATCTGGAAAATCAGATTAAGGAAAGAATCGGAATGGATGAAAAATATCAGAATTTACTTAATAAAATTGTTGAAGATAATGCTGAAAATTCTATAATAGATTTCAGAATTGATGAAAGAGAGTTACTGCTGTATAAAAACAGACTTTATGTGCCTAATGTTGCTGAAATTAAGTTGTTGATTTTAAATGAATTGCATAAAATTCCATACTCAGCACACCCTGGTTACCAGAAGATGATAACTATAATGAGAAAAGATTATTTTTGGCCATGTATGAAAAGCGAAGTAGCTGAATATATTGCTAGGTGTATAGAGTATCAACAAGTAAAGGCTGAACACAGACACTCAGCTGGATTATTGCAGCCACTACCTATTCTATATTGGAAGTGAGACATAATTAGTATTGATTTTATTACTGGTTTACCTAGGAATCAGAAGAAAAATGATTCCATCATGATAGTTGTGGACAAGCTTAGCAAAGCAAACCACTTCATACCTGTTAAGACAACTTACAAAGCTGCTAACATTGCTAAAAAATTTATGAAGCATATTTTTTGTTTGCATGGTATTCCGAAAATTATAATTTCTGATAGAGACTCAAAGTTTACGGGAAATTTCTAGAAATATTTATTTAAAGGTTTAGATACTACTTTAAATTTCAGTACATCATTTCACCCACAAACAAATGGGCATACTGAAAGAGTTAATCAAATTCTTGAGGACATGTTAAGATTGTATGTTAGAGATCAGCCAGGTAAATGGGAGGATTATTTACATCATGCTGAATTTGCTTATAATAACCATTACCAAGCTTCAGCAAAGCTTAGTCCTTTTGAAATTTTATATGGAAAAAAATGTAATACTCCTATTTATTGGAGTAATCCAGTTGACAGGTTAATGCTAGGACCTGATTTGTTAAAAGAAATGGAAATAACCGTGAAACAAATTCAAGGCAATTTGAAAATTGCACAAGATAGACATAAAAGTCATGCAGATCTCAAAAGAACTCAGAAAGAGTTTTAGGTTGGTGAACATGTGTTCCTCAAGGTAAAACCTAAGAAAAGTTTCATAAGATTGGGAAGTTGTGTTAAATTAGCACCAAGGTATTATGGACATTTTGAAATCTTGTCCAGGGTAGGACCAATGGCATATCAGTTGGCATTGCCACTGAATCTTAAAGTACATAATGTATTTCACATCTCTCTTTTGAAAAAGTATGTGCATGATGCTACTTATGTGATTAATTAGAATGATGTACATGTGGAACCAGAAGGATATTTTCTGGTGGAACTGGACTGTATCCTTGTCAAGAGGCAAATTTTGCTTCATAATCGTGCCATTGGACAGGTTAAGGTGCAGTGGAATCACCTTAGTCCGAATGAAGCGACATGGGAATTGGAAAGTAATATGCGGGTGGCATATCCAATGTTGTTCCAGGAGGAACAAGAGGATGATGAATAAAGTAACATCAAGGACGATGTTGAACTTAAGAAGGGGTGTTTGTCACATACCCAAAATCTAGACATTTTATGTTATGAAGAAAACATTATGTTTTATTTTTATTATAAAGTTTTATGACTATTGACCAAGTGGGGTCATGGATGACTGTAATTAATTACTTTGAATATTTTATTATAAATAAATAAAAGTGGACACAAACATCCAAAGGAGACTGTTGAATGAGTGTTCACTGACCCACTAGGAGGAATGGACTGTGGTGGAGAGCAATATGACACTTGGAAGCATCCTCAACTCACTATAACTGTTACAGGGGGCAACTTCCCTACTTTTATGGTCATGTTCCCCAAGAAACTAGAACTGAGCAGGTGGCTCATTTACTGAAATAAACTAACCAGGGACCTAGGCATGCTACTTATCTACCCATCGAATTCAGTAGGAGGATGTTCATTCTTACCTTGTGATAATTTCTGAGCACAAGAGATTTGATGAGGAGAAAGTTAGAAGTGATTGAGTGAACTAAGAATACATTCTGAACTAGTGCAACCACATTGATGAGTTCAATATTGCTAAAAGAAGGAAGTACTACTGCTGAGTTGCAAAGGAATTTATTCCATTACTCCACACAGCATCTTTGTCCTGGTGGTTCAATGAACATGCTCGGGGGTCCTAAGGCAAGTAACTTGGTTGTCTTCAAGAGTTGGTTGGGTGGAACGCGCTCCTTTGGCTGTTTGTTTCTTCTACAAGTTACCAAGTTCAATTTTGTTATCCTATTTTATTTCAGTTGAAATTATTACTAAAGTTCTGATGTCATTATGCTGCCATTTTTCGATTTCCTTTAAAATATTTTCTGATCTGTCAATCAATATTTCATTTCTGTAATTTATCTATGCTGAAGGGATTTACAGCTGATTAGGTTAAATTTGATAAATGAATAGTTAAGAATTTATTAAATGATTGATAGAAATAAATTTCTTCCCTGCATTTTTCCACACATCGTTTTAAATGTCATACTCTAGTATAGGGAAGGTTGTTTAGATAGATCAAAATGATGTCATAAATATGACTAGACTTGATGAATTAATTCCAAATAAATCCACATAATTTCAGTACTGTAATATTGCCTCATTTTTTCTTTTATATAGACAACTTAGAATTTAAATCAGAAATACAAATAATTCAAATATCTCATTGTTTATGCTTAGCAGTAAAGATCCTAGTATTTTATTTATAACAACATTTTATTCCGAGTATTTTCCTTTCAAACTATAGTAGATGTAGTCATTCAAACCAAATAATTTATTTAGAAATTCTTTTAAATTATCAAACTCACTATAAAAATATTAACAGGTTACCTGCATCAATTTTATACATCATAGAAACATGTCTAAAATAAGCTTGACATTTCATTACTATCAACATCGAAACTCCTCAGTAAAATCCTCATAAACAAACCTAAGTATTATTATTATAGCATATAAACAGTATTCTTTGAATTGCAAACTGTAGTACACATTATCAATTCACAATACTATTGTATCCTCGAATACAAATACAATTACAGGATATAATATCTATTTGAATCTACATGGATGCCCAGGATTCAAACCCTAAGTATAAAGATCCTCTTAACTTTTCAAGTTTTCAATCCATTCATATTATGAAAACAAAGGAGTGTACCACGACCAAGGATTGAAACCCTTAACAAAATAAAACACAATAAAGTTCTTACCGTAGGTTTACAACCCAACCTTACGGCTTGGTTGGAAAAGCATAACCTAAACCTTACAACTCTTCACAATACAGAAATGGGCTTTGCCGTAACATTTTGATAACCAACAGACTTTACAAATAACTTTTGGAATGCCGAAATGTTATTTTTACGACTGTCAACTATTTTGTCCTTTGCAAAATCTTTTCATACTCATGCTTGTCGATTTAAAAACAATACTAGTTATGGTCGAGGGTTTTACCCCCCCTATATTTATCATAAACCAAAGTCATTTTCCAAAACCATTCTTTAACATTTCTCAGTGAAAACCATTATTTCATTATCGAAAAAGTACATCTAGACAGTGGGTCAAACAACAACATTTTGGAACAATTCTTTTCATTTCAAAACTCAAAAACAAACACCTTACAGCAGTAAGAAGAAATCGTTGAGAATCCAATGAGAGCTCTACAAGCTCAGGAGCAAAACTCTACAAAACCTAGCACTGCCTTTCAGCATAAACATTCAACATCATGCCTTACAGCTTAAAAACTGTCTTTACATTCGAATGAAAAACCAAGTCTGTACACCTTGGGATACCTCTGATGCTTACCTGAGCTTTGAGCACCCATATTTTCTTAGGCCAACCCCAACTCCTCGCCAAGGTAGAACTTGCCATGAAATACATATATGAAATCGGTTGAATGTGGAAAATGAAATAAAGTAAATAGAAGACAGTATCATAAGCCTACTACCGAAATTATAAGAGTTATTAAATACTTCACCTGTAAATAGCTAGAGCACGGTGGAGTATCCTGAACCCATCAACGTACACAGTATGTGCAAGAGAAATCCACATCAACTCTAAGAAGAGCCCAAAAATCCTGCTAGTTGGAAAATGCCGACACACACCTGAACCTTAAAAACTCCATCAACACTTACAGCATAGGAGGAGAACTCACCATCGAATCTTAGTAAGGAGGGAGAACTGTACATAAAACAAACTATCCTGATAATTTTGTTTTATGAAGGTCGAGGTATCGAAACCCCGGGAGGCACCTTCAAACCAGGTTACACACCCTGAAGGATAGGGAGCCGGTCGGCCTCACCCTCACCTTTCGCAAAATGGACTAAGTGGTGAGAAGGGTGGCATATCAATGCAAATTAGGGTTAAACCCAAAACCCGAAGCCATCATGAAGATCGACGGTGTAAACTTCACCACGAGATATAGTCTGTATATGACCACCAAAATTCATTAACTAGCATTTAAAACCTCAACTATCAAATCTCAGTGTTATGCCAACACATAACCCATGCATACAAATCCATGTACAGCTCAGCATGTAAGGTTTCACGTAACATAGGGTTGCCAGTGTGTTCCATGTCTCATTCACATGAAATTTCCACAAGAGCTGCTAGAAAACATTCCACCACAACATAGTTAATGAATATTAAATACTAAGTACTAGTTTGTAGGGTGTGCCAGCGCAATATCCACTATCACATTATCACCATAAGTTAAAACATTTATACAATGGCATATAGTTATGCATACAGTTTCCAATAATTTAGTTTATGCATAAAGCTCCAAGTCTATAGTGATGCCTATAGTTATCGTGCTTAGGGTTCCATAAAATGCTACATATTTATAATGCACTTTATGCCTCATAAATATAACATATAATCGTAGGAGTTTTATTATATTGCATAATTTGTTAAAGTACAAATAATATCGAAACGGAAAAGTATTACAATGTTCTCTCCATAGTTTTGGATTGAGAACATGCAATGAAATATATTGCAATACTTCTATAGTACTGAAATGACATGTAGGTATCAGTAACATATAATTTGCTCCATAGTAATTGTTTATAACAGGTTATCCTTTTGTCCATCAAGATAGATAAAAACAAAGCATTCATACAATTACAAAGTATGCAGACATAACACACTCAAGACACTTAAAAATACCTGAGTTGTTGTATAGCAATTAATCCTCTACATGGTCATAATTAACTTTAAATGATAACTTATTACATCGAGATAATTGGAAGTGCAGTTGCATACTCCAGTTGGAAATCCTCTGTCTTACCTAAGCTCTACAATTAGAATTCATGAGCATTAGCTAGCAATAGCTAAGTAAGCCTCGGGGCGTACTCAAGGACCCCTTCATTACAGTAAGATGATCGATTAGTCCCTAGAAAACAAAATTTATAATATAGAACAAAAGTGACGATATGCATACTAACAAATAAGTACAGTATGCAAGTATTATTCAACATCTTGACGATGGCTAGACGATAATTGTCTTACGACTTTTCAATACATCATCCAAGCTAACAATTGTCAAGACATCTGTTGCGATTCATAAGTAATTTAAAACTCTTAGTCATTAATGTTTAAATGTTATGTGTGTTATTGTTCAGTACGTTGTTTAATTGTGTTGAAGTTAATTCTTTTAGCATAGAGACACAAGAATTTATTGCTACTTAAAAATTTTAAATTTTAGTGAATTTTTGGGGATTTTACAGTTAGCCTACTTGATAAGATGAGCAGTCTCCATCAAATTCATATCCTTTAGATGGTTATACTCCATATCCTCCACCCCCACCCCTTCCTTCATAGGCCAAACCACATCCACACATTGATAGAACACCATCTCCTCATCTATAGGTTGATTGATCACCATATCCTCCTCCATAGGTTTACTAACCACCATCTCCTCCTCCACAATGTCATGTACCCAACATACTCAATTTTTTTTTGGAAACAAAACTAAGTCATGAAACACAATTACTGATAGACGGTTAAGTGGGTGAGTGATTACCTTTTCTAGATGGAAGACTTATATGGTCGTGGCCAAGAACACATTTTAACTTCCTAGCGAGAACTATGTAGATGAATGATTACCCTTGCCTAGAAGAGTGTTATTATGGATGCGATTGAACATGCAACTTACACCGACTTATTGTTAACTAGGTTGCTTGTAGTTGTGTATACCAAGAATATGATTCTTATATATGTTCCATTTTCTATGATCATGTCCCCAATCATGGTCTAGCTACAAGCCCGACTGCTTCCCATTCCTCGACCACAGTCGAAATTGATTAAGTCAACCAATTAAGGTGTTGAATTTATCAATATTTTACTAGTCAATTATTATCATCCCTATCATCCCTATTATCATCCCTATCATCCCTAGGAGGAAGCCTATGCTTATTTTACCCACCTCTTATGTACGGTCCCAATATAAATAGCTACATAAGTGTTTGCAAGGGAATGACTATATAATGCCAATTGCACAATATTTCACTTTTATCTATTAACCATATAGGTAGAATACCCCACCTTTTTAACATTCTCATCCTGCTTTTCTTAATAATTTCTCATCCTACTTTTCACTCCTAATTCGCACCCATGGGATTCCATCTCTCTACATTTCCTAAGTGGCTTAATTATGTGTCTTTGTAAGCATGACTAAATTAAACTATTAAATTATTTGTTTACAACTTTACGAAAATGGTATTCTTTGCACCATTTACCAAGACCACCATATCCCATCAAACTACTTAATTGTTCTTCACTCAAGTTTGGTTTCATTTTGGACTACCTTTATCTATTGTATTTGATCATGATTATATTTTCCTTAGCACCTTTTAAAATATATCGTGGAACTTATTAAGTTTCCAACTCATGTTTTCTACCTCCTTTCATCCTTCTATGGGAAAACAAATCGAAGTTGTCAGTCAAATCTTGGTGCATGCTTTATGTATATACTATGCCCGCATTAATCAATTGTGTTACTCTTATATTTATGTTTTACAGCATAGCTACAATAGATATTTTAATGCATCCATTAAATTTTCTCCTTTTGAACCTTGTTTTGGTAATCAACCTCTTTCTCCCTATGAAGTTGAAGTTCCATTTACTCTTTCGGCTACAATTAATTTGGATCGACAAAAAAAAACACAATGCTACATCTTTCTGCTAATAGAAAAATGGGTGATAAATGTCTAGGTGACAAAAAAGTTGGTCACCAAGTGAAATAAATGATTAAACAACCAAAAACATTGGTCGCCAAAGTGTTTTTAAGTTAAATATGACCAAATTTGAGCAACTTTAAGTGATCACAACTAAAAATGACTAATTTAGTCATGAGGTAAAAAAATATGACTAGACAGTCTAAGTTAATAATTATATAAGATGTTCATTGTTAAAATTTACAAAATTGTGATAATTTTATTACAATTTCGTAAATTTTAATGTTGCAGATGGATTTAGAGACTCCCTTAAAATGGGTCTCTGAATCTATCTATTGTGTTAAAATGTACAAAAATTTAAAATTTATTGTCAAAGTTGCAATTATCCATTGTTCAAAAGGTGAGTTAAAGATATATAAATAACAATTATTATATCCTTTAACCAAGGTTGGCCCAAGCGAATTTGTTGGTGTATGAGTCGAATCAAACATAATTCAAATAAACAAGTTGGCTCAAGTATAAATGATAACATGAATGAGTAGGTTGGACCAGGTAAAAAATATTTTTCCACATGCCAAGATGAAGGTTTATAGTTGTGGGCACTCTTTTCAAGAATTCTCTCACATCCTATAGACTCGAGAAGAAGCTCATCCAAGGCCCATTCTTGCACCTTTTGATATTCTTTCTCTCTAACTTCTTAGTTCCTATTTTTTAGCAATTTCCCTATTCTCCAAAAAGATATGCTTCCTATATTGTTTTTATTGTCTATTTTTAATCCCCAATTACAATTTCTCCAAGGAGCACTGTTAATTACTAGTATGAAAATGGGTATCCAAAGGTGAACCTATTAAAATTTGTTGCAAGGCCATTCTATATGTACTATCTTATATTCCAAGGTGATGTGCTTTTCATTTCCATACCTTGTTTCTCTATTTTCGTTTCTATATGCCCCATTTGGCACACTCATTAAGTTTCATATTATGTGTAATCATGTGTCGCGTTGAGCCATGCAATGGAGTTAGTCGTTTCTTGCTATAAACATCATCATGTCATGATTATTATACCATTGGGTTCTGCTTGTCATGTCGGTCACATCCATGTTTCATTGACGAAAAGCGTCATGGCTTGACCCTTTCGGTAGTCTATCAAAGTTTCCGCAAGTGCATGTATTTTGAGTTATGATAGCAAAAAATTGTTAATTTCTCATCCTACATTAATTTGCAAGCTGCAACCGTCCGTCATGATTGTCACTTCATTTAAGCTCAGAAAGTTGAAAAATTCCCCCTTGGGTATCTCCTTGAATTTTAAACCACCAATGACCCTTATTTTGAGAAAAAAAATCACCCATCCTTTCGTAAAGAGCCTCTTTTCCTTTTCCATTTCCCAAAATCCTCTTTGTATATATTCTCTTTATAACATATCCCCATCCTAATTTTTAATTAAATCCCATTTTCTCCATTCATAAATTCTCCGTTTAAAAACCTTTTATTTCTTTTTATTTCATTTATTTTCCCCTTTTGTTAACTCCATATCTTTTTATATTATCCCTACCATTTCCCATAACCCACTCCCTTGTTTATCCTACTCCCTTGTTTATCCTAAGGTCAAAAGTTAAATGAAAAAAAAGATTTATTCCACTATTTCCCTTATTATCCTTATCCATTATATTTATCACCACTTCAACTTTTATTCCTACTAAGTCTCACTTTTAAAATATATATATTTTTTCTATTTTTATCTCGTTTCACTAAATTCATGTCTCCAAAAAAAATCATTAATAAAATAAAGGAACGAGAGTTCTTTTAAAGCATGTGAAATATAAAAGTAAAAGGAAGATTTCCTTATTAAAAAAGGGCCAAGTATTTTGTTCCCATCCAAATAGTGTGTTGTTCTCTATTTTGTTTGTAGAGACCCTAGTATCTCACCATGTATTTAGATTGATTTCCTTAGCTTTTAGACATAAATATTGTGTTAATTTGGTTCAGAATTTGGGAATTGGACCTAAAATGTCTTATTTTATTTTCATTTGTCTTCTACTAAATATTGTGTTAATTTGGCTCAGAATTTTGGAATTGGACTTAAAATGTCTTATTTTATTTTTCATTTGTCTCGTGAGTGCTAGTAGAGCAACAATTTTAGTCTATATACAAGTTTTCTTTCTTATAGTTTACTACTCTTTCTTTACAAAATTTTTATTATTGTATTAATAGAAACATTTAATAAATTGAATATTAAATGAATCTACTACTATAAATAACTTCATAAAAATAATTTAAAAATTATGATAAAAAAATACAATTTTAACAAAGTAAAGGATTAAATTTTTTCATAAAAACTTTATATATTATTTTCAAAATATTTTGGTATTTGTGTTAATTCATTTTTATATTTCTAAATTACACAACGAATTTAAGTGAAAGGTTAGTGCTCGAAGAACCACAGGTATACAAGAGTGGAAATCAACAAAGTTATTTAAGTAACTAGATTTTATTTATATATGATAATGTTGATACTCCGTTTTATTTGGAGATTGTATAGAGAAAGAAAATATTATAGTTACGAGTATTGTAGATTTTTTTTAAATAATAATAAAATAACTTAATTGAATTTATATTAATTTAATATTTTTAAGTATTATAGTTTAATTTTTTTAATTGTTAAATCATATTTAATAAATTTAACATTAAAAATAAACAAGTTTATCAATTTTATTAAATAAATTAGCATATAATAAAAAACATATGAAAACAATCTTTTATTATAATTATAGTTTATAAGTAAATTAAATTTCATATTCAAACTATTTCAAATAATGTTATAAAGTTAAAGTAATTTTATTTTCAAAATACTTAATTTAAAAAACAATATAATTAATTATAATAATTAATTTTTATTTTAAAATTATTTAATTTATAATAATTATTTTTTTATTTTCAAATTTTTTAATTTAGAAAACAATATAATGAATCATAATAATTAATTTTTATTTAATAATTTGAAAGAAACAAAATAATTATCTTCTAGGTAATGTTTTCAATAGACATCTATCTCATAGAAATCAAAATACATGGATACATAAAAATTTTAAAAGAAAGAAGAAGATCTATGTTATATTGCTCAATTTATTTACACTTATAAAATTTCTTATATAAATATATATTTATAATTCCAAAATCAATTATAATACATTGAAATAAATTGTAGTGTCATTTAATTCCATATCATATAAAATATTTGTTTTATAAAAATAAAAATAATAATTATAAAGCATTGTCTCCCATCACTTTGCATCTTAGATGACAAAGTGATTCGGTCCTTGTAACGTGTATGACCACCCTACGAATTTCTTGAAGGCATGTTCAGCATGCTGACCGCATGAGGAGGCAAAATAGACTCCCATTTTTTTTTATTCTAAAAATTTATGGTAAATTTGAGATTTCACTATTTTATTTTTTAAATGATATCAAGTTTTATTGTTAAATTTGAGATTTCACTATTTTATTTTTTAAATGATATCAATTTTTATTTTTTTCTTTTAATTTTAAATTGGGTTTAGTATGTAGGATTGTATATTGAGGTAACATTTTCCAAATGAAAAAGTATCAACCAAAATTTGCCTATAATATTTACTTTGAAAAAATAAAATCTTTTTGAATATTATTTTTATTGATTGTGTATTTTTGTTTTTCTCTTTCTCATATCGCCATCTTCAACCATTTCCAATTTCCCTTATTACTAGTGATAGGACCAAAAGTAGTGAGGTGCTTATAAGTGTAATACTCTAATTTTTTACTTAGAATGTATTTAATTAAAATCATGTAAATGATGTAAATATGCTAGTATGGATTCTTAATGTGGAGCTCAAGGCTAAGGCCCAACTACTGAATGGCTAGTTATGTATGATGTATATATTTTTATTTGGACCATATGATTGACTTATCATGCCAATTCAAAATATATGTAAATATTCTATTGAAAATTAATAAAATAGTCTAAAATGACGATGTAAAGAACACTAGATGGGCTATGATTCCACTAGAGGGAAAGAGGAAAGGGGGATTATGGGAAACTAAATCCTTTGTTGCCATATGTCAACCTTAGAACTCGTCCAAAATTCTACCATGTACTTTAATTAACGCAATTACCTTCTCTTGACTATTAAACCCAATCATTGAATGTATATGTGAGGTTGGTGGGGAAAGTCACTTCATGTAGTTATTGAAGCATGGGGGTTGTAACAATTATGTTAGCTGTCAACAATCCTATTTCTTCTATTTTCAGAAGCTATGTCAATTGTATTTTCACCCTTACCTCATATCCTTGGAGTCAACACTCTTGTGAGCATTCTCTCATGCATGTTCCTGCACTACGTAGAGTTCTCCATTGTTGTTCATGTCCATTACCAGACTGTGTTTAACCTAGAAATTCAAATTTGGAGAGAGAGCTACAGTTTTTTGGAAGGAAAAATGGATGGTTGTAGGTGAGTATGGAGGTTGAGCAAGCTAGAAACATTTACCCATTGATTTCTATGACTTTTTTATGCTTGAGAATCCATGTATTAATGTTGCAGAAGGTTCTCCAATACCATACAGTAGGTTGGACTCTCATTACACACATTTGAAACATTGTAAGGGTTGGATTTCCTGAGGGAATTGTGGATCAGTGAAGGGAAATTCCTTCCTTGTTTTGTGTGGGGCAATTGGAAGGAGTGCAATGGCTTTGATGGCTTAGTGAAACCCATGTAGAGCTCTGGTTAAGATTTTGGCTAAGCACAATGAACAGAATGGGTTGTGGGTTGAGAGAGAGAAGCTTGTAGGTGTTTCCCTCGCCCTCGTGGCCTCATAGCCCAGCTTGGGGGTGGCCTCTCAGCAGAAAGAGTCTATGTTGGACATAATGCCTATGGCTGGGTGTAAAATCGCTATTACATAGCCAGTTGCTTGGATCTTCTTTGCTTAAAGATAAGTATTATTATGTATTTGATGTGCAATGATTTTTATTGTATTCATGTGATAATTATTCATTTAAATTGCATGTTGTATGTGTGGATTGAGTTTATTTCGCTATGTGTTTTTAATTACATGTATGCATGTGCATTTTAGCTGTTAAGAATTCATAAGTGTGGTTATAGGGAGAAAATTAGAGGCCTCGATTTAGTTAATTTCCCTTCTGCTGGTCAAATTGAGGGATGGGAACGTTACAACAACCCACTATGGGGTAGATGTTGTCACGATTGTTGTTTTATTACATTAAACGTTCCTATGTCAACTCATAACTTATAAAAAATAAAAGGTAATTAAAAAATCCATGTCGACTCATAAAACAAAAAATTAAAACCAACATAGATGCATCTTAAACCCCGATCTGTTAAGCACCTAAAGGAATCCAATTTCTTGAGGTGTAAACATTTTCTTAATGTGTAAGAGATTTAAGATATAAAAAATTTACACCTCAAGAAATTTGATCGCTCTCCATGATTAATAAATCTAGGTTTAAGATAGATCTATGTTGATTCTATAAACAATGTTTCTAATATGTTTTACTGTGAGAGAGTTACACTTGACTTTTCCTCTCTAGCCAAACAAATAAACTCTTCATTTTTAAAAAGAAAATGTGTACAAATTCATGTTGTATTAATGGATAGTGAATTATTTGAGGCGATCAATATCCACCCCATAGGGTGTTAGTGGGATATATGCATATTGATCACCATTATTTGACATTCTTTTGAACTTCTTTAATAATATCATTTGTTATGTTATGTTATTATATATATATATATATATATATATATATATATATATATAATTAAACATTCTTTTGAATTTTTAATAATATCATTTGTGATGTTATCATATATATATATATAGTATTATAATTATATAACCGTAGATTAGATCTTCACATACTTATCGTTTAATAAAAGTAGCTGCCACTGATAACATTGTTATAATGAAATAATGACGATTTCCTCCATTTTATATTATGAAAAATAATGATTGGGATTCATCCTTTTTATTTAGAAATTTTTTACCTAACCTAATTTTCAAATACAGATCTTATGGACGATATCAATCAATTTTAAAAGACATTTGACTGAAGGACATTTGACAGTATATAATATTGTTAGGAATCATGACTGATAACAATGTTCTTCAACTTACAAATATTTTATTCATAATAAATTAGTATATTCAACATGTATCACCGCATACAAGCACCTATCATGATTATATTCTATGCAACTTATGAATAAATTAGTATATTCAACATGTATCACCGCAGACAAGCACCTATCATGATTATATTCTATGCAACTACAAGTTATGACGATGAGAGTTTAAATATTGGAATTGACTTGTTAATGGAGAGAAGTGACTATATTTCATAGATGTTACAAAGATGTAATGTAACTTAGGAAAAATGAAACTTATAAAATAAAAGTTATCTTTTTATAAAAACAATAATAATATGTTAAAATAAATCAATAAATTTATTCTAAAATTATGTTTATATATTAATTAAACAAAGAATTGGAGTTTTTAGGTTGAGCAATTTAAGGAAATTATAATCTTTAAAAAGCTGAAAAAATGTTCTATATTAATTTTTGAGACTATTCTTTGAAGAAGTATGGAAGATTATCATGCAAGATACCAAAATTTATATTACAAAATAATTAAACAGAAAGAAAATTGAAAAAAAATGTTTTAGAATAAATCCTTGTATTATGATAATTAAATAGAAAGCAATGTTCACTTGCCTTTTATGGTTGAATGACCTTTCCCTTTAGCCAAGGTCCAAATATAACTATACTCAACAAAACATTCCATAACTTCTTAGCTCTTTAAATAGACTTCCATTAGCAAGAAAATCTGACTACTTGTGGTCCCATAATTAATGAGTACAAACTACTTAGTGAGACATACTAATACTTG
Source organism: Larix kaempferi (assembly GCA_027924585.1). Lineage (NCBI taxonomy): Eukaryota > Viridiplantae > Streptophyta > Pinopsida > Pinales > Pinaceae > Larix > Larix kaempferi. The sequence continues at coordinate 1,901,305 of BSBM01002098.1, read as the reverse complement.
TGGTCCCATAATTAATGATTACAAACTACTTAGTGGGTCTTACTTAAAAGAAGACCCCTTTTAGTTTAGTTAATTATTCACAACTATCTATCGAGCCTTATTGAAAGTAGATGGCCTCATACAGTAAATTCTATGTAACCTAAAATAAAGGAGCTTAGAATTAAACCCTAACACACCATCCCACTACAAGAGTGCCATCACACTTCAAGAGTGGTGTTGTCCTCAAAGATGAAGGTGAGGAAATTGGTGTAGAATCCTTTCAGTTCCCATCTAGGATCTTTTGGTTGCATTTATTTCCACTAGATCAAGACATATTTTACTATGCACTGACACAATTGACACTTATTGATCAAGTTCTAGTAACTTCATTAATAGTTTACAATTGAAACTTACAACCTCCAGGAAAGACACATAAAAGACTAGATAAATCTTGGAGTGATCTTACGGAGCTAGCTTGTAAACCACCTATCTAATGCATATTGGAATACGGATAAACTTATGTGCTAATTTATGGTGGATATTATTTTTGACTAATATATGTTTATTAAGATTTGAAGAAATACATATTCCCCTTCTACAAATGAAGTGCTAAATAAATAAGAAACCATGAACAAAACCTTTTTTCATATATTCTTTGGAAATTAACATTTTTGAATAATGGCATTATGTTAATAGTTTAGAAACGCTTTAGCATATTAAAGTTAATTTTATTATTAGAATATATTTTTTAAAAATTATAAATAAAAATATATATATTTTTTTTAAAATGTATTAATACATATTATATATGTTTTTATTCTAATAATTAAATTAAGATATAATTTATTATTATTATTATAAATAATTTTAAAAAAATTATATATTTTTAAATGTATTGAAGTAATATTATATTAATTTTTAAGTTTAATATTTTTTTTTAAGTTTTATAGAAAAATGATATTAAAGTACAAAAAGTAATACATGCACGAGATGTCTGAGAGCCCACTAAGACTTCTCACAGAACCAAAACAACCAACTAGAAACCATTGATAACCTGCATATGCACAAAACACACTAACACTAGAGGACTGCCCATGCATGTGACTATAAAGAAACTGTTGAAGATGTCCAATAATGAGAGCATAACAAAAATTACAGCCTCAAGCGGTAGTCACTAAGAGTATTAAACCATAAACAAAATAGCTATATGTCTCATGGACAAAGTTGTGAGTGTCTATCATCATGCAACTAACAATTAAAAAAAAGAGAAAGAAAAAACTACATAATTAATTGGGATTGCAGATTGTATCTGCATCTTCAAGATTTTCCTTCAGAATTTGGCATTGGTAGTCCTATGAACTGAAAGAGCTATCAGGAGCAGCTTTTGTCGGTAGTGCTTCTGTCTTCATGAAGGAGGAGAGATTAACTAGGATCTTGCGCTCCACGTGCTTTAGTTTGTGACCACTTGTGGAAGAAATGTTGGTTTTGTCACCTACTAGTTGCGGATCCTTATATAAATGAATGCATTGGTGCACCATAGGTTTGGAGACCGGAGAGGTAACTAAAGAGGAGGAGGAATGGAGAGTTGGAGTAGGGGAGGGATAGGGAGGAGGATTGCTCTCTTGTAAGAGTTCTTGAGACTTCATGAGGACATGAGCTAACGTGTTCTTCACCAACCAATAATGTTTGTGTATAATTTGTGCTCACTGACCAGCTAGTTGTTGCACTACCATTTCTTCTTCCCAATCATCCATCATAGTTCTCAGATGGACCAAAATGGAGCTGTCATAACCACTTTCTGTGGAGCCTCCACGGCCTCGTCTGCCAGAGATTCCCCGTCCTCTATTGACACAACAAGGGGGTAGCACGAAGACTCCTAGACATAGTTCCTACCTATACCAAATGTGAATTGAGACCAAAGAAAAGGAGCCTAGAACCTGTGCTGACTACAAACTAAGACCAAGAAATAGCGAAACTGGCTCAAAAGCCGAGCAAATTAGGTAAGAGCAAAAAACTAGACTTGAAGAGACTGTACCATGCACGAGGAAGGTAACCACTCGAGCGTAGAGGGGAAACTCTGCCAGGATTCCCACCTCTTAAAGCCTAAAAATGAAAACAATCCATGACAAATAGCCTAGGATCAACATCCTAGAGAGCCATAAATTCATCGGGAAAGAGCATGATTTCCAAGGTACAGAAAATAGCTCTGCTAGGAGCTCAAAGGAGCAGCTTCATTAAGGCTGGAAGCATCGTATGAAGGGTCAAATAAATACATGCATGGAAAGAAATTCAAGGGGTCGCCGTGTGGTGGGAAGTGGTGGACTCCGTGTTCACATCCTCATGCACCAGAAGATCCTACAAATCACCCGCATCTGGGGTATTTTTAATTTTAATATTGAATTAAAATATATGGTTTTATTTTTTTTCAAAATTCCCTCCAATTATTTCAAGGTGCTTTGAATGTTTCAATCTGTAATGCATTTTTATATAAATTTTGTTGTGATTACCATTTCAATTAAAGTGCTAATCATTATTTTCTCTATTCATTGTGATTTTAATATATTGTCGGTTCTCTTTTTATTTTACCATTTATATTATTAATTCTTTAGTGATACATTTGATTTGATTATATAATTGGGTGATATTTATATCTTATAAAAATATAATCAAAAATACATGCTTATGTACATAATATGTTTTATGATTTTCTATTTTTGTTATATATATTTTTAATACTTTAGTGATATATTTATATTTATTAGTCCCTGCCCATCTTGCCAAGTAGCAGGGACTATAGAAATCACTCTGCAGAGTTAGCATTAGTTTGACACTGTTTTTTATGCAATTTATCCTAAGTTTTTTAAATCGTTTCTGCTTCTGACCAATTGTCATATTGGAAGCCTTATTTGGCCTTTTCCCAAGGTTATCCTAAGTTCTAATGGTCAATACTATGAGGTTACCCTATGGTCAAATGGTCATTTTCAGTGTAAATGACCTTAAACTTACCTTAAGTTGAATGCCATTTTCATATTTGTGTGCTTCAACTTAGAGTTAAAATGATATATAACAAATAAGATACATATACATTAATGCTATCTCCAATATAGCATTAGTTTATAAAAATAAAATGTTAGTGTCATTCAGCTTCAAAAAATGTTTGGCTCCTTCTGCTTTGTTGTAGCTAGATTCATCGTTGCATGTGGATTCGCGCATGTTTTCCATGTGTTCAGGGTACTGGAGGCATCTCTATGCATACTCATGTGTTTGCGGCACTGGAGGAAGAGTCATATCTACGGTGCAGAAGCTTTGGTATCAAGAGTTTTGCGGTGTTCCATGCCATGTGCAGACAAATGCAGTTTCTACGAGCATCATCGAGTAATCTTCCATGCAAATTATCAGAAACAGAAGAACAAAAAAATGGGTATGTTTGTTTGTTCTTCCACATATTTATTTACAAAAATAATTCATAATTACACCGATTGAAAATCTAAAATAGAGGGAAAAAATATCATATGCATATTCAAGAAACAAGAAGTAAGGTATAGCATCTAACCTTGTATTCCTTGCCATTTATTCGTTCTCCTTTTATCTTTGGTATTGGTATTTTATCTTCGACTAAGATTATTTCTTGGTATTTTCATTATGGAATCCTCATTTTATTTGGGAGCCAAACCTGCTCTAGGTGTTCTAGGCCTTGTGGATAAATGCAGTTTCTATGTGCATCAGCATGACACCTTCGATACAAATTATCAGAACCGGAAGAACAAAAAAGATGCAAATTATCAGAAACTAAAGAACAAAAAAGATGGTATGCTTGTTGGTCCTTCGACTGATTTCTGTACAAAATTACTTCATTACACCGATAGAAAATGTTAAATAGAAGGAAAAAATTTATCTCTTATTTGTAATAAGTATTTCATAAGTCTTTGTAATAAGTTTTATCTATATACTATTATGTCAATAAAATTTTATCTGGCATAATTTTATCAGGCGAAATTACCAGAGTAATGCCTAGTGGAGAGGAAAGAAAGAAATCGCTCCAAAGATACCAATGTTTCCATACTTAGCATGCAGTGCACAATTCAATGGTCGACCATCCTAACAAAGAAAAAAAACCCTAACTGTAACATTATATGCATGGGATCAAACACATCAATGCATAGGAGGGAGATGTACAGAACAGTACCAAGTCCCATGCGTAGAGGCAGAATACAATACAACTACATGCGAAACCATGATCTAGTTTGTGAATTTGGGACCATATGGTCGATTCAATGTGGTCTATGGGAGAAATCGTTGAGTTCAACCACGAGGGATATGCCAGTGCCCCACCAGGCCTGTGAGTTGTATCTTGCACTAAATACGCCCACTAGTTGAAAACTCGACATTTTAAGAGATGATCGTGGATAACGTTTCGAGATAGTCTTCATTCACATTTACATTAATTAGAAGTATTATGTCGTGACTTATGATCTCTCCTGATTATCCATCATGGAAGCCACCTATATCAACATTTTTTGATAAATTATGTAATCCATTATAATTGTATATTGAGTGCTAAGTGATAAGCTTCAATAATGACTGTGGAATCCATATGGAGGTGATCCGTGCCACTCTCATTCACCACATTAACATTGTTGGATACTTGGTACACTTGGAGTATAGATGGGTCTCATCTAAACATCCAAAGAGATAGTGCTAAAAACATATATAACAATCCACTATATTCTTTAAACTTTTTAATCATCCAAGCAATAAAATGAACTCATTCAACAACCATATCAATGCAAAGTAGGGGATTAAAGAAGGATTTTTCATGGATCTAAATAGGTAACCATATTGTTGTTCATTTTAAGCAATTACAACAGAGAACAAATCAATATTTGAAACTGCACAGTAGTAAATTATGCAAATGTGGACTTGTGCCCAAACTTACTTATAAGCATACCATCCGTGAACTATCTTTACAATAAACAAAGTTGAGTGAGTTGTAGATTTCATCCCATATATGCACATGCCTATAGCCAAAGCGCTAAGACTAAAACTATTAAAAAAAAAAAAATGCATATGTACATAATAATTTTGGTATTTGGATATACTACCATGTCCGCATGCAACCCTCAAACTATTGGTTTAATTCGGTATCTAAAACAATAGTTGGTTGACTATTAGAATTGAGATTATTATTTCAAGTCGTTGCTTTATTGTTGGTTCATGTGCTTTACAAACATGCAAAAGTACAAAGTTGTATGAACCATACCAAGGTTAAAGTAAATTATTTCAATTTATTCTATCTTATAGGCATAAGGCAGGGACTTGAAGCTTAGCTTCTATCTACCTTGTTTTGATTAGAAAACAGTATGATATTTATCTCCTATAGCTCAAGAAACTTAAAATTGATTTAAATTTTAACTTTGAAAACATGCATACAAAATAATAATAATAATAATAATTTATTTTCTTTATTTTAGGTTTTTTCATGTTAAATTTTAAAATGATACTTCCTCTAATGCTCATCTTTTCTAAAATAAAGCATCTCAAATACATTTCTAAAAACTTGTTCATTGCTTCTATTTGACAATCTATTTGGAGGTCATAGGACTTGTTTAGTTTCAACTAGGTAACTTGAAGTTTAAATATCTCCTACCAAAAGTTACATGTAAATCTAAGGGCTCAATTGGAGACAATGCAATTTAGCATGTTGTGCAACTTAAAATTCTCTTAGAGAAACAAATGATGGCATAAAGCAGTGTCACAAGGCACAAAAGCGATCATATTTCAAAACATGAATAACGAACACTATGGTGATTGGATTATTACCATACCTAGGAAGCTACATGATAAATTCCATGCAAATATATTTCTATATATGGGCCATAACTGAAACTGGCTGCAAGGCCCATGGAAACTTCACTGTCTCTCTCTTGTGTTGTTGGCAAGTGTAATAGGTTGCAACAAAGCTTTGGATATATTATTTCATGCCTTTCAAAAAGAATGAGTTCTTAATCCTTTCATGTACATTTTATAAAATCTCAAGTGACCTACAATGGATAATGAATGTAACTTTTCTAAGATTCATTTTTTTAATGATGAAAACAATGCCAAAAAAATGTGTTCTTTATACTACAATGTATCTTAGTTCCATATATACATGGTAGGACAGTCTAGGTCTCCATGAATCCTTTGGATGAGTTACTTGATGGTGTCATTTGACATCCATTCTTGTTGCACTTCCTCGATCCAACCTGGAATTGTTAATAATAATGCAAATAGAGAGTTTTCCTCCACCAATTGCATATACAACGCATCAAACACCATAGTTTCTCTACCCTTCTAATATATAATCTCATAATCATAGCTCAACATCTTAGTAACCCACTTATGTTTCTCCATTGATGACAATATTTACTCAAGGAAATATTTTAAACTATGATAGCCAACCTTAATATGAAAATGCTTCCTTATTAGATATGGGTGTCATCTCTCAACTTCATGAAGGATGGCCATCATCTATTTTTCATATGCATATTCGATCAAATTTCAATCACATATGTCTTTCTATTGGAGGCTAAAGGGAATCCAAGTTCTTGCATTAATATTTCTCCAAGGCCTCTTCCTGAGGCATCATATTCGAAGACCAAACTCTTAGTTTGAAAATTAGGCATTGCTCATTTTGGACTAGTTGACATGGCATCCTTTTAGGTCGAAAAATATTGTTCATATTCTTTGCATGAAACAAAGGCATTATTTTTTATCAAGGATGTTAAAGGAGCTAGAATTTTCCATATTTTTTCAAAAACTTTTTGCAGTAACCTATAAATCGTAGGAACCCACAAAATATCTTGAGAGCCTTGGGGATTGGCTAGTCTTGCATATATGCCACTTTCTTGGGGTCAAATCGTACTACATCCAAATTCATAATTTGGCCCAAGTATTCCACCTCGATAACCCCAAAATCACTTTTGGAATAATTCACAAATAAATGGTGGTCCCTTAATAATTTCAAGGCATGATCGACATGCCCAAAGTGGCATTGCCATGATGTGTTATAGATCAAAATATCATCAAAGAATAAAAACACAAAAATTTCAAGCAAATGTTAGAATATATTATTCCTAATGCCGTGAAAGATGGATGGTGCATTGCAAAGGCCAATAGACCTCACTAAAAACTCAAAATGACCATGTTCAGAAAGTTTTCTAAGGGATGTCTACTTCTTTCATCCTTGTTTGGTGATATCCTAAATAAAGGTCTAGTTTAGTGAAGAAGATGGCTACATGGAGCTCATACAAGAGATCTTGAATGACCCACATTTGAAATTTATCCTTGATATAGCCAACTTATTGAGAGCCAAAATGTCAAGGCATGTCCGTCAAGTGCCTTCCTTTTTCAATACCATAACCACCTATGAAGAATCAGGGATTATACTAGTCTAAATGAGGACAACCTCCAACGGCTCCTAAACAATCTTTTTAATTTCATTGTTTTCTGAAAAATGGTCCACATTATGGGGTTGAATCCTTAGAATTAATGGATTATTGTGGTCATGCTCCCCATAGGGTTTTGGTAAACCCTTGGGTGTTTCAAAACCTATTGATGTTTAGAGAGAATCAATTTGAAGTTAGGGTGAATATCCTATGTGGATTTCTCCACTAACTAGATGGCATTGAATTTTGCAATAATAATCGAGTAGCATTTCTTCAATAACGTTTCCATTAGTAGGAGGTGATAATTTTCGAAAAAACTGAAGTAACCCCCTTCAGATGACATTTTTCCCTTCTTAAGTGAAAATACTAGATAAGTCCTTGAAATCCATAATGACATGTCCTAAAGTTTGTATCCATTCAATCCTTATATCCTTAGAAATACATCAAAACCATCCATTTCAATAGGAAATATATGTGTTTTGAGATGGTAATAGATCATTTAAAGCTTTACATTTTCACATACTCGCTTTCTTTTCTTCTTATTCACTTTTTCATATCAAGATCTCCTTAAAAACTACTACTAAATTCCAATTCCCTATTCCCTAATCATTAGCAACCCTTAATATTTAGTATGTTTGAGTGTGGGGGAGATTACATTGGACTTTCAAATCCTCTCCATCCAAACAAATAGATATCTTCTATTTAATAATAAGAGAATGTCTACAAAGTCATAGTGTGTCATTGGATAGCAAATTATTTGACATCATTTTGAATTTCCAATCATCTTCTTTGGGAATCATATTATAAGAATAATTATATCAACAATGAATTAATTATGTTTCACATAATTATATTTTAATAAAAAAGTTGTGAGTTAAAACAATTTATATTAAAATTATAATAATATTTAAAAAAAATAATGAAGGGGATTCATCTTTTTTGAAAATTTTAACCTAAAGTAATTTTCATAATACAGATCTTATAGACGATATCAATCAAATTAATATTTTCATAATACATATGTTATGGATGATACCAATCAATTTATGAAGACAATTGATCGCAGAAAATATTGTTAGAAAATTATGAGTGATTGACAATCTTCTTCAACTTGCAGATAATTTATTCATTAAGAAACTAGAATATCCAGTATGTATCACCACATACAAGCACTTATCATGATTATATTCTATGAAAAGAGTTATCATGATGACAATTTAAAGATGGGAATTGACTTTTTAATCGAGAAAACTGAGTACCTTTCATAGATGTAATGTAATGTAACAAAGAGATTGAAATTTATAAATAAAATAAAAATTTATTTTGATAATAAAATTAATTTGTAAAAATAAATAAATAAATAAAATTATGTTTACATGTTAACGAAGAAAGACTTTTGAGTTTTTTTTATATGGAGTGAGTCAAAGTAATCATAAAATTTGTGAATCAAGGATAATGTTATATACTCATTTTTAGGATAATGTTATATACTCATTTTTACATTACATGTTGATGAATTATGCAACTTTACAAATGTAAGGTTTTTTATCCATTAAACTTAGAACATCATTGAATATACAAATATTTATGATGCAAGAAACCCAAAATTATAGTGTATAATAACCAAATATAAAGAAAATTGAAAAAAAAATTACTAAATAGGCCCTTGGATTATGATACTTGAATGGAGAACAATGTTCACTTGCCTCTCAAGTGTGTGCAACCTTTCAGTTTTGCTAAGATCCAAATACAACAATACTTGTTAGGCCACTTGCACCATTTTGGACGTGTCCATGGTGGCCATGCACGTCCAGGAGCCTTCGGATGAGAAATGGACCCCTTGAGCGAAATTGGAATGACCCTCACTAAGCAAAACCCTAGCTCCGGAGATAGCACATTGGCACCGTTTCCGAGACGTTGAGGCACGGTGTGGGGGGTCCCCTAGCTGAAACCCGACGTCTCGGATCCATCGGAATCGAAGGATTCGCGATCGGAGTCATGGGTTGGGTGCAACGGGCATTTTCATCAAGCACCCCGAGGCCATTCAGGGATACATTGAGGATTTGCTCCATGACCATGGAACCCAAATAGGGGAGCGAACTTGGATTATGTCGGCTCCCACACGTGTCTATTGCTATTGTGGACGTAGCCACGCACGTCCGGGAGCCTTCGGATGAGAAATGGCCCCTTGAGAGAAATTGGAATGGTCCTCACTGAGCAAAACCCTAGCTCTAGAGATGGCACATTGGCACTGTTTCTAAAACTTCGAGGCATGGTGTGGGGGGACCCCTAGCTGAAAACCAGCATCTGAAATCCATCGGAATTGACAGATTCGCTACCAAAGTCACGGTTTGGGTGCTATGGGAATTTTCGTAGGGCACCCTGGGACCATTCAGGGACACTTTGAGGATTTTCTTTGGGGCCACGGAACCCAAACCACCGAGCGGAATTGGAATCCGTCAGCTGCCACATGTTTCTATTGCCAATTTGAACGTTTCCATGGTGGCCACGCACACCCAGGAGCCTTCGGTTGAGAAATGGCCCCCTTGAGCAAAATTGGAATGGCCCTAAGTGAGAAAAACCCTAGCTCCGAAGATGGCACATTGGAACAATTTATGAGACTTCAACGCATGGTGTGGGGGGTCCCCTAGCTGAAACCCAACATCCGGAATCGATGGATTCATGACCGGATTCACAGTTTGGGTTCTATGGGAATTTTTGTCGAGCACCCCGGGGCCATTCATGGACACTTTGAGGATTTGCTCCGGGGCCACGGAACCCAAACCAAAGAGCAGACTTCGATTCCGTCGACTCCAACACGTGTCTATTTCCATTTTGGATGTTTCCACGGTGGCCACGCATGCCTGGGAGCCTTCAGATGAGAAATGGCCCTCACTAAGCAAAATCCTAGCTCCGGAGATGGCACAATGACACCATTTCTGGGACTTCGAGGCACGGTATGGGGGGATCCCTAGCTGAAACCCGATGTTCGTAATCCATCAAAATCGACGGATTCACGACCGGAGTCACGGTTTAGGTGCTATGGGAATTTTCGTTGGTCACCCTGGGGCCATTCAGGGACACTTTGAGGATTTGCTATGGGGCCACAGAACCCAAACCGACGAGTGGACTTGTATTCCGTCATCTCCCACATGTTTCTATTGCCATTTTGGATGTGGTGATGGTGGCCACGCACAACTGGGAGCCTTTGGATGAGAAATGCCCCCCTGGAGCAAAATTGGAATGGCCCTCACTGAGCAAAACGCTAGCTCTGGAGATGGCACATTGGCACTATTTCTGAGACTTCAAGGCATATTGTGGAGGGTCCATAGCTAAAACTCAGCATCCAAAATCCATCAGAATCGACGGATTCGCTACCGAAGTCACGGTTTGGGTGCTATGGGAATTTTTGTCGAGCACCTCAAGGCCATTCAGGGACACTTTGAGAATTTTCTCTGGGGCCATGGAACCCAAACCAGAAAACGAACTTGTATTTCATTGGCTCCCACATGTTTCTATTACCATTTTGGATGTTTACATGGTAACCACACATGCCTTGGAGCCTTCGGATGAGAAATGGCCCCCTTGAGAAAAATTAGAATGGCCCTCACTAAGCAAGACCCTAGCTCCAGAGATGGCACATTGGCACCGTTTCTGAGACTTTGAGTCACGGTGTGGGGGGGGGCCTAGCTTAAACCCGACGTCTGGAATCCATAGGAATCGACGGATTCAAGACCGAAGTCACGATTTGGGTGCTATGGGAATTTTTTCCAGGCACCCTGGGGCCATTTAGGGACACTTTGAGGATTTGCTCCGGGGCCACATAACCCAAACCGGCAAGCAGAATTGGATTTAGTCAACTCCCACATGTGTCTATTGCCATTGTGGATGTGTCCACGGATGCTCGAGATCCTTTGGATGAGAAATGGCCCCCTTGAGCGAAATTGGAATGGCCCTCACTGAGCAAAACTCTAGCTCCGGAGAAGACACATTGGCACCATTTCCAAGACTTCAAGGCACAGTGTGGGGGGTCCCCTAGCTGAAACCTGGCATCCGAAATCCATCGGAATCGATGGATTCTCTACCAAAGCCACGGTTTGGGTGGTATGGGCATTTTTGTCAAGCACCCCGGGGCCATTCAGGGACACTTTGAGGATTTGCTCCGGGGCCACGGAACCCAAATCGACGAGCGGACTTGGATTTCGTCAGATCCCACACATGTCTATTTCCATTGTGTACATGTCCACGATGGCCATGCATGCTCGGGAGCCTTCGGATGAGAAATGGCCCCCTTGAACAAAATTGGAATGGCCCTCACTAAGCAAAATCCTAGCTTCAGAGATGGCACATTGGTAGGGTTTTTGAGACTTCGAGGCATGGTGTGGGGGGGGGGCCTAGCTGAAACCCGGCGTCCGGAATCGACGGATTTTCTACCGGAGTCACGGTTTGGGTGCTATGGGCATTTTTTCCAGACACCCCATGGCCATTCAGGGAGACTTTGAGGATTTTCTCTAGGGCCACTGAACCCAAATCGGCGAGAAAACTTGGATTTAGTCAGCTCCCACATGTGCACGTGATCATTGTGGACGTGTTCATGGTGGCCACACATGCCCAGGAGCCTTCGGATCAGAAATTCCCCCCTTGAGTAAATTGGAATGGCCTTCACTAGGAAAAACCCTAGCTCCGGAGATGGCACATTGGCACCATTTTTGGGCATTGGAGGCACGGTGTGGGGGGGGGCCTAGATGAAACCAGGCATCCAGAATCCATCGGAATCGACAAATTCACCACTGGATTCATCGTTTTGGTGCTACGGGAATTTTTACTTGTTTCTCTTGTTTAGGGTTTTTTTCAATTGGACATTTGTCCAAAGGCCCCTTGTGGCTTACGATTTGATATTTAATTTTTAATAAATATTAAATAAACAAATTTAATGTCATTTTTTAGTGTTGTGACTGGGGATCTAGTTATGATGGCACAAATGTATTACTGGGATAGTTGGATTGGTGGCAATATGTTGCAAAGAAAATTAGTTGAAATATGCAAAATTCATATCGTTGAAGTCTAAACGTTTTGAGTCTACATTTTTAGGCCACTAAAAATAATGGGAAGGGAACTCGATGCTTTTTTTCTTAAATCTGGAAAGAATTACTTTGGATTGATGGAATTAGATCAATCATTAATATTGCAAAATCAAGTTGCAATATGGGTATTCAAGTGTGCTTAATCCATTTTTGCATCAACAATTTCAACAATCCAAAATTGCAATTGCAATCCAAAGTACTTGGCCACAATGAATGCAATATGTTATCCTTCGGTGGTTGCGCTTTGGTCACCTTGGTGGTTTTCACTCAGTGATCCCCGTGTTTGAAGTTCTTCCTCTATTTTAAGAGGATTAGGCATCAATTGTTGGTGGTTGAATCCTCACTAATTTTTTTCTCATTGCCTTTCGATTTTGGTTCTTTACATGGTGGGGTCACTTGTGTTTTCGAGGACTACATTGGTGGCTTTGGAGGAATTGTTCCATGGTTCATGTTGCTTGTGTTGTGGGTGGTTTTCTGATAACTTTGTGGTTCATGTTGCTTGTGTTGAGGGTGGTTTTCTGATAACTTTGTGGTTCATGTTGCTTGTGTTGTGGGTGGTTGTGAAACATGCAAGTAAGGGAGTCAATATAGAGTGTTTAGTGCTTCATTTTGATCTCAAGGTTCCTTGTTATGTAAGGATTAATAAACCAATTTATACTATAATTTATCTAAAGTGAATTTATTTAGAATTATTGGACACCAAAATGACCATTAAATGAAGGCATGCAAGGTGACAAAGGCTTTTTGTTAAACATTAATAGTGATGCAATGTGCACATATCATATAATAATTTTCTAATCTATATATACCTTCATTCATTTTCCCTCAAATAAATCCCTTGTAATGGTAGGAAGAATTGAATAGGTGCTCATTTCACATCATGGATCACAAGATCAAAGCATGCATCACTCATCCACAACATTCCAATGGATTGTTGAGATCCATAATTTAGTCTTTACATGGTTTTCTATGTGTTTAACTCCAACACCCCAAAATTTATATGTTTTCCTCTTAAGAAAAGTTGTTGTGAACATTGTGTTGTGGGTAGTTATAGAGTGAAAAACAATAGAGTGCATTGATTACACATCCAAAGGTGAGGCCTCTTGATTCAATGTTTCCATCCTCAAAGACTTAATGGCATTAGGTAACCTTTTTCAATGCTCATGAAAATGAATTCATTGGACTTCTCAATTCTACACCTCTATGATACATTTTCAATACCCCTAGCATTGTTACCTTTATCAACAATATGGACACTCCTATGGTTGTACATAAAATACTACAAATCTAGGGTTTTCTTATTTATCTCATTATAGATTTTAATCACAACAGTGTGTGTTTAGATGAGTAGTTTTGTGCTCAATGAGAAATTGGAAGCAATGTTAGTGGGAAGTGATTTCGTGATTATCCTTGTACGATTTTGTGGAACCCTCATAAATGGAGAGGGACAATTTGTTCAATATCAATGCAAGAAACCTCTACACTCTGTTCATAGGAATGGCTAAGTGCCACTCCAATGGAATTATGAATATTATCAACAATCTAGTTAACTTCAATGTGCCACTATTAACAACAATAATTTTTAAAAGAGTCAATGCCTATAACCTTGAGCATTTGATGAGAGTTACAACCTTGGATGTTGTTTACTTAGAGGATATGCCTTCATGGTATTTGTGCTTGTCATTGCCTTGTAAATTGAGATTTTAGAGGAATTGGAAGAAACTAATTAGGATTTTAATGTTAACGCAGCTTCTTTTATGTGTGCAAAGATATATATTAGATTAGGTTTTTGGTGTCTATGATATTAGCAATTAGTTATCCTATTCTTTTTGGGGAATTTCAAACTTTCAACATTTATGTATGTATGTGAAAACTTTCAACGGTGTCTTGAAATAACATCTATATGTATGTGAAAACTTTTCCATAACATTGTTATTGAAGACAAAATCATGTATGCAAAAATGCAATCAAAGACAAACTCATATAGACAAGTGCAGATCCATCTAATAATATGAAAAAATGATCCAATCATGTACACTTTTGGGAAAAATGGAACATCGTTCCCAATGTCTATATAATGGCAACTCGTGCCCTGTACAAAATATGGCAACTCATTCCCTATACAAAATATGGCAAATCGTGCCTAAAATGCCACATCATGGCTAGTGTACATAGGAGGGTCTCTCAATCCTCCCGCGCACCCTCAGAGCTCCCAGGTGCATCTCCAAAATCGATCTTCCTCTTCTTCATGCTAGAGGAAGTTGGGTCCTTCTGGCGACTTGGACCACGTCCCCCTGAGCCCTGAAATGACAACAATAATATGTCAACTTTTCCTGGAAATTATACAAGTATAAAACATAATTTAAAAATAAAAATAGTTTTCAAATCTTAAATAACTCACCGCATGCGAGACTGTAAGTCGTGAGGGGGTCTCCCTCCTCCATGCTCCAAGTCTCTTATGGATGCCACCCTGCAACATTTAGAACAATCAGATAAATGATTAAATTAGATGCATATAGTAATTTTCATTAAAATTGAATGAGATTTTCATAAACTAGTCAATCTCACCGTGAACACAACCGGCTGGTCTTCAGGGATAGCGGATGGAGCAGTCGACTGGACAACCTGCTTCGATGCTAGGGTGGATGGTATAGGGGAGGATGTAGCCACATCGACAGTGGCTACACCACTGGGGGGCATAGTGGAAGAAGGAGAGGTGGAAAAAGAAGGCATGGACTGGCGTGGGCAAAGTGGAGATGCATGTCTAGGGAGATAAACCCCAATTGGCTGTAGTATGGATGGGGCCACCATGGAAGGGGAAGCGAGTGTGGTGGGAGAATGTGGGGGGGGCAAGGTCTATGTTGTGGTGGAGGGATGGGTGACTGTGGATGGGTGGTATGTCGTGGTCGGATGGGGGAGGGTGGGAACATGGGAAACTGTAAAGGAGGTGGTGGAAAGGTTGGGATGAGGTGATGGGATGTAGGATATGAAATGAAAGGGGGATATGGATGGAACTGTGGTGTTGGATAGGAGGGGGGGATGGATGGAAGGGCGTGGGGGGGGATGGATGGAAGGGTGTGGGGGGGGATGCATGGAATGGGGCATGTATACCATGGGATACAACTAGCATATACAATGGTCGAAAGGTTGGGGAGGGAGGAATAACGACACTGGCAGGCCGAGGTGCTCGCACCTGCATACACATTTATAACCTCATAGTTTAATATAGAAAAATATAAATATACATAGACAAGTCATCATATTTGAAATTAAATTTATACTTTAATACACACGATACCTGCACACGTGGAGATCTGTTGATACCCAGTGGGGATGGCTGATCGCTAGAGCCTGCGGACACCAATGCGAACACTACAATTTTTAGATTGAATTTATAAAAACAGTATTAACAATATTAAACACAGCACCAATGAGAATGAAAACGATAGTACTTAAAAAACATGACTGCAATTAATTTAGATTCAAGTTAAATGATAGTGGTTTGATGGGATTTGGATATTATATAAAGTTTTTATTGTATTGGTGCAATCCATTTGTTCAAGACTCGGTAAAGAACATGGTTGTGGGGATCGTGTCCTTTGACCCACAATGGATTGGGCCCATGATAGGAACAAATAACCCATTCTGTGGTCATTCATTGAAGATAATGTGGCAAAGAAGATTGACAATTTATGCTTGAAGTGTTTGATGGCAAAAGTTGTCATTGATGACAACAGGTTAATGACAAAGGTCAAAGTGATGACATGGTAAAGCCTTGACTTGACAAATGGTAAACATGACAAGCTTTGATGACTTGACAAATGGAAAGAAAGCATGACAAGTGTAGAAGACTTGACAAAGTGACAAGTGTTTATGACAAGCATGGAAGAAAAACATGGCAAGCTCAGGACAAGACAAAGACAAGTGACAAGCAAGCAAGATTGATGACTTGTCAAACATGGTGTTTGATGACATGGAACATGACAAGGAGGACATGCTTGATGATAAGAAGGATTGATAACTTGGTGACATGGAGGACGATGAATTGGAAAACATAATCTTAGATGACAGAGACAAGATGATGAGGTGGACAAGAAAGATGTGCGGGCATTTGGAAGGCCCCTTTCGGGCATTTCAAAGACCCATTGCAGGCATAATCAAAAGGACCCTGCAGGCATTCTTTGAAGCACCCACTACGGGCATTTGTGGTGTATTGCGGGCATATTGATAAGAGCCTACAGGAATTTACATGAGACCATTGAGTGCATAATCCAAGACCAATACGGGCATGTGTTGATGGCCCTTACAGGCATCAAATTGGATCCCACTGTGGGCATTTCTAAGAGTGCATTACGGGCATATTAAGGGAATATGTGTGTCTCACATTTAATATTCTGAAAGGATATAAGGTGACATGGCATGAAATTAAAATTATTATTAACTCCCCAATTGATGGATGGCCAGAATTAATAAAATCATATTTGATTTATTTAATCATCTTAATGATAAAATTAAAATAAAGAGGACATGTCGACCTCATAATTGATGGAGATGAAGAGTATAAATAGAATACAAGTTTCATTTGTAAGGAAGCAATGTGTGAAGATTTCAAGAGATTGAGGAGAGATCTGATTTCGGGGGTCAGGATGACTGAGGAAGGTTCGATGAAGTAGCAGCAGGAGTAGTGGTGCATCAGTAAACTAATTTTTATCTCTAATCTTTTGGGCTTCACTAAGGAAGCAACAGTGGTAGATTAATGACAGCATGACCATGGACAAATGAATATATGTTTGGGGACAGAATGAGGACAATGTCACCAACAACATTCCATGTTATTAAATGGAATGAAGATGATTAGCTTATGGACAGAATGATGACAATGTCACCAACGACAAATTGATGATGGAAATTTCTCTCATCATTTGTCAAGTATCATTGGCTTATGATTGAGGATGTCAATACAATTAGGTGGTTTCTATTAGTATGTATGTGCCTTAGGGATCTGGGAATGACGTTAAAGGGAATAATACCATACCTTTGGCCCTAAAGAATCCCTCAAAGCACCATCCATGACTTTGTAGGGGTATCCATGGCACTATGTATCTAGGTGATGTAGCTTTAGGGCCTTCGACATGGTCAATGAACCATGCCTTTAGCCCTAAAATTATTTTTTAGGCATCCAAATACATGAACAATTCCTCAAAGCACCACCCATGGATTCATAGGGGTATTCATGGCACTATTTTCTAGGCCTTATGGAGTTGGGGCCTTTGACATGATCAATAGAGGAGAAGTGAACTTTTTTTTATGCACATGCGCACTCTTGGATTTATCTTTGGAGGGGGGGAGGAGAGGGAGAGACTTGTTAATGGATAAAGAGAATGAGGTCAAGGGATGGTGAAGTGATAGATCTAGAGAGAGGGAGAGAGTGAGTGAGTAAGAGGCAAAGAGGGAGGGACTTATACATGGAGAGAAAGAGAGAGAGAGGACAAGGTGGGGAAGAGTTATAGGTCAAGGGGGAGAGAGAGTGAGTGAGTTAGAGGTGGAGAGAGAGAGAGATGTAAATAGGGTGAGAGAGAGAGAGACTTAAGGAGGGAGGGAGATGGAGAGATAGATAGGTAGAGGAATAGAGTGAGATGGAGGTAGGGGGGAGATAGAGAAGGAGAGAGGGAGAGAGAAGTAAAATGAGAGAGTGAGAAACAGAGGGGAAATTGATAAAGTGAGAGAAGAAGAGCATTGACATCCTCAATCATAAGCACACGTAGCATCATAAATGAGAGAAGTTGAAAATGGAGAAGCAAACGATGCCTAAAGTGAACATGAACACATGTCTAGTTTTCTTAGGTTTTCATGTTTTATAAGGTTTCATTTTTTTTGTTAGATTATATGAATTTATAGCTCTCAAATAATTTAGACAATATTATAAACACAATTGTAAAATCTGATGATAATATGATAGACATGTTTTGTGAGAATTATTCATTTTCATTTTAGTTTTAAACGATGATAATATAAAAAATGGTTACTCAATGCTAATTAATTTGTAATTACTAAACACAAATTACTCATAACTGGATCTAATTATTCAAAGTAAAGAAGTCACCTGTGTGTATGGTGCTGCAATCTCCTCTGCTACTGCCATGGCTTGGTCTAGGTCAAAGGAACCGATGTCCTCCCACCTGGAGGATGAAGACTTGACCCTGAATAACTATACATTAAAACCAATAAAGTCAACAATGTGTAATTCTTGAAGTTAAATATATTAAAAAATACGATATCAAATAAAATACAATAAGTACTTGAACATTAAATAAAATAATGGCTAACTTGGTCCATGTAGCTCTCCGTGGCATGCTACTACGTAGGACCATGGAAAGAATGAACACAGTGAGAACAATGATGTGTCATTGTTCCAGTCGAACTAGATGGCCCCGCCTGGGTTCCACCTATACCTGGCATGTCCCAGCCACGACCCATAGACCGTGCAGCTGTGTGTGTGTGTCATCGATGTCCTCTTGGCTCTATGAAGACATAGCCACAAATGTGGTATGTCTAAGAAAATGATGTGTGGCATGTCTAACTGAGTCACCAATCTCATCTAGACCGCTACCAAACCCATGTGGCTGAGGAGGGGGGTTTCTCTCTCTCTTGGGTGCAGGAGGTCCTCTGAGTGGGTTGCAGCGGGCCTGAGGTCGATATTGGGTAGAGCCAAGACTGACACCCTGAAACTTAGTGATGTCAAAATAATTGACATGGTATCCTAGCTCAAACTCAGCCCACAGTTTCCTAAGAAAATACTGTGGGACCTCCAAGTTATTGCATGGGGGCCTATCAAACACCATAAACCATCTCTTTCTCCAGTTATCTCTCTATAGCTGGTAAATACACCAGTCCATGCAAACCCATCTCTTCCTCACATCTAGAGGCTGCCTTGTCGTGGGAACTATGAATTTGTTGTACAACTATGCTTTCATGATGTTGAGGTCTTTAATTTGTTCTTTGGATATCCCAATGGAATAGTGCACCCTCATTCAAGCCCTGTATTGAATTAGATTTGTGATCTCACTGTGGGAAATGTTGATGGATTCAATGATGTTTTGCAATGATGAAGCTAAGGAAACCCGAGAGGGTTCCTTGGTGCTCTTCAATTCATCGCTTAATACCCTTAATTCATTTAAATCTTGGTGAAATTGATCTTCGGGGTTTTCAGATGGTTCATCACCAGGTTCATTGTCCGTTCCAATGTTGATGTTATCTTCTAATGGTTTGGTTTCATTGGATTCCTCTAATGGTTGTAGGGTGTTTGTCATTTTGTTAGGTGTATTTAATCTGCAATGACAATTTCTTGGTTTTTTAATTGATTGTAATTTTTTTTTAATTTAAAATTGCAATGGAAAACAAAAACAAAAAACAACAAAAACTAAGTTCGTTAAGCACTTACCTGGAGGCAATGTCAGCAACGTAGTGGAGGTTCGGATTGGTGCTGAGTAGGATCCTTTGGGTGCTCCACAACATGCTCGTGGGGTCTTTCTTTGGTCGTTCCACGCTCGCGGGTTTGTTAAGCAATAACAAACCCGTGCTCTATTTTTTTTTTAGAAAAAAACAGGTGTGCACACACGTTATTAACGCGTGTGCGCATATATGCGTGCACGCGTTAATAATGCATGCACGCATATTTTGTCCACGTCAACTAAATAGCGTGGATGTTCGGCATTGTCAAAGTAGGGGCACGTGTGCGCCCTTGTTTTTTTCCGCTCTCGCACTTCTATTGCGGCCTTTTTGGGTACCAACTTCGTGCGAGTACCTTGGTGTGCTTTAATGCCTATCTCTCTTGTCTTTTTGTGTTTCTTCCCACTTGCCCTTTTGGGCACCTAACATAAGCAAAATATAATAAATATAAAAATTCATCATTTCTTATGTTAAGATATTTTCTTTATTTGGCTTAATAAGACACAAAAGGAATCTATTAATTCTCGCTAGTTCATTGTGTTAAAGTGTGGGTCTTATCACTAGGGCCACATTCAATTCCCCTTATAGATGAACTAGTTGGGAGGAGACACCCAAGGCCTGGTATTCTATAATAAAAAACACAAACACTAGTCTATGTAATGAAAAAATAAGAAAACAATAGTCTTTGCCTAAAATAAGGACTAATAATGCATAAATCCCCCCAAAACTTTAAAATTTAGTTAAACTTTAGTTTATTTAAAATTAATGAGTGTATAATTACTTATGCTCTTGATATAGTGTTCTATATTATGATTATTGACTGCACTACGAGTAACTATTTTACAGTGTATAGTTTAAATTACTATTCAGATTTTAAGAATGGTTATCGCTTTATCAGATTTATAATTTAAAATTCAAGACACGTGACTTCTTTTTGTCTAGGGACTTTCCTAGAGAGGTACCTTCCTGGACGGAGGAATTCCGCTGTTCATTGCTTCTTCTCAATCTTGGCAAGAAGTGTTTGATTCTTCATTGTGGAGTTCTCGAATAACATTGTATCATTCTTTATACTTAAATCTTGTTAAGTTTCTCTATTCTAATAATTTTCATCAACCACTATCACTGACATGATTGTAAATTTTTGGTATGGGATTGTACTTTTTTTATTTTGGATGACAAAAATCTTAAATTTTTTGGTTTGGGATTGTAACTTTGAATAAGTTTTAAAAGATAAAAAACATAACTGGTTTATTGTGAATTTTCACATTGAAAAGTTGTATTTTCATTATCCAAATATTGAAACTTAATGTAAATATTCACTATTTTGTTTCAATTTTTTAAAAACCTTTATTTACAGCTCTCTCTACGCAGAAGAGAAAAATTCTTATATTTATTATTTGTGTTTAATTTTTTACATCTAGATCTATTGATATTTTTTTCCTTTTCTATTGTTTGCTAATTTTGTCAGTCATTAATCATTTTTGTCAAACCATAATGGTTGCTAAATTATTGGCAACATTCTGATTTAAGCTTTGTGACATTTTTTCGATTTTAGATGAACTTGCCATTAAATTAAAAAGGGATAAAAATATATCCAAAACAAAAAACACTGTTATTATAATGCTATCGCTGGATCGTGCATGTAATTATGACAACGAAAAATTCATGGAAGAAACTAGAAGACACCAAGTTGGTGTCCACTGTCCATTGTTTCGTACGTTTTAGGGAACTGCTTGTCACATATTTATGAGTTGTTCTTTTTCAGTGGATGTATGGAAAGACCTAGGCTTCTTAGCTGGGGTGTCATTCACTCGGGCTGGAGACAGCATTGAATCTGCCCCACCTCCTGGATCTCAACTCCCCTTTTTAATAGCACTTCTTCTTATTCTTTTCTTTTGTTTTATGGAGAATTTTGAGGTAAGGTGTTGTGAAAGATCGTAGTACTCATTTTTTGAGGAATAACATCTTTAGACCTATTAATATATTAATATTCATTATTAGAGAAAAAAACCATGAATCTAGGAATCCTAACTCTAAAAGCTCCTAAGAAAACATATATAAATAATTTTCTAAAGTATAAAAAAATTATATTAATCCTATAAAATTATTTTTTAGGTACTTCAGAAAATTATTTATATATATTTTCTTAAGAAAGTTAGAGTTTGTTATTCAATCTACTTGGGTTTATGGTTTTTTTCTCTCAACAATGAATATTAATAGGTTTGGAGATGCTATTCCTCAGGCTGACTTATTTGTTCCGATGATAACCACGTTGACTTTCAAAGATGAGTAGTGTTATTTTGATGATGTGCACAAGGCACCTGTGCAACTCTAACTGCCAGTTTCATGGAGTTGAGATCATAGCCTTACGACTTGTATTCAAATTTGCTTCTAATATTGACATTCAAAAATTTTAGACTTTTAGTGATTCAGAGCTAGTTATTGATTGGATGATGAAGAAGAAAGTTGTTTATAATATTATTTTAAGACTTTGATTTAATGATTTGGTGTCACATACAGGTACTTTTCAGACTATATATTTCAATCATATTTACAAAGAAAAGAACACTAAACATTATAGAAATTTTGAGGTCAAAAAATGGCCTCAAAACAAAGAAAATGTACTATAAAAAACAACCAATCACATTCTAGTAGATGACATCATCCCCCTTGGTGAGGTGGCATTGCATGAGTTAAGAATGCTTATTTGTCAAATTTTCTATGGTGAATGAAAACACATAGTTAACCAAGGTAGTGGTGTAAGTACTTTTAAGTCATAAAGTAAAGTACGCATAATGATAGTCTTTTCATAAAATAATATTATTGTCATTTTCAAGTAAAGTACTCATAATGAATGTCTTTTCACACTTTCTCATAAAATAATATTATTGTCATTTTCATCTTAATTCATAAAGAAAGTCCTTTCACATTTTTTTATAAAATAATATATTATCATTTTTATGTTTTTAATTTTAAATTATATATTCACTCCATTCTATTTATTCACTTCCTTGCTGGAAGTCCCATCTTCCATTCTCGAGACTTTAAAAAGATATTTCTTCAATTTTCTTTGGTCTGGGTTTGCCAACAGTGGAAAGATTGCTATGGTTGCTGCTGACACTATTTCTAGACCATATAGATTTGGGGGCTGGGGTATTAAAGAACTGGGTTCTTTCAACACTGCTCTCAGACTTAAAAGTATCTGGAGATGTCTTTTTGGAAATACTCTCTGGTCCTCTCTTATTCATAGCAAATATATAAAAATGGAGGTCTTCTGCTGGATTCGAAGTCCTAAATTAACAAGTTGGAATTTTTCTCCCATATGGCGGGGTTTTATGAAGATTTTTCATTGGATCAAGAATGATCTTACTTGGCAGGTAGGGTCAAGTGTTTTGATTCGTGTTGGGATTGATCACATCATTGGAATGGAAGATAGTTTTATTCTGCCACCTTCTATCTCTCGATATCTCCAGATCCTAGGTTTGAATACCTTGGATAAAATTTATCTGCATCAAATTGGGAGGGAGAATAATCCTAAGTGGATGTCTGCAAGGGACCTCGGTCTATCTGGTCATCTCGCTGATATTTGGAATGCTTACACCATGAATTTAAACGTTGCAGGTGTTAGATTGAATCATGAATCAGACCAACTTATTTGGAGTGGAAATCCTGCTACTAGATATGTCACTGCTCGAACTGCTTATTCTAGAATCATACAGGACATATACATTTACCCACAGGATTGGTGGTATAAAAGGCTTTGGAACTGGTCTATTCCATTGAAACTTAAATGTTTTTGTTGGCTTTTATTACAAGATAAATTGAAGACCTGGGATAACTTGTGTAAAAGGGGTTGGAATGGTCCTAGTTTATGTGTACTCTGTAACAAAGATGCTGAAACTAAACAACATCTCTTCGTCGAATGCAACTTCACTATTAAGATCTGGGAAGTGGTATTGGCCAGTTTGCATATCTCTCAGTGCTGGAATGTTGGTGATTTCAACAAGTGTCTTCTTAATTGGTTCAGAATATGTAAGCAACATTTTTTCATTGCTATATGTATTCCCTGGGCAATCTGGTATTCTAGAAACTGTGCCATCTTTCAGAGTAAAACTCCTAACTCTCTTCAGTGTAGCATGTCTGCTTTAAATATGTATACCACATGTAAGGGTGAAGAGCATAAGCTAAAGATTGACAGAATTAGTTCTTTTGAGCTCAAAGTGGAACAACCTATCCTCTTCTTTGATGGAGCTTCGCAATTTGGTATATGTGCTGTTGGGGGAGTGATTTATATGAACGAGTCTCACTATTTTTCTATTAGACTCAACTGTGGTTCAGGATCAAACATGAAAGCGGAGTTAATGGCTCTCTGGTGTGTGCTTAAAGTTGCTAACATCTTTGGATTGGTTAATATCAAGGTTTATGGCGATCCTAGGGTCACCATAAAATGGGCTGCGGGTGAATTCAAGCTAAATGTAGTGAATTTGAGACACTGGGCACTCCGGACACACTTAGAAATTTCAAAGCTCCAGGGTATTTATTTCGAGCATATCTACAGAGAACAGAACTCTCTTGCTGACAAGCTATCAAAGCAAGCTTTATCAGGTTTAGAAGGTCAGCTCATTTGGGAGGAATGGTTTGATAATTGCCTCCAGGACGGTGGCTCTACATATTTTTTTGACTAATTCCTGCTGGAGTTTCTCTGTACATTTTATGTTCTGCTGGGCACATACTTTTGTTTTTTGTTTTTTGTAAAGCTTTCATGTAATGTTGCTGGCAACTATAGTGTCATAAAGGTGACCTGAGATCTTTGCAAGTGATCTTGATCTTTTTGCACTGCAGATCACATTGAACTTGATTCGACTTTTTGAATCATGAATCTCATTGTACTATTTGATTCATATTTTGAATATCAATAGTAGTTTTTTTTCGCTGGAAAAAACATAATGTCAAACTAATAAAGAATAATAATAGATTTAATAAATAATAATAATAATAATGCAATGTGGATTATAATAATATTATTAACATTTTACATGTAAATAAATTCTCAATTAAATTACATTATATTAAATTCATGAGATAAGTACTAAATATAAAAAGTCAACATAAAATTAAAAAAATAACTCTTAAAAAAAAAATTATTATTTAATTTCATTTGCAAGTTCAAGACAAATAAATGCTAAAGGTCAATAAATTTTTGGGAATTTACAATGAATCTTAGTCACATCAATGTAGATTTATTTTATTAATTTTATTTCTAGTGAATTTTGAAAAGCAACTCAACCATGGTTATTTATATTGAGCATAGAAAATAGTGTGAGAGGTGACTTGTCATATATACCTACCTCATAAAACCTCAATTCATAATATTTTAATATATCTCATATTTTTGTAGTACATCTCTTAAGAGGCCATTTTTTGACCTCAAAATCTCTCTAATGACGGTTCTTCTTTCAAATGAGGGTCTTAATTTACTTGCTCTAAGTCTTTGGCATAGATGGCTTCAGTCTGTAGACTCTTTGATGGAGTTTGATCCAGGTCCATGACGTCACATGAAGCCCTTTCGTTCAGGTCTTTTGGTATTGTACTTGTTCCTGTTCAGTAGGAAAGGGTTACCCATCTTTTGCTGGAATATAGTTTTTCCTCCTTTATCTGTCACTGAGACGACTGTTCTGTTCTTTTTAAGCTTTTCTGCTCTGCTTCTATTTAGTTCTTTACGGTTGCATTACAGCTTAGCTCTGTTTGTAATCATGGAGGACTGGTGGACTGTACCTTTCCCAGCACAGTTTTCATTTTAATTTTAAATTGCTGCGGCCTCCACATGCGAAACATTATTTATTGGTTGCGTGCCATCGAATTATACGCCGCTCACTTGCCAAACATTATTTATTCATCCACTGTCAACAAATTTTGACAAATCTTTCACGTTTTTTATCTATTTATTCATCCACTATCATCAAATTTCGACAAATCTTTCACGTTTTTGCTGAGATCAATAGATAGAGATTCGGTCCTATTACCCAGTCTGGACTATCTGGGAATCCCGAAGGACATGTCTACTAATTACTGACCCAAAACAGAGAAACATGGGTTCTTTTTTGGTTTTTATGAAAAACCACGCCATCCTGTTTATATTAATTTACATATCTTCATGTGAATCGCTCACGCAGTATCCCTTTGTTTCGTGTCGACATGTGAACTAGACTGACACACGACGAAGAAGCATATATTTTTTTAATCACGCTATCCTATATCCTATTTATATAGATTTCAATATCTTCTTCCTATAAAATACTTCCGGGCAATATCATGCTTCTCTTCTTTCCCCTTCCCTTCTCTTCTTCGCCCATGGCTCACTCATATTACGATCACCGGTGATCGGTGTTGGATTTCAGTTCCCTCATCACCGGTGATCCTTGAGAATCCATGCAGATTGGAGTCACGCCGCGTCCTTGTGCAACCGGAGTAGCGTAACCTACAGTAGCGGTGATCCAATATTGGACAGATTAGCGGTGATCCAATATTGGACAGATTAGTTGCGGTCAAACTCACATCTATGGATCTGCCCAGCCCCGCTTTCCCCTCTTGGACATTTGTCATTCCTCCGCTTGCTTGATCTTTCCAGCTACAAGCCGGATTCCTCTTGGACATTTGTCATTCCTCCGCTTGCTTGATCTTTCCAGCTACGAGCCGGATTCCTCTTGGACATTTGTCATTCCTCCGCTTGCTTGATCTTTCCAGCTACGAGCCGGATTCTCACGTGCTGTGTAGCGGCGATCCAGAGGAAGTAGGGCAAAAGGGATCTCTGCCACGCCGAGGTTGAGGTTTGGAATCTTGACATACCTAAACCTGTATTATTTTTTCTTTTGTACAAGTTTGATGTTTTCATTGCTACAAGTTTGAGGGTTTAGGGTTTGCTCTATTTTGTTATTAAAGATGTAGATATTACCCACTTTCAGGATCGAAGGACGATGAGGACATTTATTCACAATGGTTTCACGAAATGTTTTACAATATGGACAACAACGTTTGATGGAACTCTCTCCACGTTTCCTTAAATATCAACCGAGAGGAGAAACCACAAATTGTTGGGAGGACTAGGAGAAATGGGGTCGTGCAGATCCAAAGCTGTGAGTTTGCTGGCAATAATTCTGTCCATTGGATGACCGTTGTTGTGGGTAACGCCACTCCAGTTAGAGAAGGACACGGCCTTATTGCAATCAGCCATGGATTCGTAAGGATCAGTGGTAAAGAGGGAGCTGAACGCCAACACTGGTTGCTGAAATCGTAGTACGAGAGAGCAAGGAAAAAGAGAGCGAGAGGTGAAAGAAGTCATAAATTGATAGGAAGCGATCTGGATATCATTTTAATCATGATATCTCCCTTGTTTTTAATGTAGCTTAAAGAAAGCGGCCTATGTCATTCACTTCTTATGTTATTGTAAAAATAACGATTGATATTAATTTTTCGACTCGTGAATATTTATACATAAAGCCGATCTTGATGTAATGATGTTAATTATTAACCTGATTAATAACAAGAAGAATATTATGATTGATAACAAGAAAAATATGAATTGATAGCGTGATTGATAAAAATATTGTAAAAAAAATATGACGGTTAACCAACTTCTTTACTTGCAAGAACTTGGATTTTAAAAATAGAGCACAGAACAATTTTGGATCCTATTCTATTCTTACATACCATGCAACCATTTTTGAATGATAAATTAAAATGACAACCAGGTTTACTTGTATCACATTTCAAAATGGTGACAGTTAGGTAAATGCTTGTGTCTTCACATTTCAAAATGGTTCGGAAAACCATTCCAGTTGAGAGTGGAAAATAGTTTTTATTCTACTTAAAATGAACCATAAATGATAGCCTACAAAGAAAGAGATAATCAAAATGCATACACAATATTATACTTTTTTTAATTCATCTCCATCTTTCCATGGATTAATAGAATCTACAATTGAGCATGGATTAGAATCCACATTTAAGCATGGGGATTTTTCTAATTTCAAAAGAAACAAAAAAACATTTTTAATCCTGATACATGATGTCATCACTAAAAGAGCAATTTTGATTTGCATTAATGAAGAAAGTCACTTAAACAAGCTAAAACTTAAGGTAATTAAATTAAAAATTGATTTGCCTTGAGAAGACACTTTTTACAGTTTATATGAGTTAGATGTGTCATTCTTTTTATGGTCAACATGGAGTTATATATATATATATATATATGTGAGTTTTATATAAAATGCTTTAATATAAACAATTTTATGTAATTGAAAATAAAATTAAAAAAAATTGTTATAGTTAAAACATTTTTATGATGTGATACAAGAGAGGTGAAACTTCTTCTATATTTTTTTTTCAGAATATTTTAGAGTATTCTGAAAAAAAATATCCATATTCAACATAGAGTTGACAAGTGACATTTAAAAATAATATCTCAAAGTATTTTAATCATAAAAAATTTAAAAAGTTTGTAACGATAAAGTGCAATGATCTTATCCATAGTACACTTCAAAAGTGATCACTTGCATCAAGTCTATTAAAGGTGAGGGTGAATTACGTTACATTTTGAGATCACCAAAACATCAAATAAAATGAAAATAAAAATATGAAAAATATAATGTCAAAGATAATAACTTCCAAATATATTACATTATGAAGATGTTTTCAAAAACATTTATAATTTTATAAGTAGCTTTTGCACTCTAAAAAAATGTTTGGCATATAGTGTTTAATGTATGTGTCAACTCAGTGAGTGGTTGGGAGGAATGTTGTTATAGTCTTGGTATATTGACTCCTCCTTTACTTTCCAATTGAATATATATATATATATTCACATTAAGCAAAACATTTCAACATCAATTTTATACAAAATACCAATATAAAATTATTTGGTCAACTCTCTCTCTCTCTCTCTCTCTCTCTCTCTCTCTCTATATATATATATATATATACACATTAAAAAAGACATTTCAATATCAATTTTATACAAAATAGCAATATAAAATGATTTGGTCAATTCATTTCTACTATAAATAGAAAACTAATTTAATCCTCTTTTGCGATATATTCATTAATTTCAATAATAATGCACTTCAAAATGAGCAAGTTGTGTAAGTGTGCTAAATGTGATGGTGAATTACATTACATTTTGAGTTCAAACAACATGGAATAAAATTAAAATACAAATTCATTGTTTGCACCTTGATCACTTTAATCCTCTTTGAGCATGATAGATCCCAAGTTGAGATAGATTTACACTTGTGGTTCAAATATTGATAGGGTATGCTATGAGAAACACGTGCAATTCCTTCTATGCTCAACATGGAGTTAGAATAATGTAGATTGGAATAGGAAAAATATAAAACAAATAGAATTAGAATAGGAATATATATTATATAAATAAAATGCCCATAAATACACAAAAATAAAATGTGAATAGAATGAATATTTATTATTACAATAAAACATTTGACGAACACATATCATCAAAGGAATTATATTATAAGAGATATTATGAAACATACTTTTAATGTTATATGTAGTTGCATGTGACTACAAGCATAGATTTTTTGCTCTCTAAAAATGTTTGTACCTCAATGGTTATGATCCCTCTTTGCACACAATATATTTAAGGTTAAGATGGATCTAAGCTGATGGTTAAAACATTTTTTAGTATTTTCATGTGAATACAACAAGCTCAAATCCATCTTAATATGATTATTCATGTTATGTTGCACGATTGGTTGGGTGTGGGTGCATTGCTCGTCCATGTTGCAATTGATTGTAATATTGCTTATGTAATTGTAAGTCCTTTTTGTTGAGATAAGGGATTCATGTTGATGAGGAAATTGCGGTATTATTGCTTGGTGAGTCAATGAGTTGATGTTAGCTATGTTTAGAAGGAAAATGTTGAGCATGTTGCTTTCGAATTAGTAGGGTTGTAAAGGGACTTTCCCTTGTCTTTATTTTGTGTATTACTAATTAGGATCTAGTACTTTACATGTGGAGTATCAACTCCATATAGATACTTGGTATCTTATCCAATGATGGCTGTGGACTTCTTGTCTAGATTATGTTGGGAAATCTTGGAAGATATTTTTGTGTCAGAAATAGTACAAATTCGGAGCTATTCTTATTGTATTATTGGTGTACCTCCTACGGGAGAAGATATTGATGTATTTGATCGTGTAAACCCTTGAAATAATTAATATAAACATTGGGGTAAAAAATACACAAAGAAAAGTATCTTTCAATGTTATTTTATCTTTCCATAAGAGAAGTCGGCCTTGTCAATTTGACAAGTCGGCAGGCAGTGGGTAAACTGCCCCAAAACAGTGGGAATTCTGCCCCAAACAATGTGTAGAACTTCCCTAGTTAGGTCATCCCAGTTACGGAAAGTCAGGTTGGCCCAGTAACGGAAAAAATCACTTTTGATGTGTATAAATAAAGAGATTGAACTTCTCATTTGGACATTCACTCAAGCAAGTCCGCACTAGTGAGAGGGAAATTCGCATCTGCAGCTAGAGAAGTGATTTTTGGGGTTCTTCACTATTGGATAAGTTTCTCTATTATTTTTCTTGGGTTTGGGATACTATTATCTGGATGTATATCGTTCTCTATTGGAAGGTGTGAGATCGGGGGAGACAAATAGCTTTATTTATGGTTGGGAGTTTATTGTTCTTATCATCATGGTTAAACGAGCTCCACAATCATTTTGTTTATGTGCTTTTCCATTCTTTTAGTGATCCTGGTTATGCTGCTATAAAACTAACATGGTTTCAGAGCAATACTAGAAAAAGCCATTGTCGAAAACTAGGGTTTCACTTTTGGGGCCTTCCCTCCTCAGTTTGGCCTGCAAAGAGCATTGGAAACTTCACCCTAAGGAAGGCGCATCTTTTGGTGAAGGAAAAATCCAATTATGGGAAGTTTCATTTTTTATCTAATTATGTAGCTGCAACAGTTACTGCAAAAATTTGGGTTTCAAGTTTTGGATTGTCTAATCCATAGTTTTGGATCGATCTTACCTTCTCTCAGCTTGCCTTGATAGGGTGCATCTATCTGTGGAGTGATTTTTGCAAGAATCAAAACTTCATTTTTGACCTAGCTCCTCCTAGGGTTTCTGGTCTAGATCTACAGTCAAGATGATTGGAATGAAGGTTGAAGATTGACTTGATGGGGATTCCAACTTCATTTCTTGGAAGTCTAGGGTTCTTCTTATATTAGAAGAAAATGAGCTTTTGAATTTTGTCAATGAGAAGGTTCCAAAACTAGAACTAGAAGATGACAAGTCTTAGTGGAGAAAGAATGGTGCTTCAAGTGCAAGACATATGGCCATTACACCAGTAATTGTCGAAGTTCAAAAAAAAGGAAGCATGAAGCCTCAACTGCTGATGCTGATGAAGGAACTCCTCACAATAAATCAAGGAATGATGATTGTTCAGAATTATTTTTCTAGTGCTCCCCACGTTGAGGTGATGATATGAATATACAAACTACTATGGGATCCTAGAAAGAAAATGAAGAACAGAGGTATATCATGGTTGTTCCCATAAGAAGGAAGTGGGAGCCCACACACAAAAACAATAAAAGATAAGTATTTGGTTTTATTGCTCACATAGATTTGTTTTGTCTTTTACATATCAAATTATATGCAGATCTATCAGGAAGTGTGTTGAGCATTTGATATAGTTTACTTATTGATGTACCATAGGCTCTTGTTGTATTTGTTATGCATATGAGTTGCACAACATTCCATGAACACCTGTTGGATCTAGTCTAGATGATATCTCCTTCTTAAATGCTTAGAGTAGTGCACACTCCTGATGGGATGACCTAGTGGAGATAGCAGACATCTAGATAGTTACCATATGTGTTTGGGAGACATTTTTATGATTTTTGTGCTGAAGCATTAGCCAAGATGCCTAGTGTAAACTATTTCCATTGCATATAAATAGAAATTGGTTAAATTTGATTATGCAATGTCACTAATCATCTGACGGGATTTGACTTGTAGGGAAAAGACCATATGATATGGCCTACAAGAGAAGGATGATGAGACTTGTTATAATGAACAAGTGATGGACACATGAATTCTGTTGATATTCAGATTAATCAAAAGTAGGAAGCTTATAGGAGCATGACTCTTAGCCTAAAAGTATGACTCCTAGATAAAGCAATTAGATGGAAGTCATGCAAACAGACGTAGACCTAACACATCCATCTATATTTGATACATAACTCACAAGCCCAAAAGATTTGATATGAAGATCGAGGATCGAGATTTGATAGATCATAAGGAGATGAGATCATCTCCCCCTCCATTAGTTCAAAGGGAGTTATCCCTTGAATTAAGGATCTTGGCCTATTGATGATGTGTTGAGATCTTCCTAGGATAAGGAACATCATAGTTGAGATCCTGAGCAGATCCAGCATAGCGTTGCTGATAGATTCAAACTGGTAGTTGAGAGAATCCTTGATGTACCTGGTTGTCACCAAGATGGAGGAGGAATAGCTCTAAAGAGGGAGTAGGATTCTAAGATACAGAGGGAGCAGGATACTCCAGCATAGAGGGAGTTTATTATGATGAGACATTTTCTCTTGTGGATCGATATACTTCCATTAGGATTATTATTGTTATTACTTTAGCTATGGGATGGAAGCTGCATCATATGGATGTCAAGACAACCTTCCTCAATGGTGTTATTGAGGAAGAGTTGTATATTGAACAACCAGAAGGGTTTGTTGTCCATGGAAAGAAGTCCCACGTATGCAGGTTGAAAAAGGCCCTATATGGACTCAAGCAAGCACCACGTGCTTGGTATAGACAGATAGTTTGATACTTGGTGAGCTTGGGATTCACCAAGAGTGATGCAAACCCCAAACTTTACTACAAGGTTGTGGATGATGAGCCATAGATTTTGGTACTTTATGTTGATTATCTGGTTTTCACTGGGATGAGAAACTAATTGTATGGTGTAAGAATAAGCTTGCCTCTAATTTTGAAATGAAGGATCTTGGATTAATGCATTACTTCTTGGGATTAGAATTATGGCAGAGGAAGAAGGAGATTTTCCTAAGTCAAGGAAAATACACCATTTATATTCTGAAGAGATTCGAAATGTTGGAATGCAATTCCATGGCCACACCGATGGATGTAAATTAGAACAAGCTGAGGGACTCTACTTTAGATTCAGATTTGATTGATCCCACTATGTATCGCCAACTGATTGGATCTTTGATGTACCTGACGAACACTAGACCAAATATTTGTTTTGTTGTGAATGCTCTCAGCCAGTTCATGAGCGAACCGAGACAGATTCACTGGGTTGCTGCAAAACATGTGCTTAGGTACTTGCATGGCACTATGGGATATGGCCTGAGATCAGGGAAATTTTTAGGGGCGAAATTTCACCAATTGGCTACTTTTGGGGCTTTTTTTCAAAAACTAAATTCGCTATTGGTCATTTTTAGTCTCTAATATCACCCATATTTACATAAAATGTGTTTTTTTATCATAATATTCGCCAAAAATTACAATTTTTAGTAGTAAATTGTATGTTTCATATTCAATATTCGCCTACCAATCTATATATATGTTTTTTTTCAATCCAAAATAATCGCCTAGAATACTATACTTAAGTATAGTATTATAATCCTTAAAAAATACCTTGCCTGAGATATACTTCAGAATGTAACTTCAAATTGCAAGGTTTTTCAGACTCGGATTGGGTCGGATGTGCTGCAGATAGGTAGAGCACCTCCGGGTGTTGCTTCAACTTGGGTTCTACCGTGATTTCCTAGTGCAGCAGGAAGCAGACCTAAGTATCCCTCAGCACTGCACAGGCCGAGTATATGGTTGCTAGTACAACAACTTAAGAATTTGTATGGCTTCGGAAACTCCTTTTGAGATTGTTTGGCTAGATTCCAGAGCCAACTATGATTCACTATGATAACCATAGCTGTATATAGATTTCAGTGAATCATGTATTACATGACAATTCGAAGCATATAGAGATTTGGTATCACTACATTTCTGATATGGTGCAGAAAGTTGCGATCGATTTACAGTATGTTCCGACATATGAACAGAATGCGAATGTTCTTACCAAGCCTCTTCCAAGGATAATATTTGAATACTTTCGTGGAATACTTGGAGTGGAAGAGAACATGTCCCTCCTTGAGAGGGAAAGATGATCTGGAGACAGATGTTTACCTTGTTTCCACATAGGTACCTCTACTCGTCCAAGTTCTTAGCCAGGTATGGGAGGATCCCATCAGCAGTAGAGATAAACATGTAGTACATGGTCATGTGAAGTTTCCTCTGCTCGTCTCGGTTCTGAGTCAGGTATGGGAGGATCCCATCGGCAGTAGAGATGAACAGGTAGTAGATGGTCGTGTGAAGTTTCCTCTACTCATCCAGGTTCTCAGCTAGGCATGGGAGGATCCCATCGTCGGTAGAGGTGGACATGTAGTAGATGCTCATGTGACTCTTATGGGAAATCTCTCAAACATCCAGACAGGATGGAGAGGCCGCTACATTCTCTGTATCACTCTAAGATAGAGTGAGGATATCTCTTAGACATCCAGATAGGATGGATAAGCCTCTACATTCTTCGGATCACTCTAGGATAGAGTGAGGAGATCTCTCGGACATCCAGATAGGATGGAGAGGCCACTGCATTCTATGGATCACTCTAGGATATAGTGAGGAGATCTCTCAGACATTTTGATAGGATAGAGAGGCTATTGCACTCCCGGACCCTCAGTAGAGTGGGGATGTCTCTCGGACATCATAGGTCATGATGGAGAGGTTTTATAGTGCATTCTCCATACCACTCTAAAACGAGTGAAGAGATATATCAGACATCCTAGAACAAGATGGAGAGGCCAGTCCACACTAGAGCACATTAGTACTCTTGACTCACCGAAGGACTGGTTGAGTTGGTGCATGTTCCCCAAAGGACTAGGTTGAGTTGAGGCACTTTGTCCTTTTGCATGTTCCCCGGAGGACTGGGTTGAGCTGAGGCATATTCTATTAATTCTCGATGGACTGGGATGAAATGATGCTTGTTGGACTCTCTGATGGACTATGTAGAGTTGTTGATATGATGCATGAAGGACTCTCCATGGACTATGTAGAGTCGTGGAGCTAGTGCATGTTCTCCAATGGAGTGGATTGAGTTGATGCATGAAGATTGATTTGTTGATGCTTATCGACGGACTGAGATTGTGTTGGAAGACCTTCCTTATGATATAGAGAGGTTAGAGATAACCATGATGTACATATGATATCCAAATATTGATGATGCCTCCCTGGTTAAGAGGGAGTGTTGGAGTGGTAGCTGCGTGAGGCATCACCTCATAGGTCGACCCAAGAAAGAATAAAATTAGAATACCTTCCTTGTTGAGAGGGTCTAGTGTTGGAAATAGTGCAACTTCGGAAGCTATTCTTATTATATTGTTGTTGTACCTCCTACGGGAGAAGATATTGATGTATTTGGTCTTGTAAACCCTTGAAAGAATTAATGTAAACCTTAGGGTGAAAAACACAAAAAGAAAAGTATCTTTAAATGTCATTTTATCTTTCCCCAAGACAATTTGGCCCTGTCAGTTAGACAGGTCGGCCCAGTGGGTAAACTTCCCCAAAGCAGTGGGCAGTTTACCACAGACAATGCACAAAACTTACCCAGTTAGGTCAGCCCAGTAAGGGAAAAATTCACTTTTGATGTGTATAAATAGAGAGTTTGAACTTCTCATTTGGACATTCACTCAAGCAAGTTCGCACTAGTGAGAGAGAAGTTCGCGTCTGCAGCTAGAGAAGTGCGTTTTGAGGTTCTTCACTATTGGAGAAGTTTCTCTATTATTTTTCTTGGGTTTGCACTACTATTATATGGATCTACATCGTTCCCTATTGGAAGGTGTGAGCTCGAGGGAGACAAATAGCTTTGTCTATGGTTGAGAGATGATTGTTCTTATCATTATGGTTAAATGAGCTCCACACTCATTTTGTTTATGTTCTTTTCCATTCTTTTAGTGATCCTGGTTCTGCTACTCATTTTCCATAGTGGAACCATTTCCCATATTGAGTGTGGCCTCGTAATAGAAATAGTATATGTCGTATGAGTGCCTACAATTGGGTGGAATGTGGTGCTTGCACACTTAGTTTCCCTGGATGAGTTACATATTTTATAAATTGTGGTCTTGTTTTATTAAGGTACTTGTTTGAGATGTAAAGGTATCCTTGTATTGGATGATTGTATGTGTACTAATGATGTTAGAAATTATTTCCATTTTGGTAGCTGTAAAATGGTAAAGGTTCTGCAAGATGATTAGTGTTTGTATATATAAGCATGTGGTTGTCGTATTATAATTTTATTCAGTACTATGATAAGTGAATCCCTATGAGACTTGAAGAGTTATATGTGGTCTTTATTGTTCATGGTTCTGAATGAATACTATGAGGTAACCTCCTTGGAAGGTAATTAAATTATGATGTTAAATGTGTATGCTTAATACCCTAACGATGCCATCGATGCTAATGAAATAAATATTGTTACATGCATACACTAAGTATCCAACTTGATTCAAGTGACCATGTTTCCCTATTGCGTAAATGTTGGCATCATCCTTGATGTATAAATGCATGTTTGGAATCTAAGGGAATTATGCATTATGTGTGTGGGTGTTGAAGTTAATATGATGATTGATGTTATGTATATGTATGTATTACCTTACCAATATTTTTGGCCCATGGTCTTGGTTAAGAAGCACCATTGATACATGGAAGCAAGTTGAAATTACATGGTTGATTGAGTAACCTCTTAGGTAATTGGTTATACTTGGATAATTCTAGAAGATCGTGATGAAGAGGGGGTGATTTCCCTCAAGTATGGTATGGATGGTTTCCATCATCAATAGTGAGCTATGAATAATATGTAATTGCATCTAGTACTCATATTGGTTGATGATAGTATATTCTCGATGTTGTTCTAATGATCCCGTGTGGTTAATGATTATAATGCACATAAAGGAAAAGCGAAAGACAACATAGTTTTGATCTAGCTATAACAATCCTATGTGGTTAATGTTCATGAGGCATGCTCATCGTCTGTAAAACCATGGTTAAAGCTAGCTTTCTCATTGGTACTATTATGACAGCTTTACTTGATAGATGATCATAAGGCATGCTCCCTTATGTAAAGGCATGGTGAATAATAGCCTAGTCCTTGATACTGTAATGATTATGTTGATTGATGATCATGATTCATACTAGCCTAGTCCTTGATTCTGTAATGATTATGTTGATTGATGATCATGATTAATACTATCCTAGACTTGACACTATAAGGATCATCTTACTTGGTTGATGATCGTGATACATGTTCTTCTTATGTAAAGGCATGGTTGGTAAATCAATAGTGCTAATGTTGCTATTTATAATGCATGCTATGGGTAGCAATAACATGGTAATCCTATTGGTTT
This sequence comes from Larix kaempferi, assembly GCA_027924585.1. Taxonomy (NCBI): domain Eukaryota; kingdom Viridiplantae; phylum Streptophyta; class Pinopsida; order Pinales; family Pinaceae; genus Larix; species Larix kaempferi. The sequence continues at coordinate 1,863,858 of BSBM01002098.1, read as the reverse complement.
ATCATTGGAAGAGGCTTAATCCTATGTGTTAACAGTTCAGATGTCTTAATGGTGGTAAGAAAGCTATTGTTGATTATTTGGCTATGAGATCAAGTTCACTATATGCTTGTATGGATTTATGTTTGTGATGGCCATGCTAAGGACTAGTAATCATGATTTAACAAGTCATCATTAAAGCAACTAATACTTTGTGTTGAATTGTGGGATGCATGGTACAGTTACAGATTTGTAAACGTATTTTGTCCCTTCACCCCAAAAGGTCATAACGGGTAAATGGGTACAGGACAATGGCCATATATTGGGAAAGAAAAAACATTTTCCAGTGAAATAAAAATCATTTCCAACTAGAAATAGAGTTATGGATGCAATGGAAAACCATTCATATCTCAAAAATGCACAAAAATATCAGAACTAGAAATCCTTTGACCACTAATGAAAACTTGAAAAAAACGCTAACAGAGCTAAAAACAAACCAAATATCCATCAAAACAAATATATCCTTGATAGAAATTTAGTCTACAATCTATTTTATTCTAGATATAGAGAAAAAATCAAGAGAACTTGTAGAAAATCTGCATAATTTATGAAAATTATTGGTGAGGGTTAGGGTTTGAAAAATAAATCTCAAACTAGTAGAAAAATTACTAGATCTAAATAAATACCACTTGTGTATGATAGATCGAATTCCAAATATACAAAATATGGAGGACCCAACTCTCAATTTGAAGAAATTGTTGTTTGTAAACCAAATTCAAAAAATTATCGAATAAGGTAGAGCATAGAAACTATATTTGATACCATGTTAAAATATTCAGAATACACATAACATACAAAAATACATTTACACTAACATGTAAATCAATAGCAAATATCTATACTATTCTAGACTTCTATCCATACAAGTAATAATAATCATGTAAATAATAAGATACAAGAGAACAAGAGAAGAATACACCACATATATGTGGTAAAACCCCAAATGGGAAAACATCCACGAGAAAGTTTGGTCTTCTTTATTCTTTGGAAATCTGCATCTTACAATACAAGGCATCTCCACATATGCATCACTCTCCATGTTCACATCATATCACAATGATGTGTGTACAAATTACATACACAACATACCCAAAAGGGTCTCCTCCACCTCTATTATGTACCAAGAGGTATGGAATATTTACGTCCCATAACACACATGGGATAAATATATTTCCACCTCTCTTATATAAAGAATGGTTATAATATATTTAATTACATGATGCATATGGGATAAATCTATTTTATAATATTAGAGTTATTTTATGTATTTTAATATATTTAACCAACAATACCACACAAGTCATCATTACATATTCTAATAAAAGAATCCAAGGAGTACAGGCTCAAGCCATTAATGCAATCCAATTTGGCACCGAAGTTTTATGAAGGAATGATTCTCAAAGAATAATAGAACAACACCAACAAGCTTGAAAGTTTGCTTGGGCATATACTAATGAGTTTTAGATGAGACAAGTCCTTTGATGTGATCTCAAGGAAACTAGGAGGTAAAAGGAAGAAATCTTCAATGCAAGGAGGACCTTAAGAAATCATCAGTGAACAACAATAAGAGGAACTCTCTAAAAAACTAAAGAAGAGAGAAATAAGAAGTAAACTAAAGAAGAGAGAAATAAAAAGTAAACAAAGATCAAGGTTTCTTAGGAAAGAATATTAAAGGAAGTTGAGGAACAAAATAAAAGAGAAGAAGAAGAATCTAGAAGGAAAGCATAAGAAGAAAAAAGAAGCCAAGATGGTATAAGCACACCAACAATTCCAAGATCATATCCTTCTTCTATGACTCCCACAATTGTTTTTATAACTGGTGGACACTTTCCCTATTAGCTCTTGGCCTAGGTCACTTTACTCCATCAAAAGAAGAATATGCCACTTCATGAGATTCATTCATCTATGACAAAAGAAGGAAGCATATTGTCTAACAATCCCAAAAAACTCAAGATTGTGAGGATACCTCCATTAGTAATTACTATTGAGACTCCTATATTTACTAACATTAATCGAAACCTTGTCGCTGCAGCTTTGAAAAATGTATCCCTCTCTCTGAGGAACCAAGTAAATGTGAAGGAGATGGCAGGAAAGCTAAAGGCCCAAGAGAAAACGATAAGGGGCCTGAAAAGGGAGATGTTTGAACTAAGGCAAGAGAGAAAAATCTTTCTAGGGTTTAGGTCTTATACTGTATTTTCAATACAAGAGGATTTTGCAGAATTTCATATTCAAATGTACAACCTTTTGCATGAATTACAAGGACAACATGCCCAATTAAGTGAGGTTCTTCATAAAATCAAGGAACATGAATGCATTCTGGATAGTATACAAATGGGTTTGAAAGGAAATGCACAATGGCAGTGAGACTCATCTCAATCACCAATAGATTCACCAATAATGACACCAAGGGAGCTGCACCATAACCATGCCTTCACCACAAAGAGCAAGCGAGAAGGAACAACAATATAGAAAAGTGTGTCTAATACTACTGGAAATTGTTAGAAGTTACATCAAGCAACCACTAGTGTCATGCAAAGATGTCATTTTCCCTCCCCAGCATAGACCAACCCTAACTGATCAAGAACAAGAAAAATGAAATTAGAGATATCATCAACTCCAAGAAAATTGTAGGAGAAGCACTGAATGAAGTGACCAAGGAATCACTCATGAAACACATATCAACACCAACAAGAGATATCAATCTACTTAAAACATCCACTCTATCTTTAAGAAGGGGTTGGGGCTCAGTGTTAATGAAGTGGAAAATGAAGTGGTCAAATTTGAGACTCTTAAACACTCCAGGTTCGATGTCATGTCAGAGAAATATGAAACATGGAGGGAGCATATGGAAAGAAGGAGCCCACCCCACACATAACAGTTTTTGTATTATATTTATGTCATGTCCCAAATTTGGAATTGGGTCACAATGGCCTAATCACATTAGCCATATTCATTAGAGTTTGTAAAATTGGTGTTAAGGGTCAAATAATTGCCAAGGAGGAAAATTACTAGTTTCCTAGGTTTGGGGTGGAAGCTTTGGGATTTGGAATAAGGGGGATAATAAATGATGTTTAGACATTAGAAGGGTTCAAGTATTTAATAAATAGAGTGAATAAAGAAATTCAAGAGAAATCCTAGGTGACAAATGGTTTTGGAGACATATGGAGGATGTGGGACCCACACTAGCTTGATTTTTCATAATACATGGTATCTCTCTTTTGCAAATTCGAATTAATGGGAATGTGAACACTCTTGGGTGAGTTGGTAAGTCATAACACATGTCATTGAGCATATTAGTTCGAATTGGGAAGGATTGGTAACCTCCATGGAAGATAAAGAGTCAAAGTGGAAGTTTGTGGACACTTGGGCTAGATTCCCTAGCCCCTATGACACCAATGATGGAGCATCTATGACAACTATGACAAATTGCAGACCTGACCTCTGACATCTGACCAATATGACATGTCAGCCCCAAAAATAGGCTCAAAGAAGGCGAATTTGGGAGTTGGAGAAGCCAAAGAGACTCAAAATCGAATTTGGGAGAAGATGGAAGGTTGGGACTAGGAGACAAGTGGCAAATATGGAATATTTCCTAAATGAAAATCTATTGAATATATTGAGAGGATTTCGACCCTTAGAAGGATAATGTTGGTTATGAAATGTAGAAATGAAGTATGAGAATGGATTTTGATCATTTGTAGAATTTGCAATTGCATTTGTGAAGAGGGAGAGCTAGTGGATGACTAGTTTCTTGCCTTAGCCAATTTCGAGGGTGAAAGATTCCCATCCAAGTTGGTAATTGGAAAGGCCATTCAGACCTTTCATTTGGAGCTTTAATGGAGTCTTTATTTGCAGGTGTAAGCTACAGGGCAGCTCATGGTTTCTTCTATTGCAGCTCACTCCTTCAACCATTTCCAGTTTTGATGGCATATTCTTGATCCTTGAGGGAGGGCGTTTTTGGTGAGCTATTGTACTTTTTGGGGGAGCTTCTAATGCCCCATTTATTTTGTAATATGAATTAAATACTATGTTCTTCATCTCCAGAAATTTTCAGGTCGAAATTCCAAGTAGAAATGTATAAATCTCATTTTTAATGGAAGAACAATGCCATTTCCCCACTACCTTGTTGTGAACCAATGTATTGATGATGATTTCGAATGAATGGCTGATTCTCTGATATATTTGTGATCAATATACTGCCATGGATTTCTTATACAAGTTTCATGTACTGTACTTGAGCATTTGAAGCATTTTTACTCAGTTTAGTTGTATTGGGAGGTGAAATAGTGCCATTTCCCCAAGGGTCGAATTGGGGATTTTTGCAGTTGAATGGGAGAGGGTGAGAACAGTTGTAATAATCCATTAATGGTGCATATGATACTTTAATAACATACTTAACACATTACATACCTCTGTTCATAAATTTGAGTGGGTTTGGAGGCATTTGGGAAGCCATTTTCAGTACTTACCCCAGGGGGATTTGAACCCCAAATTACTAGTAAAATTGCATAATTGGTCCATAATCTTAAGAGAGTTTGAAGAGGTCTTTTGGTGGCCATATTTCATCCATAAACATCATATTCAAGTTATAATATCATTCACACACCTTCCTTGAAGATTTGAAGGCATTTGGAGTCAATTTGAGACCTAGAGATCAATACTAGCCAAAGGAAAATCACTAGTAAAGTTACTACATTGATCAGAATTGAAAGAGGATTTACAGAAGTATTTTAAAGGTTCAAAGGAATCCCTGAAACACATATTTATTTTCTAATATCATTCATATACCTTCTCAGAAGATTTGGGATCATTTGGGGCAAATTTGGGACCTAGAGATCAAAACTAGTCAAAGGTCGAACTAGGGAAAAAAAGTGAAAAATTGTAATTTTAATAAAATTCCTAATAAGGGACATTACAATTTAAGAGATGAATTTTGTAAAGTGACATACTAGATTCCCTTGCATTTAATATTATGTTAAGATAAAGTAGATGGTCCAATATCCCCCTCTAGCAAGTCTTATTTTGTGGATATCCCCCATTTTGAAAATTTACATTTAGTTTCAATTAACTAAAGAGTCGAGGGAGCTGAAGAGTCTGAGTAATCTAATAGATAGAGAAAATTGTATAAATTAAAGAGAAAGGAAGGAAATAAGGACTTTTTGGAGCTTTGAGAAGTTCTAAAGCTATTGTGAAAATAATTCTAGGAATTAATCTGAAGAAGCTCTTGAGTCAGGCATGTGAATTATGGGAAATGCTTGGACTATCCCAGTGTATGAATGTTTTTAACTTGTTTTGTTTTTCATGCTATATTGTTACGTGAAAATGCTTAACTGGTATATGACTACTATGTGCTTGTTCATTACATTTTCTAATCTCTGCAACTATTAAAATCACTTACTTGGTCAATGATTACTAGTTTTAATTGGATGAAAGTGGGACTAATCCTCTTTAATTTATGGTTGATGTTTTATGTGTACATTTCTTACTTGTGCTAAGGAAAATTATTTTCTCAGATACTTACAGGTTTATATGTATGCATTTAGTAATTAACAATGTTTTAGTTATAGGTCCTAGCTATGCTATATTTCTTTTTTGGGCATTATGCATTTAGAATAGAAGCTTAATGCATCTTGCACAACATCCCCAACCTAAAACAAAAGTTAATAGTTCAATTTTGGGCATACTGTTGATGCTAGTGAATTCCACCATGTTAACACTACAAAAGCAATGGGTTCAATAAAATTATGAGTGATTAATCCTTATTGGATTGAGATGGGGGAGGGCAAACTTTTATTCCATGTTTTTTTTTGTTCATCTTTGATCTCTTATGTGAACGATTTTGGTTTATTATGTTGAACGTGTGTTGAAGTTTCTACATTTGATGCATTTGCATTATCATCATGAAAATAATTTTTTGAAGAGATATCTAACTCTTGATCTTTCATGTTGGCACACATAAATCAACATTAATGCTTATTATCCTTTTCAATACACTAAATTATTATGCTTTCCAATTATTTGTAACTATCATACATTATTGGGAATAGAACCTAGGTGGTAAAGATAACACTCCACCCCACAACCACTCAAGCTAAACCAAATTGATAAATATTTCCCAAAATATATCACATAAAACTAATTAATTTTAAATAAACTTCAAAATAAATCAAAGTAATATAACCTCATTAAACAAATCTACTAACTTATTTTTTAATAAATTAATTAATTAATTAAATTAAAATACTCAAAAATACATTACGCTATCCTTCAAACATAACTTCTTTAATCTAGTGTAAAGATCCTATGTGATATGATATCCTACATCAAACATTTAAAAAAATTCCTTGTTTCCCACTAACTACAAAAGTAATTTGAGTAATTTTGTTGTGAAGGAACCGTGTGATATGTTTGACTACATCAAACATTTAAAAGTATTACTTGTTTTCCACTCATTGCAAAAGTAATTTGGTTTTTCATAAATCATAGTACGAAGTCATATAAAAAAATTCCTTGTTCCCCACTAACCACAAAGTAGTTTGAGTAATTTGGTGGTGAAGGTACCATGTGATATGAGTGACTACATAAACATTTAAAAGTATTAAATGTTTTCCACTCACTACAAAAGTAATTTGTTTTTTCATAAATCATAGCACAAAGTCATGGACATGAGTTTCTACATCAAACATTTAAAAGTATTCCTGGTGTTCCACTAACTACAAAAGTAATTTGGTAGTATCATGTGGAAAGAGCATTATATTATCCCTTTTCTTAGTATATGCATATGCCAACTTAAATACATACAAAGATATGAGAGAATAGATTAGAATATCTAATCATTATCTTTCTACTTTCCACTTCATAATTATCATTATATTATCTCTTTTCTTAGTATATTATTAAATTATCTATGTAATTAGTAGTATCATGTGGAAAGAGCATTATATTATCCCTTTTCTTAGTATATCATTAAATTATCCATGTAATTAGTAGTATCATGTGGAAAGAGCAGTGTTGCTAGTTAATATATTTTAAATTGTAACGATATTGTCAGGTTTCTTAAATTAAATTTTAAAAAATTGAATGGTTGAGTATTTTAAATTGTAAACATATTACTTTGTTATCTCAAGCACTTCATTTGTGCGTTGTCAGATAAAAAGCAACTTGCCCAATGACAATGACAATAATCCCACTCACGAAGACAATCGTGGGAATTTTATATTTGAGAAACAGAAAACAGAGCACGTTCTGCATTTTTCTCACAAATTCCCCGTCTCCCACGTCAGGGTTTCCTGGTGTATCAGTCCTTATCTTTCTTTAAATCTTTCTTCTCTGTCTTTGATCCCTCGCTCTCTCATATTGCACTGATCAGCAACCGCTGTAGGGTTTCAGTGCCTCATCACCAGCGAACGATCCTTAGGGGTCCATGGCGGTTTGGAGTCGGGCAGCTGGACTGGCGTTACTTGAAGCAGTTGTTATCCAATGGACAGAGCGGTTGTCCTCAAACTCATATCTATGGATCTGCAAATCTCCGCGTTTGTTTTTCCGCTTGCTTGATCGAATCTTGATAAAGGGGTCTCTGGCACGCCGAGGTTGAGGTTTGTATTCCTGACCTAAACCTAAACCTGCCAGATTTGTTTTTCATTTTGGATCTCCTGCTTGATGTTTGAAAACCCGCAGTTTAAAAAAACAGCCGTTGCAGATTCTTAATTTTGAAAACCCTCAGTTTAAAAAAACAGCCGTTAGCAATTTCTCTTTCCTTTCTAAAATCGTTGATGCAGATTGGGCACATTGCCGCCCTGCAGATCTATAGGTGCGAGTTTGAGGGAAACCACTCTCTATCCATTTGGTGGCGGCTGTTTCAAGTAACGTCAGTCCACTCTGGCAAGGACACTGCCTGGTTCCAATCAGCCATGGACTCGTAATTTGTAAAGACCGTTCGCTGGCGATGATTAGGGTTTTCAACGCCAACAGTGAGTTGCTGATCATGGTGATACGAGAGAGCAAGGGGCAAAGAAGAATAAAGAAAATTGGATAAATCGTGTATCTTATGGTTGTATGTTGTACTATGCAGGTTAGAGTCTACCATTATTAGTCCAGTTTTTAGAGTATTGTTCCATAGGTTTTCTTTTCATGTGGAATCTCACTTTGAGAGAATAATATTTAAACGTTTGGGAAAAGTAGGTAATTGTTATAAATATAGTAGCAACTGTCAGTTTGTTTCAAAGGTAGTTGTATAAGGGCTAATTAAAACGTCTTATGGGTTGGAATCCGATAACTTGGAGTGTTCAGATTTTAACCTATCTCAAAATCACAGAAAAAAAAGATGTTTTGGTTGTCTTTTATCCTAAGCCATTTTGAAAAAGTGATTTATTCCTGCTAAAACAATCAAAACAGTCTTTTACCTTATAAAACTAGTAGTAGATAACTTTTCTGGTATAAATTCAGTGTAAAATCATTTCAATTCTGCCCTTGGTTTATATTTATTTATTATTTATTGTAATGTGTAAATTTTACAGCAGTAAGTCATGGTTTATTAAAAGTATTTGATTTTATATATCATAAAAAGGTGGACATATAAAGTATTTTAATAATCAAATATTAATAATTTTTTTTTTAATTTTAAATTTTTAAGTTAACGAGAGTAGTTTTGGGAAAGCTGCCTTAGGTTTGTAAGAAACTTGACGTTTCACTGGCCCATCTTCACGAGGAAATATTTCACGAAAATTTGACAAATGTTGATTTATAAATATTACTGCTAATGCTTTTTCTTAAGTTCGGTGGGCTTTACTTTTTAAGATGTGTTTATTCTTTATAACACTAATAACTCGTTTTTATTTTCAACTTTGACTTGGTTTCTTTATTCATATTATTAGGTTTGTCTATTAACATAACGTTCCTCTCTCGCAATTATATTTGCCTTGTCTATGCAAAATAGATTAACATGTTTTATGAGAATGCTCAACAATGGCGGATTTTTGGAACCGGTGTGTGCAATGTCTGCATAATCTTTTTTTCATACGTGTTTGTATTGATCTTCTCATTTCTATGTTATGTATATTTCCTCAAGCTGCATAGAATATGATAGATTCTTTTTAGTTTTCCAAGGTTAGTTGGATCTTTTGCTTTGTCAAGCATATATTTTTATGGTGCCTTGTGGTGAGAATGCAACCTTAATGTTTCTTTTTCTAAGGATTTTTGCTAGTTTATTTATTATTCTTTCAATGTAAGGAAGTGTAATCATGTTAATGCCTTCTTTATTATTAGTTTTGTTTGGGCTTTCCTTATAACTTTTTTGACTTGTTCTTCCTTGCAACCATTCTTTTAAAACACTATTGATAGGTTCTTTAATTTCATTATCTTGATGCTTTTTGTTTGATATTCTCTTAGCACGTGTTACCAAGGTCTTGATAGTGCCTAGTTTCTAAAGTCGAATGGTTGTGTGAATTTGCTTGTAGATATGTGTATGTATTTGTCTTCTTCTAGCATGAAAAACTCATGATACATGTCAAATATATATCTTTAGTCCAATAACTGCTATAAGCCTATATGGTCCACCTTTGAAACCAAAGGCATCACTAACTCTTCCAAAACATCCAAAGGCATCGGCACCTCCACCAACAAAGGCATTAGTATCTCTTCCAAGAAAAAAAGTAGACTTGAGAACGACAAAAATATCTCCATGAAGGTGAATCCTACTCGCTGCAACCATCCTATCTAGAGTTGAGGTGAGTGGAGTATGAGATTGTGGAGAGGCTGGTAGATCGACCTGTGGATGATTTGGAGATGGTGGTAGTTCAACTAGGTGTGGAGGAGTAAATAACTTGGTCGGTAGTCATGGTGAGGAGAAGGAAGAAGAGGTAGAGCTTGAGATGTCAATGCTACCTCTTCATGGTCAGGAGGAAAAGTTGAAGGAGGTGGAGGAGGATGAGTTAGACTCATTCTATGACCTCCAAGAATCTAAAAGGATGGATGCACCGATGACATACTACATCAAAGACCTCAGATCACAAGGAAGTATCCTCCATAATTCTACAAGCTTAGGGTCTTGAATGATCTCATGTTCCCATGCAAGTTGGACTCCTCATCGAGCCAACAATGTGGATAACCTATCTGCCACATCCTTTCAAAACATATCATCTGGCCTGTGTCCTAGGCCATGTCTAAGAAATGTAGGAACCTCGACCTCCTAAATATCCTCATCATCATGAACGGGTGGAAGCACCTCCCCATCAAACATGCCAATGTCTACAAAATATATAGTACACAACAAGAATTAGACAATTTCATTAAACAATTTAATAAAACAATTTATAATATATTTCATTTACATTAAGAAAGACAATAAAATGCAACTAAATTAATTCAAACATAATTCTAATATTACCTCTACCATATAGTGGCTCATCCTAGGTGAAAAAGATGTTGGGGTGTGCTCTCTAATCCAACCCCATGTATAGATATCGAACAAGGTCCAAGGCATGATCTTCCTCACTGGCTAGTATCTCCAACACCTATGACATGATTCTAGCTAGGAACTTGGGTTTCCCCCTCTTGGGCATCATCTGTCCCCACTTGTGCATATGCACCTCCATCATTGTCCTAGGAAGGCGATGGTTAAATGAAGACCTTGTGAGTAGAAAGGTGGTGGTTAAATGAAGGCCTCGTAACTAGAAACCTCTCAAAAAATAAACAAAAAAGCTCTGATCCAAAGGGAATTTAACCCTCCCATCAGTATGTGTATGGAATCGACCCAAAGAAAAACAAAAATACTGCAAAAAATGTCAAAACACCTAATGCATCTAGGTCTCCACACTAAAAAATATACACAAAATAAAGAGGGAAACTAATGTGTTTCCCATCACCGGTGAGGTGCACGATGGTCATCACCAATAGTGAGAGGCACCTAACCTCCTCTACACCAAAAGAAGAAATCTATAGTTGTCCATCGCACACCTGAATTAAGTAGGATCAATGATGTGGTCTGCAATTTATCTCAAAGAGTAAGTGAGCTGGCACATCAAGGAAATGGGGAAAATCCTCCCCTCTCCTAAATAACCTAGTGATGAAGTAAATGTCCTCCTTAGTGGGTTGGAACCATTGATCAGGACCAACATGAAATGCCTTAGTACCTATGATGATCCCAACGATGGATCAGTTGCACCAATAAAGCACAGTTCCCCTTGAGGGATGTAACCTCTTGATAGAACCTTAGTAGGCTGAAAACCATCAAGAGGTCTTGTGTTTGATAATTAATATGGCGAGGATACAAATCCCTCTCCCTCTCTCTGGCCTCCCACTCATGCACAAAGTTGTACTAGTCAACTCGTGCCTGTTATTGTTGATGGGCCTCTTGTCGTCGGTGCCTCCAATTCACATATAACATTGATCAATATCAGAAATAGACATAAAAGAAATTAAAAATTTCATTAAATGAGCATGTTATTTATTAACATCAAATAATATTTTTTTCACAAAATAAATTAATTTGACAAGCAGTGCACCTAAATTACATTAATGCACCATGTGTGGTGCTCTTGTAACACGAAATCAATCTGAACGATGCACTATAATAAAAAAGTGCACCAGTTAATGTGTTGAATTTTTTAAAATATGTTTAGTTTGGAAGTGGGTCCATCAATGGGAAGCACCAGTGCATTGAGGACAGGTCATTGCACCGTAAACTATGCACAAATATTATTAAAGTGCACCATAGAGGTGGCAGTGCTTTGTGAGTTTTATATTTTTTATGGGGATAATGTTGCACTTGTTACACATCAGCGTACCGAATAACCAATGCGGACATGTTATGAGACCACAACGATTAACATGGTGATTTTTATAAATATGTATAGTTTGGCCATATGTCCATCAATAGGAAAAAACGATGCATTTTGGACACATAATTGCACCAAGGTCAGAGCGCAAATATTAATAGCGTGCACCATAGTAGGAGCAGCTCTTTGTGGCTTTTATAATATTTTATGGGATAACGATACCCCTGTTACACATCAGTGCACCAAATAACCGGTGCGGACATGTTAACAAATCGCACCAATTAATGTGGTGATTTTTTTAATATGTTTAGTTTGGCAGTGTATCCATCAATAGGAAGCATTGGTGCATTGTGGAAACGTCATCGCACTGTTTGTGGTGCGCAAGTATTAATAGAGTGCACCGTAGTACGAGAAGTTGTTTGCGGGTTTTATAATTTTTATGGGACAATGGTGCACCTGTTACACACCAACGCATCGAATCATCAATGCATACATCTATAAAATGTGCACCGATTAATGTTGTGATTTTTTTAAATATGTTTAGTTTTGTAGTGTGTCCATCAATAGGAAGCACTGGTGCATTGAAAACATGTCATCGCACTATACATGATGTGCAAGTATTGATATATCACACCATAGTAGGAGCCACTCTTTATGAGTTTTATTATTTTAATGGGGATAATGGTGCACGTGTTACACGTGATTTCACCATCCATTCAGTGTGTTCGGGTTTACAATGCACATCAGTTAATGTTGTGATTTGTTTTTATTTAGTTAATCAGTGATTTATGCACATTATAGCACATCGTAAATATGGTGTGCTACATATACAAATGCACTGGTAACAGTGCACCCTGTAAATTTATAGGGTGCACCGTGAGGTGGTGCGAGCCGAACAGCTCGAATGCACCAAACAGGTTTTTTTATTTTTTTAAAATAAAGGGCTAATAAAGCTCAATTTGAAATTTTAATCCACTAAAAAATAATTTATTGGGAGGTTACAAAGAGTTTGCCTCGTCCTTGTGTGTTAGGGAGGGATGGTTGTGATGTACACCAAATTTAAAATTTTGGGCCCAACATTTGGAAAAATTCAAAATCCACTCTAAAAGCAATGGAAGCAATAAATTCCACCACATGGAGAACGAATGGCAAGGCGTCTGAGCATGGAAGGTTAGGCACTGGTTCGTAGGGGTTCAAATGCACTACAGAGATGGTAAAAATGGTATTTTTATTCGGTATTTTTCTTATTTAACCATGTTATAGTGCGCTGGAAACATAAATGCACTGGTGTGGTAAGTGAGCACTACCACGCTTGAAATAAAATTTAAAAATGAAAATTAATATAATTTGTGGCTTTTAAATTCAAAAAAAAATTCCCTAGGGCAATGTGCTCGAAACTATAGAGTCTCAGTGCATATATTCTAAACAATTGCACCGACAATGGAAATTGAAAATAAAAAATGAATCTAATAGGTATTTCTAATTTGGTAAGTTTTTTCTTTAACACTTTACAATGTGCCTGAACCTTGAACGCCCCGATGCAGTTGGTTAGAATGGCTACACCGGAAATGTAAACTAAAAATAAAAAATTAATCTAATCTGTGGGTTTTTTATTTGGTATTTTTTAACCCTAATACGGTGCTCCCTAATGTTGAAATCCCTGGTGCTTTTATTTATAACTATCGTACCAAAAATGAAAATTAAAATTAAAAATAAGAAATTACTGTAATCTGGTTCCCTCCACTATCTGTTTACCCTACTTTGTTTTTTTCAAATGGTTTGTGAACCAGTGCACTTGAGTAATGTTAATGCATTGGTTGTAAAATTGTAGTTATTTTCCACTTGATGGTGTTTCCATCCACGATGCCACATGATTTATGTCAGCACCAGTGTGTTCTTCTCTTATATGCATCGGTGCATTTTCTATGTATAAACGCACCAGAAAAAACCATCCACTAAAACCTCTACTCGCTCACCTCCTCTAGTGACCTTCACTATAAACAGATATTTGGCTATTTTTAAAGGTGCATCCGCAACTGCTATAACCTCTTTACAAGGCCTTTTCCTTGTAGTGACAATAATATTTATTGGCATGTCACTCAAATTTTGATAGTTATATACTCGCATATGACTTTATTATTAAGTGCTACCCGTGTAATCATTAATAAAATGAAATGGAGATAAAAAAAAAGTGGAATGGGAATGAGAAAGGTTAGCTTATTGGTCATCTCATTACCCCCAACTCTCTTGCATCTCCTTGTAGTTAGACTCTCACATGGACTTTTCTTTTCATCGGCTAAGAGAAGAGGATGGACAAGAGCCATGAGATGCATTTGTAATAAAAGATTGCTGAAATACATTGAGCAACCATTCAAATGGTGGTTTCCCCTTTTGGGTTTCAAGTATATACCTATAATAGTATATGTGTATCTTAATATATGTTTGAATACTATGCTCTTTGTTAACACCCAAGACAGAGAGGTTTGTATTCCTGACCTAAACCTAAACCTGCCAGATTTGTTTTTTTATTTTGGATCTCCTGCTTGATGTTTGAAAACCCGCAGTTTAAAAAAACAGCCGTTGCAGATTCCTAATTTTGAAAACCCGCAGTTTAAAAAAACAGCCGTTAGCAATTTCTCTTTCCTTTCTAAAATCGTTGATGCAGATTGGGCACATTGCCGCCCTGCAGATCTATAGGTGCGAGTTTGAGGGAAACAACTCTCTATCCATTTGGTGGCGGCTGTTTCAAGTAACGTCAGTCCACTCTGACAAGGACACTGCCTGGTTCCAATCAGCCATGGACTCGTAATTTGTAAAGATCGTTCGCTGGTGATGATTAGGGTTTTCAACGCCAACAGTGAGTTGCTGATCATGGTGATACGAGAGAGCAAGGGGCAAAGAAGAATAAAGAAAATTGGATAAATCGTGTATCTTATGGTTGTATGTTGTACTATGCAGGTTAGAGTCTACCATTATTAGTCCATATTGTTCCATAGGTTTTCTTTTCATGTGGAATCTCACTTTGAGAGATTAATATTTAAACGTTTGGGAAAAGTAGGTACTTGTTATAAATATAGTAGCAATTGTCAGTTTGTTTCAAAGGTAGTTGTATAAGGGCTAACTAAAACGTCTTTATGGGTTGGAATCTGATAATTTGGAGTGTTCAGATTTTAACTTGTTTTTATTTTAAAATCACAGAAAAAACAGGACGTTTTGGTTGTCTTTTATCCTACGCTTTTTCGAAAAAGTGATCTATTCCTCATAAAACAATCAAGACAGTCTTTTTACTGATCAAACTAGTAATAGATAACTTTTTTGGTATAAATTCAGTGTAAAATCATTTCAATTCTGCCCTTGGTTTATATTTATTTATTATTTATTGTAATGTGTAAATTTTAGAGCAGTCAGTCATGGTTTATTAAAAGTATTTGATTTTATATATCATAAAAAGGGTGGACATATAAAGTATTTTAATAATCAAATATTAATAAAAAATTTTGGATGTTTGAAATAATTTTATTTTTTTTAATTTTAAATTTTTAAGTTAACGAGAGTAGTTTTGGCAAAGCTGCCTTAGGTTTGTAAGAAACTTGACGTTTCACTGGCCCATCTTCACGGGGAAATATTTCACGAAAATTTGACAAATGTTGATTTATAAATATTACTGCTATATTTGACACATCTTTGCTTTTTAAGATGTGTTTGTTCTTTATAACACTAATAACTCGTTTTTATTTCAACTTTGACTTAGTTTCTTTATTCATATTATTAGGTTTGTCTATTAACCTAATGTTCGTCTCTCGCAATTATATTTGCCTTGTCTATGCAAAATAGATTAACAGGTTTTATGAGAATGCTCAACAATGGCGGATTTTTGGAACCGGTGTGTGCAATGTCTGCATAATCTTTTTTCATACGTGTTTGTATTGATCTTCTCATTTCTATGTTATGTATATTTCCTCAGTTGCATAGAATATGATAGATTCCTTTTAGTTTTCCAAGGTTAGTTGGATCTTTTGCTTTGTCAAGCATATATTTTTATGGTGCGTTGTGGTGAGAATGCAACCTTAATGTTTATTTTTCTAAGGATTTTTGCTAGTTTATTTATTATTCTTTCAATGTAAGGAAGTAATCATGTTAGTGCCTTCTTTATTATTAGTTTTGTTTGGGCCTTCCTTATAACTTTTTTGACTTGTTCTTCCTTGCAACCATTCTTTTAAAACACCTTGATAGGTTCTTTAATTTCATTATCTTGATGCTTTTTGTTTGATATTCTCTTAGCACGTGTTACCAAGGTCTTGATAGTGCCTAGTTTCTAAAGTCGAATGGTTGTATGAATTTGTGTGTAGATATGTGTATGTATTTGTCTTCTTCTAGCATGAAAAACTCATGATACATGTCAAATATATATCTCTAGTCCAATAACTGCTATAAGCCTATTTGGTCCACCTCTGAAACCAAAGGCATCACTACCTCTGCTAAAAAATCCGAAGGCATCGGCATCTCCACCAACAAAGGCATTAGTATCTCTTCCAGGAAAAAAGTAGACTTGAGAACAACAAAAATATCTCCATGAAGGTGAATCCTACCCGTTGCAACCATCCTATCTAGAGTTGAGGTGAGTGCAGTATGAGATTGTGGAGAGGCTGGTAGATCGACCTATGGATGATTTGGAGATGGTGGTAGTTCACCTAGGTGTGGAGGAGTAAATAACTTGGTCGATCGTCATGGTGAGGAGAAGGAAGAGGAGGTAGAGCTTGAGATGTCAGTGCTACCTCTTCATGGTCAGGAGGAAAAGGAGGAGGAGGTGGAGGAGGATGAGGTAGACTCATTCTATGACCTCCAAGAATCTAAAAGGATGGATGCACTGATGACATACTGCATCAAAGACCTCGGATCACAAGGAAGTATCCTCCATAATTCTACAAGATTAGGGTCTTGAATGATCTCATGTTCCCATGCAAGTTGGACTCCTCATCGAGCCAACAATGTGGATAACCTGTCTGCCACATCCTTTCAAAACCTATCATCTAGCCTATGTCCTAGGCCATGTCTAAGAAATGTAGGAACCTCGACCTCCTACATATCCTCATCATCATGAACGGGTGGAAGCACCTCCCCATCAAACATGCCAATGTCTACAAAATATATAGTACACAACAAGAATTAGACAATTTCATTAAACAATTTAATAAAACAATTTATAATATATTTCATTTGCATTAAGAAAGACAATAAAATGCAACTAAATTAATTCAAACATAATTCTAATATTACCTCTATCATACAGTGGCTCGTCCTAGGTGAAAAGGATGTTGGGGTGTGCTCTCTAATCCAACCCCGTGTATAGATATGGAACAAGGTCCAAGGCATGATCCTCCTCATTGGCTAGTATCTCCAACACCTCTGACATGATTCTAGCTAGGAACTTGGGTTGCCCCCTCTTGGGCATCATCTGTCCCCACTTGTGCATATGCACCTCCATCATTGTCCTAGGAAGGCGATGGTTAAATGAAGGCCTTGTGAGTAGAAAGGTGGTGGTTAAATGAAGGCCTCGTAACTAGAAACCTCTCAAAAAATAAACAAAAGAGCTCTGAGCCAAAGGGAATTTAACCCTCCCATCAATATGTGCATGGAATCAACCCAAAGAAAAACAAAAATACTGCAAAAAATGGCAAAACACCTAATGCATCTAGGTCTCCACGCTAAAAAATATACACAAAATAAAGAGGGAAACTAATGTGTTTCCCATCACCAGTGAGGTGCACAATGGTTATCACCAATAGTGAGAGGCACCTAACCTCCTCTACACCAAAAGAAGAAATCTATAGTTGTCCATCGCACACCTGAATTAAGTAGGATCAATGATGTGGTGTGCAATTTATCTCAAAGAGTAAGTGAGCTGGCACATCAAGGAAATGGGGAAAATCCTCCCCTCTCCTAAATAACCTAGTGATGAAGTAAATGTCCTCCTCAGTGGGTTGGAACCATTGATCATGACCAACGTGAAATGCCTTAGTACCTATGATGATCCCAACGATGGATCAGTTGCACCAATAAAGCACAGTTCCCCTTGAGGGATGTAGCCTCTTGATAGAACTTCAGTAGGCTGAAAACCATTAAGAGGTCTTGTGTTTGATAATTAATGTGGTGAGGATACAAATCCCTCTCCCTCTCTCTGGCCTCCCACTCATGTACAAATTTGTACTAGTCAACTCATGCCTATTGTTGTTGATGGGCCTCTTGTCGTCGATGCCTCGAATTCACATATAACATTGATCAATATCAGAAATAGACATAAAAGAAATTAAAAATTTCATTAAATGAGCATGTTATTTATTAACATCAAATAATATTTTTTTCACAAAATAAATTAATTTGACAAGCGGTGCACCTAAATTACATTAATGCACCATGTGTGGTGCTCTTGTAACACAAAATCAATCTAAACGATGCGCTACCATAAAAAAAGAAAACCAGTTAACGTGTTGAATTTTTTAAAATATGTTTAGTTTGGAAGTGGGTCCATCAATAGGAAGCACCAGTGCATTGAGGACAGGTCATTGCACCGTAAACTATGCACAAATATTATTAAAGTGCACCGTAGAGGTGGCAACGCTTTATGAGTTTTATATTTTTTATGGGGATAATGTTGCACTTGTTACACATCAGCGTACCGAATAACCAGTGCGGACATGTTATGAAACCACAACGGTTAACGTGTTGATTTTTATAAATATGTATAGTTTGGCCATATGTCCATCAATAGGAAAAACCGATGCATTTTGGACACATAATCGCACCAGGGTCAAAGCGCAAATATTAATATCGTGCACCATAGTAGGAGCAGCTCTTTGTGGCTTTTATAATATTTTAATGGATAATGGTACCCCTGTTACACATCAGCGCACCAAATAACCAGTGCGGACATGTTAGCAAATCGCACCAATTAATGTGGTGATTTTTTTTAATATGTTTAGTTTGGCAATGTATCCATCAATAGGAAGCATTGGTGCATTGTGGAAACGTCATCGCACTGTTTGTGGTGCCCAAGTATTAATAGAGTGCACCGTCGTACGAGAAGTTGTTTGCGGGTTTTATAATTTTTATGGGATAATGGTGCACCTGTTACACACCAACGCACCGAATCATCAATGTAGACATCTATAAAATGTGCACCGGTTAATGTGGTGATTTTTTTAAATATGTTTAGTTTTGTAGTGTGTCCATCAATAGGAAGCGCTGGTGCATTGAGAACACGTCATCGCACTATACATGATGTGCAAGTATTGACATATCACACCATATTAGGAGCCACTCTTTATGAGTTTTATTATTTTTATGGGGATAATGGTGCACGTGTTACACGTGATTTCACCATCCATTCAGTGTGTTCGGGTTTACAATGCACATCAGTTAATGTTGTGATTTGTTTTTATTTAGTTAATCAGTGATTTATGCACATTATAGCACATTGTAAATATGGTGCGCTACATATACAAATGCACTGGTAATAGTGCACCCTGTAAATTTATAAGGTGCACTGTGAGGTGGTGCGAGCCGAACAACTCGAATGCACTAGACAAGTTTTTTTATTTTTTTTAAATAAAGGGCTAATAAAGCTCAATTTGAAATTTTATAGCACATCGTAAATATGGTGCACTACATATACAAATGCACTGGTAATAGTGCACCCTGTAAATTTATAGGGTGCACCGTGAGGTGGTGCGAGTCGAACAACTCGAATGCACCAGACAAGTTTTTTTATTTTTTTAAAATAAAGGGCTAATAAAGCTCAATTTGAAATTTTAATCCACTAAAAACTAATTTATTGGGAGGTTACAAAGAGTTTGCCTCGTCCTTGTGCGTTAGGGAGGGATGGTTGTGATGTACACCAAATTTAAAATTTTGGGCCCAACGTTTGGAAAAATTCAAAATCCACTCTAAAAGCAATGGAAGCAATAAATTCCACCACATGGAGAACGAATGGCAAGGCGTCTGAGCATGGAAGGTTAGGCACTGGTTCTTAGGGGTTCAAACGCACTACAGAGATGGTAAAAATGGTATTTTTATTCGGTATTTTTCTTATTTAACCATGTTACAGTGCGCTGGAAACATAAATGCACTGGTGTGGTAAGTGAGCACTACCATGCTTGAAATAAAATTTTAAAATGAAAATTAATATAATTTGTGGCTTTTAAATTCAAAAAAAAAATTCCCTAGGGCGATGTGCTCGAAACTATAGAGTCTCAGTGCATATATGCTAAACAACTGCACCGACAATGGAAATTAAAAATAAAAAATGAATCTAATAGGTATTTCTAATTTGGTAAATTTTTTCTTTAACACTTTACAATGTGCCTGAACCTTGAACGCCCTGATGCAGTTGGTTAGAATAGCTACACCGGAAATGTAAACTTTAAATAAAAAATTAATCTAATCTGTGGCTTTTTTATTTGGTATTTTTTAACCCTAATATGGTGCTCCCTAATGTTGAAATCCCTGGTGCTTTTATTTATAACTATCGTACCAAAAATGAAAATGAAAATTAAAAATAAGAAATTACTGTAATCTGGTTCCCTCCACTATCTATTTACCCTACTTCATTTTTTTCAAATGGTTTGTGAACCGGTGCACTTGACTAATGTTAATGCATTGGTTGTAAAATTGTAGTTCTTTTCCACTTGATGGTGTTTCCATCCACGATGCCACATGATTTATGTCAGCACCAGTGTGTTCTTCTCTTATATGCATCGGTGCATTTTCTATGTATAAACGCACCAGAAAAAACCATCCCCTAAAACCTCTACTCGTGCACCTCCTCTAGTGACCTTCACTATAAACAGATATTTGGCTATTTTTAGAGGTGCATCCGTAGCTGCTATAACCTCTTTACAAGGCCTTTTCCTTGTAGTGACAATAGTATTTATTGGCATGTCACTCAAATTTTGATAGTTATATACTAGCATATGACTTTATTATTAAGTGCTACCCATGTAATCATTAATAAAATGAAATGGAGATAAAAAAAAAGTGGAATGGGAATGAGAAAGGTTAGCTTATTGGTCATCTCATTACCCCCCAACTCTCTTGCATCTCATTGTAGTTAGACTCTCACATGGATTTTTCTTTTCATCGGCTAAGAGAAGAGGATGGACAAGAGCCATGAGATGCATTTGTAATAAAAGATTGTTGAAATACATTGAGCAACCATTCAAATGGTGGTTTCCCCTTTTGGGTTTCAAGTATATACCTATAATAGTATATGTGTATCTTAATATATGTTTGAATACTATGCTCTTTGTTAACACCCAAATTAACCCCCAAGTTTGTGAAGAGGGCAAGTCGGGGTAACCACTAACCAACTTTGGACTAATGCTATTGACCCAGCATAGTCAGAGAGGGCTCTCTCTACAAACACATGAAACACTGGAAATAATCAAAGGTGTCAACAGTGAAAACATAAACCAGCAGTCATTTCTTAATATAATCATTCAAACACATTCAAGAGGTCGGATTCCTGGTAGAATAGATTGGCTTTAAAGATTGTTGGTTGGAAAACATCATGGATTTCAATTGGGCCAATGGAGTCAAATTAAACAGAACATGAGCATCATTGACAAACTTTGCAGATACATTCATACAGGGGCAAGGTAGCCACCAGCTCACAGTCAAAAAGATTTTAGTTGGTGAATTAGAATATAAATGAACAGTCCATCAATATAAAGCATGGTAAACATGAATTCTATATCGACTTTAGCAGAAAATAGTCGTGAAATGCTTGGTATGATCTGAACAAAGCATAATTTCTATGAATTCCATTCAAATACTACACTGAACCAAACACAAATAAGCAATTACAAAATGGATTGACAAAGAAAGAAACACAATTCACATGGGAAAAAAGAAGGAACATACTGTAAGACCAATGACACAGGAATCCCTGATAAAAAACTGCTTGGCTCTGCCAACTTTATTCAAGATACTTCAAAATGTCTTTCACGGAGCAATACAATTCTCCAAAAAGTTTTCAACCATTCTTCTTTCAATTACATAGCATATATAGTTGTCATAGGGCCTCCTTCTTGACTCATTTGGACCAAAAAATAGTTACAACAAAAATGACACCTCATCAAGACATATTCACCATTACCAAAATGGGCGAACAGGCCTAACTGTTTTCTTTCACATTTACCCGACTTTTTACTAAATGACAACTAACCGTCAGGATAAAAACAAAATATAGTAAAGTCATTGTACCAACTAGCTATCCCCGATAGCCGCCTAAAAAAATATTACAAATTACTTTAGAAATAAAAATGTTTCAGAAGTCTTTAAAAATAACAACAGTTCTTTTGAAAAATAAAAGGCTAGCAGCTACTGTGCAGGATGTAGAGTGTATCTCATCTTTCCCTATCTTTCCACAAGGGCCCACAGCTCGATAGACGGAAGGTCATAGCTCACCATATCCTTTACCATAACTCTTATCTCAATATGATCTAAGTAGGAGAATGGGGGAAGTCTCTTGCCAATAGCGATCAGCCTGTTCAAGATTTCGAAGTCTCCTGTGAGCTTTTCAATCAGAGTCTTACTAGTGAGTAGTTGGTTCAGACGTTTGAAATTGGCGTGATCCATCCTTATGCTCCAAAGCAAATTTTTATATGCATTTTGGGGAATCAGATCTTGATTGCCATCCCAAAACGTCGGTAACCCCATTTTGACCAGCTTCCCAATTTTCCCTTTGAATGCTACTGCATGCCTCCTCATTTCCTCAAACTTGGCCTCTGCATCTTGTACCTGCTCATACTTCCCAAGGATCCTCTTCACCGCTATAATTGCAGTGATCCGGTCTCCAATATCTAGGGTTCTCCTTTCATCTCCTGATAAGCCACTTAGAAAGGTAATGGCATTCTATGCAGTCTCTTTGGGTTTTTGGCTCGGATTTTCTCTTACAGCCACACAACTGGTGAAAGCATCACTAATTGTTTTATCTTTTATCCTCATAAAATCTAGATACAGCCTAAAGCTTTCAGTTACCTTAATAATTTGATCCCAGACCAGATGTTTACATCCTTGCATAGAAGCCTGGCCCATAACTTGTTGAGCAAGCTTTTTATTAATTTCCCCTAGCTTGTTGTATTTCTCTTGCATGGCTTTTGCTTCTTCTTCCCTTTTCTTGCTTTCCTCTTCCAACCTCTGAGTTTTTTCCTTCAATTCCTTGATTTCAAAATCTTTTAGATTGTCATGGGACATAGCCTGCACCAGGCTATTTGCACTATCTCCATCTCCATTTTGATTCGTATTGGAAGGTCGCGTGTCCAAATTGGCCAAGTTACTTTTCAAATCTTCGAGCTGCTTTTCCAAGCTTATTCTCTCTTGTTTCCAATTGTCTTCTTTACCAGCAAATTGTAAGAATTTTGCTTTACAGTCCCTCAATTCTTTATATAAGGCATCCTTCTCTATCTCCAGATTTGTTTCTTCTAGAGCCTGGATTAGGTGTATATTTGGGATCTTTGCCGCTTTCTGTAGCTTTTGAATGAGGTTATCTTTATCTACCAACAGCCATTTACTGGCTTTGCTTCCGCCGCCGTTTACAACTAGTTCGGCTTCTAGCTTCTTGACCTTCTGCTGCAAAGCTCTGTTTTCTAGTCTTTCTTGTTTTCGTTGGCCTTCTAACTTTTGGATTGTAACCCCCCAATTATCAGCTTTCAATGATGCTCCTACGAAATCTTCGTATATGCCTTCTCCGATCTGCCTATGGAATTGGATTTTATCTAGCACTGGGATTTTCTTCCAATTGACCTTTACTTCTGTCGCCTTATCTTCTGTACATATTTCCAGGTTTAAAGTGTTGCTTTTCGAGTCTCTACTAGTCATCAAGGAAACCCTAGAACTCGATAGCCCTCGGACTGCTAGCATCAGATTAAAAATATTTCGGGAAGAGGCTTGTTTGTTTTGCCCATATTACTCGTGCAGGCCGGCTCTGGAAAGAAATCTGCCTGCATCATTACCCTCCCTTACCTCCTGAAACTGGTATTCTTGAACTTTGACCTCCAAGACTGAAAGCCCCTCATTATCACCTCTTTCACCATCCGTTAAAACAACCAACTCCTCTTTAGTTGCAGAGACCACCAACTCATTTTTAGTTGAGTCAACAACTACCTCATCCTACTCTTCCACTTTGGGTCGCTTGTCTCTACTCCCTTCTTCAATTTCTGCATCTTTAACTTCTTCTAAATCTCTTTTCCGGCCCACTTCTGAAGTGTCCAGCACCTGATCTACGTCCATTATCAAATCAGATAGGATTAGGTCTTCCTCTTGCAAATCTAAAACCTCCTCCACCACGGGCTCGTAGCGAAGCAAATTTTTCCCCTTGAGTAATCCTTCCATCTCTTTATGCTCAAAAGCCCTCAAATTACATAATTTATTCCTCTTAGAAATAATATGCAGAGGATCATAATCAATTGCCACATCTTTCTTGAACCCCATAAGCTTTAATAATCTTTCTACTTCCGCCGGAGCCTCCTTGCTCTTTATGATGAATGGACCTACCTGCCATGGGTATTTTCTATCTGTACCCTTCTTCAAATGCAAAAATTGTTCATCCTCCAGAATCAACTTTTTCCTGACGAACTCGAGAGAAAAAACCCTCAGAGTGAGGAAGGCAGGAAAAATATATGGCTCATGTGTGAAACTATATAACTTGATCACGGTAGCCTCTTTCAATAGAAACCAATCTCCAACTACCAGTTCATCTTTCAGCTGCAACATAGCCTCCATCTCTGGAAAAACCCTAGGTAATCTTTCCCCAAAAATGACTTCATAAACAGGGGTAAAATATAGTTCAAATAGTTAAAGACATTGTCTTCCAAGTCCTCCGTCATGAGCAGCGGTGAAAACTACAACCTCTCTGCACTACTGGACATAACCATTTTCATCAATTGAGCCTGATACCGGAAAAGCCTAGTATTGGGAAAACTGCTCAATTGCAAATGGATCTTTTCTGCTAGAAAATTCTCAAAACTGAGGGACGGTACTTGTGCATTTTCATTTCCTTGCGAACTGATGCTGATCCTAAACAACAAACTTAACTGTAATTCTATGACCCACGGGTCTGTGTCTAAACCTAAAAACTGAGCTAACAATAAAAGGAATAATTGGGTACTGTCATTAAAAAGGTTGACATCCAATGGGTAGGGGGATTCTACGACTTCTATATCAAGTTTAAAGCAAGTGGCCAAAAATGCTTGCCGACCTTCGAGGGAAACTTGACGAAACAAAGCAATGACAGACTCTTCAGACAACTCTTCGGACTCAAGGGTTTAGGACTTGGGGACTCCTAAAGACCTCCTAACGACCGACGCGTCTACTGTATAGACAATTTTCAACTATTGGCCATCCATGATAACCCGTTGGGGCTCTGAATAGTTCAACAAACACTAAGACACACACTCAGGAAAAGGCATAATCTGGTCTGGACAGAAGAAAAAGAAGGAAGACTGGAAAAGCCTATGTATATCCAAACCCTGCTCGAGCAAGGTCCTCAACCTCTTCTTAACCTCATGCACGGGGAGCCGAACAACAGTTTCATATACATCGAAATCCCTATCCTCTAAAGCAATTCTAACCCTAAAACTAGTAGAAACCTACTCCTCTTCCATTTTATGACTATAAATAGACCTAGTTTTGCAGAGAATGGCAGCTACATGGTCTTACATTTCATTGGAAACCCTGAGCATACCCTGTCAAAGGTCCTATCGCCTTCCTCGTCTCCCACATGCCGATAGGCTTCTGACTTCGATAGGTTCGAGAGCAAATGTCAACTTCCCACGCCGACTCTTATATATATAAACCCTTTTTCTTTATCTTTCGAGCTTCTTCGCCACCTGTCCACTTCTGTCATCCGTCAATCTCTCGTGTATTGATACCGACCGTCAAATCCGCTTTCCCTTTTAACCGCAAATTTGATAGCCCAACTCCTTTCTACCATTGGATCATCTTTCCCGCGTTGATCTGCACCATCCATTTGAAACCACGTGTCTATGAAAGCGGTGTCGCATACACTTAGGTGGTTTCCAATACCATCCTTCCGTCCTGCGACACGATTTGGCATTGACATCTTTCAGATGGGTCCCATCTGTCGCAACCACTCCTTCCCTCTAACCAGCAAGCTTCTTCTCTATGCGACCCTCACTGAGAGCTTTTGATCTTACCTTATCTGCAATCCACACCATCAATCTTGGGAGACCTACAGGGTGATGAGATACACCTATCTCAAACCCTCCAATCTGAGATCATGGACTTCTGCCGTAGATCTCTAACGCGCTGTCCCCACCATCGGGGCATCGCATGCTCTTAAGTTGCTTTTCCTTGGCGTTTTCCCTCCTTGCGACATCCTCCAGATATGACACCTGTCCGACAGCAAATTCCCATCGCATCCATCTACCCCTTTTCTTCATTGTAACTTGGTCATGCGACAATCAATGGGAGTCATTGATCTCGTGTCTGTGCCTGATTGATGGTGCTAACCTACGTAGCATTTAACCCTTCACTTTATTTGTATGCGGACTATAGGAATTAAGGTTATTTCGGTATTTTGACACATTCCTTTTTAAATTCTCTTGCAATACGCCATGTCTATCCCTTCTACACCAATCCTTCCATATTTTAGCATCCAACCATGGATAAAAAGGGGACCTCAAGATTCCACTAGGTAAAGTTTCTAGCCTTCCCCCTTTCATTTTCAACATTTTATGCTGCAAATAGTTAGGTGCTAATTACAACTGGCTCCAACCGGGGATGTTATCCTTCCTGCGAGGCAGCAAAGAACCCCTGGTAGACCGATGCCTGATCCATTGGGAAAAACTTTACTCCCTGAAACTGAAAACCCTTGGGCTGAAAATCAAAACTGCACCCACTGCATATCTGGGTCGACCATGCAAATAAAACTAAAACCTTGGCTACCCTTCCAGATCTTCAGGCCTTCACTTCGGGCTTCAAATCCTTAGGTTCGCCATCAAAACCTTAAAACGACTGTTAAAGAAAAAAATATATACATGCTATGTTACAAAAGTTACCTGCCTCTTAGGACAGATAATGCTTCGAAAATATTTCGTTGACCGGACCTCCTAACCAGGGGGATCCGTCCTGATGTTCTAGGACAAAGGAATTTATCCCTCGGTGTGCTGCAATAACATACGGCCCTACCCACATGTGGTCACATTTACCGTGCTTATCTTCCTTAGGAGCATCCCACTTCAGGACCAAATCATTTACCTGAAACTGCTCCTCCTTTACCTTCCTGTCAAAAGCATCCTTCATTTTTTCCTAGTGCATCTGTACTTTATCGTACACCCTATTCCTCAACTCGTTTAGCTCCACTATCTGATTCACCCTCCTCTACATGTGGTTTGGTTCTTCCTCCATCCCCTATAGCAACCTCATAACTGGTAACCCCAAGAATACTGGAAAAACCACCTCAACTCCATATACCAATTGAAAAGGTGACATCCCGATGGCCCTTTTGGTATTGATTATGTTGGCCCAGAGAGCATATTTCAACTTTGTGTGCCAAGCTCTTTTATTTTCCTCCAGCAACTTCTTTATGATCCTCACCAAGCTTTTGTTTGAGGAATCTGCTAGTCCATTTCTCTGAGCATAATATGCTATGGAGTGGTTCAGACTGATATGGTACTTGTGACAAAATTTTATCATCTTTTTAGACTTAAATGCTAGTGCATTTTCAGTCACAATCCTCTTGGGACACCCAAATCTAGACAGGATGTTGTTTTCTAAGAAATCCATGATTACCATCTCAGTTGCATTCTTGGTGGGGATGGCTTCAATCCACTTGGTAAAGTAATCTATAGCAGTTAAAATCCATCTATGTTGGCTAGAGGAGTTAGGGTGTATTTCTCCAATGAAATCTAACCCCCACTGCTGGAAAGGATCCTCTACTATGATGGGATGAAGGGGAAGTGAGATGACTTTTCTTTTCCCTTCAAAACTTTGGCACTGATGACAAGTAACAGTCTCCTTATACATGTCAGCAAACATGGTAATCTAGTAGAACCCAGCCCTCAGAATTTTGTTGACTGTCACTTTCCAGGAATGGTGTTCCACCACAATCTCATTTGTGGAATTCTTTCTTGGTGTGTTGAGCCTCATCCTCGAGTAAAAAGTTCAGCAACACACCTCCTAGGTCTTTCCAATATAAAAATTGATTCATGATACAAAATTTTGCAGCTTTCAACTTCACAGATCGGGCCTTGGTTTTGCTCGGCCCTGTAGGAGCCTGTAAATTTTGCAATGTATAAACAATGTCAGCATACTAGAGAGATGCAAAGAATTCTAGTCTAACCTGAGGTCCTACGTCTATTTGGTCTGGGTAATCTTCCAAAAAATTCAACTGTAGAGAATCACAATTGGCCTTAGTCATCAATTTTTCCAAACCCTGGCCCTTGACCAGCTTGGTGGGTTTTATCTCTAAGTCATACTCTAGCAGTACAGCAATCCATTTGGCTCTCCTTCCCTCGGGATCTTCCTAGGTGAGGATACCTTTCACAGCAACATTTGGGACATGAGCAATGATGTGTGAGTGGAGGATGTAGACCCTGAAGTCTTTCAGTGACTTAATTAGGGCGTAGGCCTGTTTCTCCATGATATCATATTTTAACTCTCCATCCCTCAGCACCATGCTGAAGAATGCAATAGGATGCTCAGCATTCTGGGCATTCTTTTGTAACAACACTCCTGCCACTGTATGTTCAGATGCATAGGAAAATATTAAAAAATCCTTGGAGAAATATGGGCTTGCCAATACTGGGGCCTCAGTGATGGATTTTTTGATGCCTTTGAAGGAATCCTTGGCCTCCTCAATCCATTTTATCTAATTCTCCTTTGTTAACATATTAGTGATGTTCCTCATTATTTCTGCAAATCTTGGAATAAACCTTCTCAAGAAACCTACTTGCCCGATGAAAGACTGTACTTCCTTCTTACTTCTTAGCTCCCCAACCTTCTGAATAGCACTAACCCTCTCAAGATCAATCTTGATACCTTCTTTGGAAATAATATGCCCAAGGAGCTTGGCTTCTTCTAATGCAAAATGTGACTTTTTGGGGTTAAGAGAAATACCATATTTTCTGCATTTGATAAAAACCTGCTCCAGATGCTTCAAGTGCTCCTCATCAGATCCGGAGAATACTGTTATATCGTCCATATATACCACCACAAATTTATCTTTCTCTTTGGAGAATGCTATGTCCATTGCATGATGGAAGGTTGCCCCTGCATTCATTAGCCCAAAAGGCATCTTCGCATACATGAAGGTGCCCCAAGGAGTGGTGAAAGCAGTTTTTTCTTGGTCTTCTGGGCACACCTTAATCTGATTGTATCCCAAAAACCCACCACCCTCTGTAAAATATGATCCATTTTAGGTAGAGGGTAATTGTCCTTCAGAGAAGCCCTGTTAAGGTTCCTAAAGTCTATGCAAATTCTTATCTCACCATTTTTCTTCCTCACAGGAACCAAATTGGCTATCCATTGGGAAAACCTCAGGGTGACAATGATTTTTGCATTGAACAATCTTCTGATTTCTTTCTCTATTATATGTAATATCTTCAGATTTATTCTTCTCAGCTTCTACTTGAAGGGCTTCTCCCCTGGTTCGATAGGAATAGATTGTTGTATTATGGAAGTATCATATTCCTTCAGGTCTTCATAACTCCAGGCAAAAGCATCAGCATATTTCTTCATTAATTCTACATATTGTTCTTTCTTCTTTGCATGCAGCTTCTTGGACAAGTTCACCATCTGTGGCTCTTCTTTAGTACCCAGGTTCTGGTCTTCTACAGCATCACTGGCGAGTTCAAACTTTGGATTTTTAGCTACATCATTATGGTCAAACAACCTCTCTAGGGGTATCAAACCCTTAGGGATATAATTACTCTTCAATTGAATGATATCCTTTCCCCCCAGCATGTTTTTCCACCCTTTACCTTCATCCTCTTCATCTTCCGACTGCTCTTGGTCCACAAGACTTTCCAAGTTTTCATTTTCGGTGTCAATCTGAACATTTGCAAACTCATTAGACAACTCCAAGAACCTCTTAATCTGTAGATCATCATCAAATACCTGCCATTATTTAGAATTATCTGGAATAGATGGCCTGTTCACTACCTCCACTTCATACTTCTCTTGAGAAAAGATAGGAGTTTTAAAACTACCAGCAGTAGTGGCGAGGGAATCTGCCACCTGATTCTGGCACCTGGGAATCACCCTGATCTTGTGTTCTATGAAGAAATTCCCAAACATATCCCAGACTTCATTCCTATAGGCCCTCATCCTAGGGTGTTTGGTCTGATAGTTGTCATTCACTTGGTTGACCGCCAACTTTGAATCTCCAAACACTTCTATCCTTTTGGCTCCCAAATACTTCAGGGATCGTAATCCGAGGAGCAGGGCCTCATATTCAGCTACATTGTTAGTGCATTCAAAAGTTAGCTTATATTACAAAGCTCTAGACTCCCTGTTAGGAGGTATAATCCAGACCCCTACTCCAGTGCCATTTAGTCAAGGATCCATCAAAGTACATAGACCATAGGCCTTCTTCATTTTTTTGTCTCTCTGAGGCTTCATACCTTGCTGCAAACTCTTTATCTTCATTAACTTCAATATATGTAGGGGCTTAGGATCAATGTGGGGGCCATCATTGAAGAAGATAGAGGATCCTATGTCCGTGTCTACAACATACACAGGGTTATTTTCAGGTTTGTCTGTGTTGCTGATAGCATAAGCCATCATCTTCTCTCTATACAGTCTTCTATTGCTCCCAAAAAGAGGTATGGTGGCATAATACAGGTCCATCTGCATAGTTCCTTTCAGTTTTGAAATCCAGGATCTTGACAACAGCATCCCGAATTTAGCAGGCACATTAGCCACTACCACGTCCATCATAATGTTTTTAGCTGGGATTTGGGTGAGGGTCACCACCAAATTCTTTATTAGCCCCAGGCATTGCACCTTTCTAGAATCAAAAGAGTAGAGGTCTTTGTATGGTTTGGTAACCTCTAGCCCTAATTGATCCATCACAGATTTGGGTATCAGATTGTGTGATGCCCCAGAGTCTATCAATGCATTGTGTAAGATCTTGTCATGGACATTCAAACTCAAATAGAATGAGGGAACTTCTTCATTGTCTAGCTCTTCAAGCTTGGACCCAAAAAATATGGTGGGAGCATCCTCTGTCACCTCCAATATGTCATGCGGACAGTCACCTTGACCCTTTACCATGCTAGCTATCTCTTCCCTATATTCATTGTTTCTTAATAGCTCATTAAGAGGGATAGAGATCTTCACCTTGGACAACTCTGCCTTTAGACTGAAGGTTCAAACAGGTTTCACTACTTCAGTGACTTCTGGATGTCTAACTTCTTTGGAAGGTTGCCCCTTATCCTCAGATGCTTTCTGTGCAGCAATTCTAGTTTGTTCCTGTGTAGCAACTTCTCGATGCTTCTCCTTTGGCTTTTCTACCTCTTGTCGATTATTAGAAGGCTCGGTTTGGCTGGGATTTCCCTTGTTCATTGTTACCTCCTGATTCCTTAGCTTCATCGATGTCATCTTTAGCGTTTTGATAACCCATCTGGTACTGCTCAGAATCGGACTCAAGGTTTTGGTTGGCGCTCTCCCTGGTAAAGAAATCATGTTCTCTCTCGGCTGAGAGTACTTCATGGTCCAGAGTGTCAAAGAGCTAAACATGGTCTCCCATGGGGTCTTCAGGTCCTTCTTGATCAACTAGATTTTCAAGGAAAGGAGGTCTTATCTATTGGTCATCAGGGTTTCTCTGATTTCTTTGAGGGAATGGCCTTCTAAAATTAGGGTTTCTTATTTGGTTTTCAGGATGATCTCTAATGGGAGGCTTTCTGTCTAAGGCTAATATATCCATCATTTTTTCCATATCTTTCTTCATTGTATCGAACTTTGCATCACTAGAAGAGGAGGAGGTAGAGGCTTGGGTCTCTTGTTTCTTTTTGTCTACTTCAGTTTTACCTTTGATATTTCCCGAAGCCATCATGTTTTCCTCCACCTCTGTAGCATCTTTCAGCATAGAAGGTAGGGAGGCTGATTTTCTTTCTCTCACTATACATGAAAAGTCTCCATCGAAAGCATCTGCATAATGAAGCTTTGATGCGCCTTATGAAGTCCTTAGATCATAAGGAATGGAATTGTATGCTTTCATAAACCTAGCAGAAAACTCATGCACAGATTCAAAACCTCCTTTATTCAAATGATTGTACTTAGACAGGACTATGGCAAGACTCCTTATCGTCTCCCACCTTTCTAAGAACAATCTCTTAAAGGCTGCAAAATCATGGATAGAAGCATTTGGCAACTGTCTGAACCATTTCTTGGGTTCTCCAAACAAACTTTGGGCAAATAGCCTCATCTTAGCATCATCAAAATCTGCGTCCTCCAAATCAACAAAATCTTCAAATCTGTCTACATGCTGCTTAGCGGAATATTCTCCTTCCCCATCATAAGAGACAATCCTTTGGGAATAGTTCTTAGGGAGGTCATGCAAAACAGCTGGTAGGACTAAAGGTGCAAATCTAGCAACCATGAGTGTCGGTGGATTTTGGGCTTGAGGAATGATATTCTGAAGGATATTCTGGGAAAGATTATTGGCAAGGCTTATGGTATGAGGCTGGGGAATTTAGGAATGAAGTTTGGCACCTTCAGCTTTGGCAATACCTTTCAAACACCATACAAGATCCAGCAAATATAACTCAGTATCACCCAAACCCACCTCGCCTAGGTTTATATATGATTCAGATCTTGATCTTGGAAACAATCTCCCAAGGTCTATCTCTACATCTAACTCTTGAAAAACAGATGACTCTTCTTTAGACACAATTCTATCACTACTGGAAATATTGGCCTTATCTTTTCCAATCTTATGTCTAAGCAAACTTTATGGATTATCCACACCTAGCAAAATTTCTGAGAAGGGATTACCTCAGGTATGGATCTTCTTGGAGCCCAGGATGCCCTTTGAGACTTTTATAAAAGGACTTTGGCGGAATGGTCTTCTCTAGTGGAGTATCCTCTAAATATAATCCTATATGAGTGGAGTCGCCAGGGAAAAAACACACAACCTTATCAAACTCTGGAAACCTCTATTTTCCCATAGAAACTTCTCTTTTCTCTAAAACTAGGACTTCTCTATCGTTCTCCCAAGGATGATAAGATAATCGTTCCCCGACAGCAATGCCAATTTGTTAACACCCAAATTAACCCCTAAGGTTGTGAAGAGAGCAAGTTGGGGTAACCACTAACCAACTTTGGACTAATGCTACTGACCCAGCATAGTCAAAGAGGGCTCTCTCTACAAACACATGAAACACTGGAAATAATCAAAGGTGTCAACAGTGAAACATACACCAGCACTAATTTCTTAAGATAATCCTTCAAACACATTCAGGAGGTCAGATTCTGGGTAGAATAGATTGGCTTTAAAGATTGTTGGTTGGAAAACAGCATGGATTTCAATTGGGCTAATGGAGTCAAATTAAACAGAACATGAACATCATTGACCAAATTTGCAGATACATTCATACAGGGGCAAGGTAGCCACAAGCTCACAGTCAAAAAGATTTTCGTTGGTGAATTAGAAGAGAAATGAACAGTCCATCGATATAAAGCATGGTAAACGTGAATTCTATATCGACTTTAGCAAAAAATAGTTGTGAAATGCTTGGTATGATCTGAATAGAGCATAATGTCTATGAATTCCATTCAAATACTACACTGAACCAAACACGAATAAGCAATTACAAAATGGATTGACAAAGAAAGAAAGAAAATTCACATGGGAAAAAAGAAGGAATAGACTGTAAGACAAATGACACAGGAATCCCTGATAAAAAACTACCTGGCTTTGCGAACTTTATTCAAGATACTTCAAAATGTCTTTCACAGAGCAATACAATTCTCCAAAAAGTTTTCGAACATTCTTCTTTCAATTACATAGCACATATAGTTGTCATAGGGCCTCCTGCATGACTCATTTGGACCAGAAAATAGTTACAACAAAAATGACACCTCATCAAGACATTCGCCATTAAGAAAACGGGCGAACAGGCCTAACTGTTTTCTTTCACATTGACCTGACTTTTTACTAAATGAAAACTAACCATCAGGATAAAAACAAAATATAGTAAATTCATTGTACCAACTGGCTATCCCCGATAGCCACCTCAAAAAATATTACAAATTACTTTAGAAATAAAAATGTTTCAGAAGTCTTTAAAAATAAAAACAATGCTTTTGAAAAATAAAAGGCTAACGGCTACTATGCAGGATGTAGAGTGTATCTCATCTTTCTGTATCTTTCCACGAGGGCCCACAGCTTGGCAGACAGAAGCTCATAGCTCACCATCTCCTTTACCATAACTCTTATCTCAATATGATCTGAGTAGGAGAATGGGGGAAGTCTCCCGCCAATAACAATCAGCCTGTTCAAGATTTCGAAGTCTCCTGTGAGCTTTTCAATCAGAGTCTGACCGGTCAGTAGGGGGTTCAGACGTTTGAAATTGGTGTCATCCATCCTTATGCTCCAAACCAAATTTTTATATGCATTTACGGGAATCAGCTCTTGATTGCTATCCCAAAACGTCGGTAACCCCATTTCGACCAACTTCCCAAATTTCCCTTTGAACGCTGCTGCATGCCTCCTCATTTCCTCAACCTTGGCCTCTGCATCTTCTACCTGCTCATACTTCCCAAGGATCCTCTTCGCCGCTATAATTGCAGTGATCTAGTCTCCAATATCTAGGATTCTCCTTTCATCTTCTGATAAGCCACTTAGAAAGGTAATGGTGTTCTGTGCAGTCTCTTTGGGTTTTCGGCTCAGATTTTCTCTTACAGCCACACAACTGGTGAAAGCATCACTAATTGTTTTATCTTTTATCCTCATAAACTCCAGATATAGCCTAAAGCTTTCAGTTACCTTAATAATTCTATCCCGGACCAGATGTTTACATCCTTGCATAGCAGCCTGGCCCATAAATTGCTGAGAAAGCTTTTTATTAATTTCCCCTAACTTGTCGTATTTCTCTTGCATGGCTTTTGCTTCTTCTTCCTTTTTCTTGCTTTCCTCTTCCAACCTCTGAGTTTTTTCCTTCAATTCCTTGATTTCAACATCTTTCAGACTGACATGGGACATAGCCTGCACTAGGCTATTTGCACTATCTTCATCTCCATTTTGATTTGTATTAGAAGGTTGCGTGTCCAAATTGAACAAGTTACTTTTCAAATATTCGAGTTTCTTTTCCAAGATTATTCTCTCCTATTTCCAATTGTCTTCTTTGCCATCAAATTGTAACAATTATGCTTTACAGTCCCTCAATTCTTTAGATAAGGAATCCTTCTCTATCTCTAGATTTGTTTCTTCTGGAGCCTGGATTAGCTGTATATTTGGGATCTGTGCCGCTTTCTGTAGCTTTTGAATGAGGTTATCTTTATCTACCAACATCCATTTACTGTCTTTTCTTCCGCCGCCGCTTACAACTAGTTCGACTTCTAGCTTCTTGACCTTCTGCTGCAAAGCTCTGTTTTCTAGTCTTTCTTGTTTCAATTGGCCTTCTAACTTTTGGATAGTAACCCCCAAATTATTGGCTTTCAGTGATGCTCCTACGAAATCTTCGTATATTCCTTCTCCGATTTTCCTATGGAACTGGATTTTATCCGGCACTGGGATTTTCTTCCAATTGACCTTTACTTCAGTTGCCTTATCTTCTATATATATCCCCAGGTTTAAAGTGTTGCTTTTCAAGTCTCTATTGGTCATCAAGGAAACCCCAGAACTCGATAGCCCCCGAACTGATGGCATCAGATTAAAAAGCTTTTGGGTAGAGGCTTGTTTGTTTTACCCATATTGCTCATACAAGCGGGATCTAGACAGAAATCTGCCTGCATCATTACCTTCCCTTACCTCCTGAAACTGGTATTCTTGAACTTCGACCTCTGGGACTGAAAGCCCCTCATTATCAGCTCTTTCACCATCCATTAAAACAACCAAATCCTCTTTAGTTGCAGAGACCACCAACTCATTTTGAGTTGAGTCAATAACTACCTCATCCTGCTCTTCCACTTTGGGCCGCTTGTCTCCGCTCCCTTCTTCAGTTTCTGCATCTTTAACTTCTTCTAAATCTCTTTTTCAGCCCACTTCTGAAGTGTCTGGCACCTGATCTACATCCATTATCAAATCGGACAGGATTAGGTTGTCCTCTCACAAATCTACAACCTCCTCCACCTTGAGCTCGTAGTGAAGCAAATTTCACCCCTTGAGTAATTCTTCTGTCTCTTTATGTTCAAAATCCCTCATATTACATTATTTCTTCCTCTTAGAAATAATATGCAGAGGATCATAATCAATTGCCACATCTTTCATGAACCCCATAAGCTTTAATAATATTTCTACTTCCACCAGAGCCTCCTTGCTCTTTATGATGAATGTACCTACCTGCCATGGGTATTTTATATCCGTACCCTTCTTGAAATGCAAAAATTTGTTCATCCTATAGAATCACCTTTTTCCTGATGAACTCGAGAGCAAAAACCCTCAGAGTGAGGAAGGTAGGAAAAATATAGGGCTCGTGTGTGAAACCGTATAACCTGATCATGGTAGCCTCTTTCAACAGAAACCAATCTCCAACTGCCAGTTCATCTTTCAGCTGCAACATAGCCTCCATCTCTGGAAAAACCCTGGGTAATCTTTCCCCAAAAATGACTTCATAAACAGGGGGTAAAATATAGTTCAAATAGTTAAAGACATTATCTTCCAAGTCCTCCATCACGAGCAGCGATGAAAACTGCAACCTCTTAGCACTATTGGAAATAACCATTTTCATCAATTGAGCCTGATACCGGAAAAGCCTAGTATTGGGAAAACTACTCAATTGTAAATGGATCTTTTCTGCTAGAAAATCCTAAAACCTGAGGGATGGTACTGGTGCATTTTCATTTCCTTGCAAACTGACGCTAATCCTAAACAATAAACTTAACTATAATTCTGTGACCCACAGGCCTGTGTCTAAACCTAAAAACTGGGGGTAACAACGAAAGGACTAATTGGGTATTGTCATTAAAAAGGTTGACATCCAATGGGTAGGGGGATTCTGCAACTTCTACATCAGGTTTAAAGCAAGTTGCCAAAAATGCTTGCCGACCTTCGGGGGAAACTTGATGAAACAAAGAAATGACAGACACTTCAAACAACTCTTCGGACTCAAGGGTTTAGGACTTGGGGACTCATAAATACCTCCTAACAACTGACGCATCTACTGTACAGACAGCTTTCGACTGCTAGGCATCCATGATAACCTGCTGGGGCTCTTAATAGTTCGACGAACACCAAGACACACACTCAGGAAAAGGAATAATCTGGTCTGGACAGAAGAAAAAGAAGGAAGACTGGAAAACCCTATGTATATCCAAACCCTGCTCGAGCAAGGTCCTCGGCCTCTTCTTAACCTCATGCACGAGGAGCTGAACAACAGTGTCATATACATCAAAATCCCTATCCTCTAAATCAATTCTAACCCTAGAACTAGTAGAAACCTACTCCTCTTCCATTTTATGACTATAAGCAGACCTACTTTTTCAGAGAATGGCGGTTACATGGTCTTACCTTTCATCGAAAACCCTGAGCATACCCTATCGAAGGTCCTATCGCCTTCGTCCTCTCCCACAACCTGAGAGGCTTCTGACTTCGACAGGTTCAAGAGAAAATGTCAACTTCCCACACTGAATCTTATATATATAAACCCTTTTTCTTTATCTTTCGAGCTTCTTCGCCACCTATCCACTTCTGTCATCCGTCGATCGCTCGTGTATTGATACCAACCATTGCATCCGCTTTCCCTTTTAACAGCATATTTGACATCCAACTCCTTTCTACCGTTGGATCATCTTTCTCGCGCTAATCTGCACCATCCATTTGACACCACGTGTCTATGAAAACGATGTCACATACACTTAGGTGGTTTCCAATACCACCCTTACGTCCTACAAGAGGCTCCGGTGTTGACATCTGTCAGATGGGTCCCATATTCTGTCACAACCACTCCTTCCCTCTAACCGGCGGGCTTCTTCTCGATGCGACCCTCACTAAGAGCCGTTGATTTGACCTTATCTGCAATCTGCACCATCGATCTTGGGAGACCTACAGGGTGACGAGATACACCTATCCCAAACCCTCTGATCTTAGATGATGGACTTCCACCGTAGATCTCTAATGCGTTGTCCCCACCATCGGGGCATCGCATGCCCTTAAGTCACTTTTCCTTAGTGCTTTCCCTCCTTCCAACATCCTCCAGAGATGACACATGTCCGGCGGTAAATTCCCATCGCATCAGTCTACCCCTTTTCTTCCTTGTAACTTGGTCAAGTGACGATCAACGGGAGTCGTTGATCTCACGTCCGTGCCCAATCGACGATGCTAACCTACATAGTATTTAACCCTTCACTTTATTTGTATGCGGACTATAGGACTTAGGGTTATTTCTGCCTTTTAACACATTCCTTTGTAAATTCGCTTGCAATACGCCATGTCTATCCCTTCTACACTAGTCCTTCCATATTTTAGCATCCAACCATGGAGAAAAAGGGGACCTCGGGCTTCCACCAGGTAAAGTTTCTAACCTTCCCCCTTTCATTTTCAACATTTTATGCTGCAAATAGTTAGGTGCTAACACCCTTTGTATATTTTATGTGAGGTATCATCTCAAGGTTAAAATTGATTGCTCAAATTGGATTCAAATGTATTGTTGAATTGATTGCTCAAAAGTGGGTATAATGTATTCACTAGTAGAATTTGGCAAATAAATTACTAGGTGACTAAAAACGTTAGTCACAAGAGTTTTTCTAAGCTAAATGCTACTAAATTTGAAAAACACATCTAGAAATAACAAAATTAAATTACCAATTTAGTCACATGAAGAAAAAAATATGACTAAATATTAAATTAAAATTGCAAATCCTATATCCTATATATGTAATGAGTTGTAACTAAATGAAAATAGTTAATAATTAAAGTAATGGAATGTGTGGGAAATGTTCCATCCAGACAGTTGTGTAGACCTCCACAAAATGCACCCAAGGACAAGAAAAACCACCAAAGCTTTCATTCATATTTTCCTGAGTCGCTGTGAAATGTCCCATTTTCCCACGGGGGGTTCACTCAATAAACTTGTTACATAGCACGATCGTTCACATGATATTAAAGAATATCCCTAGTTTTACTAAATATTGGAAAATTCCTCCTAAAACTTTATTGTTGAACCCCCCTCCCAATATGCCTTTCCAATTAAGAAAACCCCTAGTTTCACAAGATATTGTATGTATCCATTTTTACCAACTTATTTTTAATATCTGCACTATATCATATTATCAAGTTGTAACAAACATGATCCCTAACACATATTAGTATAAGAAAACACGATGATAAATAAAATAATAGTATAATTCTAATAATGGTCCCACCAGGATTGCAGGGCTGAATGATCAATTTGTAGCATTGGATAGTGGAATACTGAATAAAATAGTACTGGGAAGGGAAAATGTGTAAAAGGCAACCCAGTCAACAGATCAACATAACAAACAATATAAAAGGCTGATAGTCCAATAGTTAGTGTAATGCTTAGAAAAAATGAGAATTGCATATGTTTCACACCATAGTCTGCCAATCTACCAATTTTATGTCATGTAAATATAAGTATAGCCATAGAGAGCTCATGTTTTCTATAATATTAATAAATTAAACTCCATAAAAATTCAAAATTGAAACCCTTTCTTGGATGGACTCCCTACCTTCCTATCAAAACAAACATCGTTGATGTTTGAACCCAGATGAACACAACAAAATTCCTCTTACTTTCCAATAATCCCAAATGATCATGTACATAGCTTGGATTTGGGTAATTCACAAGATGCAATGAATTTACTCCACTTCCTCTACATTTATTCTTGCAATCAAGGGAATTAATAACATTTAGTTACCTTTTATTGGGTTATATCTAGTTGTGTTTTTACAAGAGAGGGGAAAATCTCCATTATTAGGTTTCAAGCATGCAATAGTTATAAAGATACATAGATGGTGAGACTTATATGATCCCATTTCATGGTAACG
Organism: Larix kaempferi; assembly: GCA_027924585.1. Classification (NCBI taxonomy): domain Eukaryota; kingdom Viridiplantae; phylum Streptophyta; class Pinopsida; order Pinales; family Pinaceae; genus Larix; species Larix kaempferi. The sequence goes on along the minus strand of BSBM01002098.1, from coordinate 1,823,859 downwards.
ATAACACATAGGGTATGTAAATACAGGTTTAGATTTTCACCTATGTTCATGTCAATTCCAATACAATATTAAGATGGATACCTTGCATAAAATAATTGAAATTACAATTATGAATGTGCCAAATATAACTCAATCTAACAACTATTCATAACTAGCAATGTGAAAATGTTAAAGAAGAATACAAAAAGTTGAAAGAAATAATTAGTCAAGAAAGATTGATCTAACTTTTCTTGGCTCTAGTGAGCCAAGAAAAATTGATCTCACTTTTCATGGTTCTCATAGAGCAAGGTTTGATTGAATCTCAATACCCACCTAAAACCCAACCTAAAAAATGAAGAGTTAGATCTTTTACTTGAATGCCTACCAAAAAATACAGTACAGTTGTTCAACTCCGAAAATCCCAATTAGCTACATCTCTTAACTTTAAGATGAAAAACAATATAGCATGAATTAAAACCAAGCCTAAATAAGTTACTAAATGAGTATTGCTCAAGGCCAGTAATCCAAAGAGACTTTCATAGATATTATCATTGGTACACTATTATCATATTTATGCAAAACTTAGGATCATAAGCAATATCAAATAAAAATGGAGGGTCTTTAAGTTTTAGGTGGGTATGAATTGAGCCCGTGAGTTGGAGGTATGGATCCATCCCATGATTTGGAGGTTATTCCTCATCCCACCCAAATAAAATAACCCCCAATATTTATATTACTATGTCAAATTAAAAACCCCCCTTGACCCCTAATACGGGGCAATATATTTTTGAGGTTTTTAAGAGTATTCAAACCCCCAATATGAATGGACGTGATATGATATTGCCTTGCTAGTGAACCCCCCGTGCATTTTCCAGCTTGGGAGAAAAAATTATTTGACATTTTTAGCTTGTTCTAATAGACAGTGTGTCTCCCCCCATTCTACACATAGATGGTAAGTTTCTCCCGCCCCCACAAATCGGAAACAATGTTATTTGAAAATAGGTATGAGGGTTTTAGGTTCTTCAAGGACTTGCATTTGTGATTTGTAGGGAATTTGTCAAGATATTTGAGTCCCATCCATAGTTCCAAGGGCCCAAATGAGTGTGGCAGTGCATAATTAGATCAGGATGTCTCTCTTCCGGAAGACTCCACTTAAATTTTGAACTCATGTAACCCCTACAAGTGCCAAAGGAACGTATCCCTTTTCAACACACCATCATATATGTTTTGGTTTTCTGTAAGAGACGAAAATATTTTGGGTTTTATGTGTGTCTTTCTTATCATTGAAAATCAATAACATATAGATTTGAACTGGAGTTGTTTTTTTTTTTGATATTATACCATCTCTCTTTGGTTTTGGTCTCCTCATTAATTTGATGCTTTCACTATTTATTCCTACAAATGGCGCCCAAGAGGGATGTCCTCATAATTGACACCATAGCCCATCCATTCCCCTGATTCAAAATGAGATACCTTTTAGCATTGTCTCGAGAAAAAGTTCTGGTACAAAAAATATATTCTTCATAGATACTTTTGTAGGAAAAAATCAACATTCGATACTCCAATGGATAGACAAGTATGGGGCTTCATAGTGACTTTCTGAATGGAATGGGTCAATCCATGAATAAAACAAGGTGGAGTACAATTGATGTCAATAGAAACCACATGTGTAGTACTTTGTACATGAATAAACTAAGGTAGCACATTCTATGAAGGATTATCCATTACTACATTCACACCATAGATGAAGGAAAACAAACCTGGTATTTGGAAATCATTTTCTTCAAGAAATTCAATGTAAATCTAAGCCTCCAACTTGTTTGGTATTGTTTTAACAAACCATCTCCTTATATTTCAGGGATGAAAGTACATCCAAATATGGATCTATTGTCCTTGAGTCATTGTTGTTCTCATAAAATGGCATTTAAAACACCTTCTTGTAGGTTTCAACGACTCCTCTATGAAACAACTATGTATAGGTAGAGATAAGACACTAATTATAAATACCTTCTCATATTTCATGGATCATAGAACCTCACAAAAACTAAAGATGCACAAATATGGACCCTCATATATGCTGGGTGTTCCTCATAACAATATTATGCTTTCTAATGCAGAAGGAATTCCACACTTTAACTGCTGATATGAAACCCCATGAAGAGGTCTAAAATATAGTCACAACTACTAGTAAAAGTGATTCATTTCTACCCAAATTCTGCTCAGGACCTACACAGATTCCACGACATGTCTTCTATAGGGTCTATACTACCAGGATTCGGACATCTAGGGCTACATAAGTTTCCTAGAATAGATTCATAGTATGATACCCATCTTTACAGGATTCCTATATGGTCATAAAGAAACTCATTGAACCCACCAATAAGATCTAGAAACCTTCAAGTATGCTAGAGACCAAGTTTTGATTACTTCCTTGCTTCCAAGCCGCTATAGGTTTGTTGTTACAAGGCTAAACATAACCCAAACTTGAGGTAAGAGGGTATAAATCTGGCCCAAAACTAATTCCAATGTTTGAATGTGCCCCAGAAATCATCCATACTTAGCTTTAAGCACTTATTTTTAGTAAGTCTACAAACTAAAATGGTAAACCATCTAAATTGTTGGCCCAGTCTTCTCCTCAAAGTCTGAATTTGTTAGGATGTCTCTAAATATACCCATGTCTAGAAATGCTTACTACTATTTGAAAATGAAAGTGTGCACAAATTTTCCCTTTGTGTTCTTCTTCTACTCATCAAAACAAGAGTTCCCCATAAGGGAATATATCACCATGACACCCTCATAAGATGGTCATGTGACCATGCCATCTTTTGTTGTTCAAGTGAAAAAAATTCACATGAACACCCATGCAATATGGGGGTTAACACATGGCACTTACGCTAATTTTGTACATACCACTAATCTTGTAAATACCAATTTCGGTTCATATGTACTATTATATATACTTTTGCAATGCAATATAGACTGTACTTATGTGTAGGAAACAAAGACTTGCATTTGTTTTTTCTATCATGGGATCTTGTCTTTTTACCTTTGTATATTCATTGTCTCCATATTTTAGTTATGAGAAAACATATATTGGTATCATTAGGCTATGATTAAGGATTTGTAGTTCTATATTCATTATATATGATGGTTACTCACCATCCAAAATTCTCCTCTAGGATTTCTTGGGATTACGTCCAATCCCCATTTAGAGTTTCTCAATGAATTCTGTAGATTTCGCAATGGTTTTCATCTTTGCTTCCCCAATGTTTTTGCAGGTTGCTAATGCATCTTTACATGCCATCACTTTGGTACCTACTTGTTTTCCATGAATATTTACACAATTGCAACATCTCCATTACATATTGCAAATTAGACACTTTTTTGCATGTGTCCCACCAGTTTCTGTCCATAATTAGAAAAATTGGTGATTATTCCATGATTTTTTGTGTCCTCTACATATTGTAGATATATGCCTTGTAATATGTGGCATAGTTCTTGTAACTTGCATATTTCATGGGTAAAAACTGTGACCTATCAACCAACACTTGAAATTATTGGACATGTTCATATCATGGATCCTATAGTTGTATTGTGGGTTTCTTTTAGTTTCTTGACTGGTCAACATTCTTGAAAATCCATTTCTACTTTAATAGGATTGATATTTTTCATCCAGTTGATGTAGCATTAGCTTATAACATGAGTGGTGTGATCAATAATGACAACAAAGTGAATTCTATTCAAAGTTAACCCAAGGGCATCATGAATTCCAGTGCAACTTGACATTTTAGTTTATTTGAAAATTTATTGAAGAAAATGAAATGCAACAAGTGTTCATGGTAAATATTGTTGGAAAACCCTATTCTAGTGCACCCTTTATTGATACTCAAAATCAAGCTACTTTCAAGCTAGAAAACAAGATCTCCTCTTTTCATTTCTATGGTTCATTGAATGGAGGGAAGTTGGATTCATGGATCTAGATTTTAGAGGTCTTTTAGTCACAAGAATATTATTGATGATATGATAATCAAGGTTGTTGAACTTCATATTGGTGGCATTCCCATGCCTAGATGCTAAGAACCAACTATTGTGTTTTGGTGTGATTGCAAGCCTACAATATGAAAGAGGTTCTATCCTCATAGAAGATATTTTCTCATGTTGATTGCTTATTTGGCCATGCATTGGTCAAACAATTCAATAATACATCTACAATTTTTTTCCATTAAATTCATTTGTGGACTTTTCACACATTAACATATGCAGTTACTACTCAACATCACTTCACTTGAGTAGGCTTTCCAAATTCAAATTATCTTTCCTTTTCTCCGCCTTAAAATAATGGGAAAGGAAATAATTCACTTTGACATCTTCACAGGGTAATAAGCATAATCATTATTGCATATATCATAAGAGGTAGTAATTTATAAGACATAAAAATAATGTTTTACTTAGACATCTAGGCATACATGTCCTCTGCAAGTCTGAAGTGCAAGATGCTCTAGAAATTTTTTTTGCTTCAGTTCATGAAATTTGTGTCCCTCCCAAGGTTATCTTCAAGGGCATGCCACAACCATAAAACAACCTCCCAATTGCAGCATTAAACTATTTTTTGTCATTTACATCAAACATGTATGTTAAAGGTGAATGTGTAGGAGAAGGAATTCCATTGCCACTACAAGTTGGAGCATGTAGTGGCCTCCCTCTTTCTAGGACCTGGACTAGGGATAGTCCTAAGGAATTGTAGTTTCTTTGGGGTATACAAAATCCAAATTTATGAATTATTTTATTAAGTCTCCCCTCTTTACTTTTGGTATTTTGTTGCGCCAAGAGGCACTTTACAGTCCAGTATGAGGGAGATCTTCTAACGTGGATTTATCTTTACATCTAATAAATCGTAAAAATGTAGCATTACATCTAATAAAACATGAAAAGTTATAATATGAGGGAGATCTAATAAAACGTAAAAACTAATTAATATTTAGTCGGCCATTAAAGGATATGTGTATTTTCGATTGAAAAACACGGTTGACATCAATGCCTATATAAACAAAAAACAACATAAAAAAATGATAAAATAACGTTTTCGAAAAGATAAAATGTAAAAATGAATAGTATGAGGGAGATCTTGTAACGGCTGTAACCTGTAACATTTGTAACCTTTGTCGGCCATTAATAAAATTTAATATAAAGTAAAAAATTATAATATAGTGAGATCTTTGTTTGTGATATTATTGTCTGCCATAAACAAAAATGAATAATACAAACTAAAAAGTAGTAAATATTATGTCGGCCTAAACAGAAAAGAAGTTAAAAAAATATTATAGTGGATATGAAAAGTAGAAACATAATAGTATACCCAACATAAAATAAAGAAGTAAACAAAAATGTAAAAAAATATATTATAGCCAACATTAAAACTAGAAACATAAGAAGTAAAAAAAAATATTATAGCTAACCTAAAAACTAAAAACATAAAAAGTAAAGAAATAAAGAAGTAGAAAAAACAAATATTATAGTGGACATAAGAAGTAGAAACCAAAGAAGTAAAAAGAATATTATAGCCGACCTAAGAATATAAAAGAAAAACAAGCCATATTAATAGTTAGATTTGCTAACTAATAATTAGATTTGATAAATAAATATAACTCCGAGCAAAAAGAGATTTGAATCTTGGTTTTTAGGTTAAGACAAGCACAATCACCTCACTACTTACCAATAGATCACACAGAAATAGTGTTAAAAAAATGGCATAATAATAGTTAGATTTGATAATTAACTATAACTCCAAGCAAAAAGGGTTTTGAACCATGGTCTCTAGGTTAACACAAGCCCAATCACCTTAATTCCTACCAATAGACTACACACAAATGTTGTTAAACAACAAAATATACATATTTATTTCATTCGTTGCATTGATTTCAGCAATGCATTTTTTTTGTTTTTTACATGTATGCATTGAATTTATCAATTTAATAAATAAAAAAATCTTTCATTAATTTCAACAATGCATTGTTTTTTGTTATTTACATCTATACATTGAATTTATCAATTTAATAGAAAAACTACTCTACAATGATTTCAACAAATTAGATTTTGGTGTTCTCTATTTCAGGGTATATCGTGGATCATCATGATAATATTGATCCGGATTTTATGAGCAGAACGAAATGAATACAGATTATTATCAGATGCTTAACACAAAATAACAGAGATACAGTAAAACTGGTTTTCTATTCAATAAGGAAATAAGCTAGAACTGTAAAATGCAGCGGAAAACAAGCTTGCTGGAATGGTGGCGGCTTATCTCTAAGAAGAGATGTGACGGCTGCGCTCATTTCGCAAGAAGATCGTTACAATGAGGCTCTCAAGGCCTTTTACAATAAATAGGAATGTCAAAAACCCTAGACATCCAAAAACCTAACCCTAGGAGATGAAGCGCCAAAAGTCGTGTGGGCCCCGTTTGGGTAAGTTAGTACATCAACTTCCCGGGGTCGTAACTTTTGCATACGATCTTCGTTTGGGGCGCTCGGTAGCCCGTTGGAAAGGTCTATCCGAGATTTAAAACTTTCAACTGGGGCTAGATGTATGTTGGGGGCAACCATTTGGCCCCCCAAATTGCCAAAAAAGGTCGTTTAGGGCCTCAAAACGGCCCCGGAAGTTCAGGACCCGAAAAACTGCTAAAAATAGTACAATACCAAAATTGCCATAAACTGTTTTGAGCCAGTTGGAAAGGTGGGTGGCCACCAATATCCACCTGGATCAATCCTCCCTCCTTAGGAAGCAATGGTCTCCATTGCGTTGAGTTCCCCCATCAGATGAGGAAATTTCTGCTGAATTTGGCCTCGGGTGAGCCACTTGCCTTGGTGCAGGAGCTACCCTGCTTTGACAACTCGATAAAGCTGGATCCTTTGATGTCGAGTGCCCTTGATCTGTGTGTCTGCAATATGATCACTGGATGCTTGTTGTAGGCAGTCAGGGTTGAGCTCTATTGGTGTCAACTTCTCTACTATCTCTGAGGTGTCTAATAGTGGTGGGAAATATGGCCGAAGGAGAGCCACGTTGAAGACTGGATGCAGACCAAGGAATGGGGAAATGTTGAGCTCAAAAGCATTGTCACCCACCGCCTTTGTGATGGTGTACGGCCCATAACGGAGTGGGAAAAGCTTTCGATGGGGCCTTGTAAGGCGTTCTTTCTGCAAATGCAACCAAACTTTGTCGCCCACCTGAAACTTATGTGGCACTCGATGTTGATCATGGCGCTGCTTGTACTTGGCATTAGACTTCTGTAGAATATCCTTAACCTGTTGGCGGATATGCTGGATCCGTTCAATGAACCAGGTGGCTTTGTCAGCTTCTGGGGACGAGTCGGCCGAGGTGGTCGCAAGGGGAAGTGCAACATACATGGGGCCCAATGGTTGGAATCCCAACCCCACCTGAAAGGGTCTATGGCCAGTTGAGCTATGCAGGGCTCGGTTGTAGCTATGTTGGACATAGGGGAGACTCTCATCCCATGTGCGGGGGTGTGTTGAATTGTACATGCGCAGGATATGTACGACCATCCGGTTGACGACCTCCGTTTGTCCATCGGTCTGGGGGTGGAAGGCAGTGGATTTGGTGAGCTTGGTATCCAGCAGTGACCAGAGGCTTGACCAAAATGAGCTGAGGAACCGACTGTCACGGTCTGAGATAATGGTCTGTGGGATCCCAAAATGTACCCATACTCGTTCAAAGAAGAGCTTGGCAGTGGCTTCTGCTGTGATGTTCTTCTTGCAAGCGGCTAGAATCGCCATCTTGGAAAAGCGATCAACAACCACGAAAACACAGTCATTTCCCCTCTTAGTGGACGGGAGGCCCGACAAGTAATCCATTGAGATGGATTCCCACGGCCTGTCAGGAGTAGGCAGAGGGGTGTATAGGCCCTGTTTCTTAGTGGTCGGTTTGGCAATAGCGCAAGCGGTGCAGGACCTGATATACTTGCCGACATCCTGTCGAAGTTTCGGCCAGTAGAAATGTTTCTGCAACACTGCCACTGTCTTTTCAACGCCAAAGTGTCCTGCCACCCGACTGTAGTGAGATTCCCAAATCAGCTTCGCGCGCTCGCTTGATGGAACGCAGATATGGCCCAGACGACACAATAACCCGTCCTGAATATGGAAATTAGCAACCACTGAGTTGGTGCCCAACATTTGATAGGTGGCGGAGAAGTCAGGGTCTATCTCGTAGAGGTGGGGCCATCCGGAGGTCTCATGGCCACAAGAGTCTAGCACTGTGGTAAGTGCCGCGACTGGAGGTCGACTGAGGCAGTCAGCAACTCGTTGGTACTCCCTGTTTTATATTTGATGTTGAGGTGGAACTGCTGTAAATATGTTGACCACTTCTGATGGTGGTCATTCTGCAACTTTCCTTGGGTCTGCATGAACTGTAGTGGCTTGTGATCAGTGTGGATGACTGTCTCCTTCCCAAGAATGTAATGTCTCCACTGGCGGCAGGCTTGTACAATGGAGTACATTTCTTTGTCGTAGGTAGGGTACTTGCGGAAAGCATCTGAGAGTGTCTCACTATGATATGCCACGGGGTGGCTGTGTTGAGTGAGAACGGCGCCCACAGCATAATCTGAAGCATCTATCTTGATCTCAAAGGGATGTTGTAGGTTCGGTAATGAGAGTACCGGCGATGAGCACAAACGCTTCTTCAAGTCATCGAAGGCTTGTTGTTGGGACAGGCCCCACACAAATTTTTCCTTACCACCACCCCTGGTCACTTGGCTGAGGGCCCATGCGATATGAGAGAATCCCAGCATGAATCGGTGATAGAAATTGGCGAGGCCCATGAAGCTCCGAAGTTCAGTGAGTGTGGTTGGGGCTAGCCAGTCACGGATGACCTGGATCTTGGCTGGATCCACATGCACACCATGTCGATCAACGATGTAGCCTAAGTAATGGACCCTGTCCATGCCGAAGGAGCATTTTTCCAAGTTTGCATATAGTTTGTGCTTCCGCAGGGTGTGCAGAACCTGCTGAATATGCTGCAAGTGTTCCTCCCAAGTCTTGCTGTAGATGAGGATGTCATCCAGATACACCACTACAAAATTGTTGGTGAAAGGTCGTAGGATATCGTTCATCATCCTCATAAAAGTTGCTGGAGCATTTGTCAAACCAAAAGGCATGACCAGCCATTCAAAAAGACCTTCTTTTGACTTGAAGGCAGTCTTCCATACATCTGTTTGTTCTATTGGGACCTGGTGGTAGCCAGACTTCAGATCAATCTTACTGAAGTATTTGGCCCCCGTGAGCTGATCAAGGAGGTCGTCGATTCGGGGAATCGGGTACCGGTTGCAGACTGTGATTTTATTCAGGGCCCGGTAATCAATGCAGAGTCGCCAGGTCCCATCTTTCTTCTGCACCAGCACGATTGGGCTCCCACAAGGTGATGAACTAGGACGGATGTGCCCTTTATGGAGCAATTCTTGGATCTACCTCTTGATCTCCTCGTTTTCCAATAGAGAGCGGCAATAGACTGGCCCATTGGGTAGCGGTGCGCCTGGGGTCAGATCGATGGGATGCTTGACCTGGCAGTGCAGAGGTACCCCAGTCGGAGAGGAGAAGATATCTGAGTATCCTTCCACCACCTTATCCACTTGCTTCTGTTGTGTGGATAGATCGGTCATGGAGGCCCGGGATGTGGCTGCGATCTTTCTTTCACTCTAAGAGAAAATCACGAAGAAGACAAATTTCCCGGTCTGAGAGATGACCTTCCTGCATTGCTTGGCAGAGATCAAGGAAATAGCACTAGGAGGGACTGCCTTGGGTATCCTGTACAACTTCCTGTTCAAAGAAATAATAACACTACGAGGCCTAGACTCATATACAGCATGACGTTTCCATAAATAAGGTTGGCCCAAAAGAACATCTGAAACTTCGAGAGGAGCAACATAACACAATACCTCGTCCTTGAAGGGCTTGATGCCGTATGGCAGTCGGCACTGTTAGCTGACGCGGAGATCGCTTCCCTTGCGGAGCCATCCAATGGTGTAGGGTTGTGGGTGCGGCGTTGTCGGCAGGGCCAGGCGCTTGACGACCTCTGCTGAGATGAGATTCTTTTGGCTACCGCTATCAACGATGAAGTGTAGCGGGGTGCCTTTTACCCACATCTGTGAATGGAAGAGGCGTTCTCCTTCTTCTGGCTCGTCTGGTTCATCAGGCTGGAGCTTGGTGGTAGCAATGGTGGCACTGGGTTCCGCGTCAATGATCCGTCTTCCCCTTTCTGGTTCAGACTCAGAGTCAGAACCCGCATCTGATTCAGATGCTTTCACTTCGGCCACCAGCGACTGCTTTGAGCGGCAATCAGCAGTGTTATGCCAAGGGCTCTTATGGAAGTCGCACCACTTCCCGGTATCTTTCTTTGTTTTTCCGGTGTCCTTCTTTGCTTGCGGCTTGGGCTGGTTGTCCTGATACTGTCCATCTTTGCTCTGTCCTTTATTCTGTGGGTTGGGGCCGCCCTTTCCTGTCTTTTGCTGTGAAGGGTTCCCAGGCCCAAATTGTCGCGTCTTTTGTTTGAGCTTCTGCTCGATTTTGACGGCATATCGGTAGGCCGCGCCCAAGGAAGAGATGTCTAGAAATTCCATTTCGGTCTGTATGTATCTATGCAAACCACCGCGATACTTGAGCACCAAATGTCGCTCTGAATCTTTGATACCCAGCTTGGTGCGCAAGGTATGGAAGATATTTGTGAACTCTGGCACTACTTGGTCTCTTTCTTGTCGCAGTGTGGTCCATTTGGTATACAAGTCGTCATAACTTCCAACAGGGTAGTATTGTTCCTTAATAACATCCCTGAAGGATTCCCAGGTGGCCGTGACTGAAAATAATGAGACTTCTTCTGTGTACTTTTGCTCGCAGAATGTTTCCCACCAATCTTTGACATGGGGAACGGCTTTGAGGAGCGCAAAAGTAATCTTTTCTTTATTCGAAAAGTTATGGACAGAAAATACCCTTCTAGTAGATTCAACCACTTATCTACAGCATCTGCGTCTATCTGTCCTTCAAATATAGGGATATCGAAGTTGATTTGTACCTTGAAGGGGGCGGCGCCTCCGCTCGAGGAAGATGCGTCGCTTGTTGGTAGTCGCCGAAGGATTTGCGCGAAATTATCCATCATCTCGTTCCTCTGCTGCGTGAGGGCTTCCTCAAGCAACATTTTGATAGGATCTCCTGTCCCGTCATCTTTCTTTTCTCCTACCATGAGAGGTCGCTTGGGCGTGTGAGAGCTTTTGTCCTCAAGAGAAACAAGCTCGAGACCCAATTCTTTGTACCCTGACCTCGTTGGGGACATGCATTAAGACGACAAGGAGCAGACCGCTCTAATACCACTGATCCGGATTTTATGAGCAGAACGAAATGAATACAGATTATTATTAGATGCTTAACACAAAATAACAGAGATACAGTAAAACTGGTTTTCTATTCAATAAGGAAATAAGCTAGAACTGTAAAATGCAGCGGAAAACAAGCTTGCTGGAATGGTGGCGGCTTATCTCTGAGAAGAGATGTGACGGCTGCGCTCATTTCGCAAGAAGATCGTTACAATGAGGCTCTCAAGGCCTTTTACAATAAACAGGAATGTCAAAAACCCTAGACATCCAAAAACCTAACCCTAGGAGATGAAGCGCCAAAACTCATGTGGGCCCCGTTTGGGTAAGTTAGTACATCAACTTCCCGGGGTCGTAACTTTTGCATACGATCTCCGTTTGGGGCGCTCGGTAGCCCGTTGGAAAGGTCTATCCGAGATTTACAACTTTCAAATGGGGCCAAATGTATGCCGGGGGCAACCATTTGGCCCCCCAAATTGCCAAAAAAGGTCGTTTAGGGCCTCAAAACGGCCCCGAAAGTTCAGGACCTGAAAAACTACTAAAAATAGTACAATACCAAAATTGCCATAAACTGTTTTGAGCCAGTTGGAAAGGTGGGTGGCTACCAATATCCACCTGGATCAAATATTGCAAATAATGAAGATATTGATTATCAAAGAAGAAAAGTACGGCAAATGTATAGAATAGAAAGATAAAAATAATCTTTGTAGCAAGATTTACGTGGTTGTTGATTTCAGGAGGTTTTGGAGAATCCATAGTATCCATATTCTTTAGTCAACGTTTCGAATCCATAACAGAAAAAGAAGCATCAAAACATATAGAATAACAAAGAAAACACAACCGTGAACTATAGAGATCGTGAAGAAGTGTTATTTGTGCAAAGAGATTATCAAAATCATGAATGGGAGATAATTTCAAGCTTATATAGGAATCAATATAACTACCAATGAATATGACATACTTGGATACATGGAATGTGATAACAATTTACTCATACTTATTACTTACATTATTATAATCCTCATAATTCTTTCTGTGTTTTCAACTTAACCTGTTCCTTACAATGTTGAAATTTTTTATTGCATATTTTTCAGTATAGATGTTATTCTGTGGACACATTGATTTCAGTGTATGGATGCATAGATTTCAGTGTATGGACGCATTGATTTAGGTGAATGGACGCATAGATTTCAGTGTATGGATGCAATGATTTTAGTGAATGGACGCATAGATTTCAGTGAATGGACGCATAGATTTCAGTGTATGGGGTTTTTTATTGCATACTTTTCAGTGTAGATGTTATTTTGTAGACGCATTGATTTCAGTGTATGGACACATATATTTCAATGTATGGACGGATTGATTTCAGTGTATGGACGCATTGATTTCAGTGACAACAAAAGAATGAGAAAAAAAGACTTGAAACGAAAAGCAGAAGAACAAAAAGAATTTCGAAAAAGGAAGTTGGAGGAAATGATAGTACAAGAACTAGAAGAACAAAGAAAACTAAACATAGATCGACAAAAAGAATATTGAAAAAGAAAGTTAGACGAATTGACAGCAGAACAACGAGAGGAACAAATAAAATGAAACGTTGATCGACAAAGAGTGTATCGAGAGAGAAGTTGAAGCAGTTGGAAGAACAAAGAAATCAAGTTGCAAAAAAACAAATAAATCAAAATGTATGAAATGACGAAATGTCTGCAGAAGAAGGAGAAGAACGAACAAAACAAAATGCAGATCAACAAAAAGAAAATCGAAAAAAAATTTAGGCGAATTGAGAGCAAAAGAACGAGAAGAACAAAGAAAACGAAACGTTGATCGACAAAGAGCGTATCAAGAGAGAAATTTGAAGCAATTGAAAGAACAAAAAAATTAGTTTGCAGAACAACAAATAAATCAAAATGTACGAAATGACGAAATGACGGCAGAAGAAGGAGAAGAACAAACAAAACAAAACACAGATCAACAAAAAGAGAATCGAAAAAAAAAGTTAGGTGAATTGTCTCTATTTTCTAGTTTAACAATTTACTCAATCCCTAATACTTATTACTTACATTATGATAATCCTCGTAAATGTATCTGTGTTTTCAACTTAACCTGTTCCTTACAATGCTGATCAAACTCCAGTTTTGTGTCACCGCCCACGACTGAAACCAGCCTTGATCCAAAGTGTCGAGAGGGATCAAATCTCCCGAGGTGCAAACCTCTTCTCAGGTATTGCACTCAAGGAGATTTTCAAGGAGAGGTTTGCACCTCGGGAGATTTGATCCCTCTCGACACTTGATAGAGCCTAATATTTGGATATAGGCTTGTTACATTTCAATGAAGGTCATCTATCAGGGAACTTTCACAATGAGTTTTGGAGCAACGAATAATCAGGTGATTTTTGAAATTAATCACATGATGTCATTCTTACTATATTTATCTCATCCTCCAATTGTCAATGTTGAAATTTGTTGCTTAAACATCTTGCTTTGGGTGTCACCCTTTCTTTTCTTAAAATAAGGAGGTTCACCATTGTTGTTTTCATTAGGTTTAGTTGTTAGAGCATAATACTATAATATCTTATGAATTTAAAGCATAGATAAACTTTAGTTGATTTTCTATTTTCCCAAAAGATAAATGTTCACATATTTAACGAGTTATTTGGAATGCTTTTTCTCTGTTTCGAATAATTTTTCTCTTAGTGCCCAATTAATTGCTGAGTTTCCACCCTATCTCTCGATCACAAATTTTGAACCCGCTTCAATGTCTAAAATTAGGAGCTATGAGATATGAGCTCACTTCACTCCTATCAAGAGGCCTTTGACCTCGGAAATATTATTTGAGCAATTGGCTAAGTTTTTGTAGAAGAAATATATTGCTTATGTAAGGAATAGGATTAGTGATCTCCAATTCCCTAAGTACTTATTTAATAATCAAGTATGAGAGAACTAAGAAGCTTAACGGTGTCTGTAAACAGGGCATGGCTTGTGAGACCCCTAACAATAGTGATAGGGTATATTTTTCTAATGCAAAAGAGGTGGGTAATATAATTCTGGTGAGGTTAGTGTGGGAACGGTTATGAATGCTTGAATTTGTCAGATGTTGGTGATTGGTCTTAATGTGTTGAAAAACTTAAGTAAGGATTAGTTATGTCCAATTTCCGAAGCATTTTTTAATAATCAAGTATGAGAGAACTAATAATATTAATGGTGTCTATAAATAGTGCATGGATTGTGATATCTCTAACAAGAGTGATTTGGTATCTTTGTCTAATGCAAAAGAGGTGGGTAATATAACTCTAGTGAGATTAGTCTGGGAATAATTATGAATCCTTGAAGTTGCCATACATTGGCCTTAATCTATTGCAAAACTTATGTGCAGGTAGCTGACAATCCAAGCTCTATATAATCACAATCTAAGGAAAAAGAGAAGAAAGTTGAGGACGAACTAAGTGCCACAGGAATTTTCTCACTGGTTATGATCTCTTGCTCCAAGAAAGAGTTTTCAGTCATAATGAGCTGAAACGTTCTGTTGAAAGCGACTCCAATGTGGGATTTTCTCACTGGTTATGATCTCTTGCTCCAAGAAAGAGTTTTCAGTGATAATGAGCTGAAACGTTCTGTTGAAAGCGACTCCAATGTGGGGTTTGAAGCAAATATTTCCTCGTATTCACATAGAGATACTATGCTAAAAGAAGATGGAATATCTAGAAAAATAACAAGTATTCAAGGGGAAAATGATATATGCAAGAATGATTATGTTCCACCTGAAGAAACAACTCTATCCTCGTGGAATAAAAATTTCCAACATGAAATTGTACCAAAAAATGGCATGGAAGCTACTATTGATGCAAAAGTCCTCAAATGTAAGGAAACAAATTTGAATATGGGGAAAAGGAACAAAAGCCTAATCTTCTTGATCTGAATTCATTGCATGTTGATTGAGAAACACTGCAACCATACACAAGCCCCATGTCATTGGATATGGGCTATACTAATATTGTTGTTAACAATGCAAATACAATAGAAAAAAAAAAAATGGGAGTTGGATGATAGTGGAGTAATTATTGAAAATACATGGCCTTGTCATAATGGTTGGCTTGAGGTAGAGGATTGTGATAACCTTCTTGAGTAGTGTACAAATTATAATGTAGTTTGCAATGGCATTAAAAACAATGGAAGAATAAGAAATGGAACCAATGAAATATAATTCCAAGTGGAACTATATTTAAGCTTTCGGCTTAATCCTTAGTCCATGTTGGTAATGCCAGGTGCACTCCCCTTTCTCACCAACCCTCTTTAAGATCTATATCAATGAGCTAGACTTATATCTATGAGCTAGAGGGTTGGTGAGAGTGGGAACCCATGCTTAACCCCATTCCATGACTAACTTGAGGCCGTGTAATGTCCCTTATTAGGAATTTTATTAACATGGCAATTTTTCACTTTTTCCCCTAGTTTGACCTTTGACTAGTTTTGATCTCTAGGTCCCAAATTTGCCCCAAATGATCCCAAATATTTTGAGAAGGTATATGAATGATATTAGAACATAAATATGTGTTTCAAGGATGCCTTTGTACCTTTAAAATACTTCTGCAAATCCTCTTTCAATTCTGGTCAATGTAGGTAACTTTACTAGTGATTTCCATTTGACTAGTATTGGTCTCTAGGTCTCAAATTGACTCCAAATGCCTTCAAATATTCAAGGAGGGTGTATGAATGATATTAGGACTTGAATATGATGTCCAGGGATGAAATATTGCCACCAAAATACCTCTACAAACTCTCTTAATATTCTAGACCAAGTATGCAATTTTACTAGTAATTTGGGGTTCAAATCCCTCTGGGGTAAGTATTGAAAATGGCTTCCCAAATGCCTCCAAACCCACTCAAATTTATGAACAGAGATAGGTAATGTGTTAAGGATTTTATTAAGGTCTCATGTGCACCATTAATTGATTATTATATCTGTTCCAACCCTCTCCCATTCAACTGCAAAAATCACCAATTCGACCCTTGGGGAAATGGCACTATTTCTTCTCCCAATGCAATTAAACTGAGTAAAAATACTTCAAATGCTCAAGTACAGCACATGAAACTTGTAAAATACATCCATGGAATTCCATTAATCACAAATTCATTAGAGAATCATCCATTCATTCGAAATCATCATCAATACATTGGTTCACAACAAGGTAGTGGGGAAATGGCATTGTTCTTCCATTAAAAATGAGATTTATACATTTCTACTTGGAATTTCGACCTGAAACTTTCTGGAGATGAAGAAAAGAGTATTTAATTCATATTAAAAAATAAATGGGGCATTATAAACTCCCCCAAAGAGTACAATAGCTCACCAAAAATGCCCTCCCTCAAGGATCAATAATATGCCATCAAAACTGGAAATGGTTGAGAGAATGTGATGCAATAGAAGAAACCATGAGCTTCCCTGTAGCTTACACTTGCAAATAAAGACTCCATTAAATCTCCAAATCAAAGGCCTGAATGGCCTTTCCAATTACCAACTTGGATGGGAATCTTTCACCCAAAATTGGCTAAGGCAAGAAACTAGTCATCCACTAGTTCTCCCTCTACACAAATGCAATTGCAAATTCTACAAATGATCAAAATCCGGTTTAGTTCTTTGTTATTGACATTTATAAAGTTCTAATGTCCTCCATGGGTCGAATTCCTTCCAAGAGACTCATGCCAACTCAAGTTGGGAAGAGATTCCAAAGAACGCCACTTGTACAACAATTCCTAGTCTCCCACTTCCACCAAATCACATGTGTAAGCATATTAGCTACCCTAACACCCTTGAGCGCCCTCTTGGAGTCTATTTTTAGCCCTGACATGTCATATATGTCATATGGCAGCCTTCATGTCTGATTTGTGTCATAGGTGTCATAGCATCTTCATCATTGTTGTCATAGAACTAGGGAATCTAGCCCAAGTGTCTCACTAGCTCCAAATTGCCTCTTCCTCTTCCATGGGAGTTACTCTTCCTCTATATTTCGACCTTGGATGAGTAATGCCATGAATAATACCTTTTGGACTCCCCCAAGTATGTTACCATTCACCTTGAATTCAAACTGGTGAGAGAATGATGACAAGTGTAGTGGGAAAATCTAGCCATATGTGGGTCCCACTTCCTCCATGTGTCTTCATGATCAAATGCCACTTTGATTTTCACTTGTATATATTTATTTAGATCATTTATTAAATATTTATGCCACTCTAATGTTCAAACATCATTTATTATCCCCATTATTCCAAATCCCAAAGCTTCCACCCCAAACCGAGGAAACTAGTAATCTTCCTCCTTGGCAATTATTTGAACTTTAGCATCAATTTGACAAACTCTACTGAATAGGGACAATGTGATTAGGCCATTGTGACCCAATGCCAAATTTGGGACATTACAGGCCGCAATCACCATCTCCCCTCCCCCACTACAAATTCCATGACTAACTTGAGTCAATGAACATGAGGGTAGTGGAAAAATATAGAAGAAAAGTAAGGAGTATGAAAGAAAATGGAGATGAAGTGTGGGTTTTCTGCATTAAAAAAAAATCTACAAGTGCGCAATCACTAAATGAAAGTGTTGGACTGTTGGTATGGAAAATATGTCTTCTTAATGTGGACTATGCTCACCAAATGTCTGATGTTACTGTGCTTCCCAAATGTTTCTCTCATTATGTTCTTAGTTGGAAATGCAAGTTAACAATGATAATATTAGGTTTTTGGGGTTTTGAGTTTGTGGGTAACTCATGTGGTCATTCTCTTTCCCCAAAATCTCCCTTTCCTTCAAGGAATTCTGCAGATACGTATTTTGTGGGACTTTTTTAATATTTTTTTGAAGGTTGGGATCCATTTCCAGTAGATAGAAATTAAAAAGGTTCCTGATTATCGTGAACCATTTATGTCTACTAGAAATGGATCTACTTCACCATTGATTAGATATAGATTCCAGAAATGCTTTCGGTTCAAAAAAACACGTAAATCATTTAGATTCCAAGATGAAGCTGAATCCTTGATTCTGATCTGTAATGGAAGAAGGATTTGCACCCTGGTAGACAATTTCGATAATCATGAATTTAGATATAAATGGGTGATTTGTTTCTATTATCATATACTCACATGAATCAAGTATAATATGTCTCTCTCATCATATACTCATATACTTTTAAGGTTGTCTATTTTAATTTGTAACTAGGCATTCTATGCCTGAGTTTGCTATCTTTTCTTTTTTGTTTAGAATTATTTGGAATGCTTATTTATATTTACCATATGCGGGGATGAATTCCCAATAGGTCCATGCATTTTGCAATAAAGTGGTAGAAAATTACAGTAAAATTTGCATAATCTCATGTTTGGTCATTTCATAATCCCTTGTTTGTTATCATATAGATACAGTAAAATTTGCATAATTTGATGTCAGGTTGTTTCATAATCCCTTGTTAGTTATGTGTGTGAGAGAGATTGAGCCATGCATGTGATAATAAAGACAATGCTTGAGTAGGTGAGAACATTGGTGAAAGCAAAATCCATCCACGAACATATAGTAAAAAAATGCAGAAAAGATTCACAAATGAACAAATAGTCTATCATTGTTAGCTCCAAAATATGCCTTTATCTGAAATGACTTAAACATTCCATTCATGTTATCATATTGACATCATGTTACCACACAGTTCCATTAACATATTTTTGTGGTCATTTGTTGAATATTAATAAAATTATCTTCTCTTATCTAGATTGTTATTTTTTCTTTTTAATTTCAACTACATAATGTGAACTTTAATTTGTGAGCGGTTTACTTTTCTATTTCATGTTTTGGTGGAAAGCTTGTGATGTATGAAACCATTTACTATATTGTATAAGAAACCATTTTATTATACTGTAGATACTTTGGTTATTGAAAATGTTATTTCTTTATCCCACGGGGATATGCTTCATATTTCACTTATGTTTTATATGTTGAGCACTAGTCTAAAGAAAATATTGGATCTCTCACATTAGGTGATCTTGATTTTTCTCATCATGAGCAAGTATGGTCCCTTCATTCTTTGATTTGATGAAAATTAAAAATGTCCACTTTCTTTCATCCTCAAACTAAGTCAATCTCATTATTACACAAAATGTGTAGCATAGGTAACTTTTAAGAAAGACAGTTCATGTTTCTAAAATGGTTGATGAATATTTGTAATCAATGTAATAATGAAATTATAATTTAAGGAAACTTGCTTAAATTTTTTAGACCCTTTTTATAGTTTGAGAAATTGTGGTAATGTAGTAGTATTTTAGGTTTGGTGCATAAAACTTGGGTGAATATCATGGGGAAAATCTTACATTTTTACAACTGCTTTTTTTAGGAGCCATTTTTGGAATAATAGATAGTAAATTATTTTTTCCTGAAGCACGTCTTTTTTTTTTTTTTAACAGAAACAGAGTATTTGTATTTATATATAAAAGGCTGTATACAGCCATTCAGTACAAAATTTGAGCCATAAATCTGCTTCAAAAGAAGGAAAACTGCAGATTTTACAAGGAATTTGTCTCTGAAAATCTTTACTCTGAATTCTCCTGTAGTGCCTATTCAATCTACTGGGATATACCCTTACAAACTGACTACATAACAGAGTACAAAAATACATTCAGAAGGGGATAAATTTAGAGAAACCTGCAAAGAGCATTCCATATTTTCGGAGTGATTACTCTATCTATAGTTCTGCTGAAAAACCGAAGCCACTTCCATTCTTCCCTGATTAACTGACGGCGCCTCCTGCATCTGGCTGTACTATGTCTTGCTAATGAAGGCTGAGAGGTCTTCCTTTATGCTGTCCACCTTCCCCAAGAGCTCTATTATGTTTCTCTCAACATCTTCCAGACGGGACTCCACGCAGGAGAGGCGGGAGTGAACATATTTGAACTCCATGTTTTGTTCCTTGTTCTGATCAACTATATTGCAGACTGCTGAGTATGTCCTAAAAAGATAGACTTTAACCTCTGAGGTAACCTGACTGAGGGTGGCAATCGCTTGCCTGACCCCCTCCATTGAATTACGTCGACGAGCTTCTTCAGACTGCCGAAACGTGAACTCTGCTGCGGAAATGCTAAGCTGCTGCAGGCTAGGGCCGAGTGGAAGATTGCTATGTTGATCCATTGCGAGAGAGGGTCTTCTATGACCGCCCTGCAGCATTAAATGCTGGGGCGTGGGAGCTCTGGAGTGAGGTGAGGTGCCACCTGCCTTTGTACTCGCCACTTGTTGGGAGACGCGAGCCATAGCTATCATTTGTCTTCCACGGGACGCTGTCCTCCATCCCGAGCAATTCAACTTTATACTCCTTGTTTGGTCGTTGAGTGCTATGACATGGTTTTTAAGGAATGAACTTATGCTTTGAAACATTGTTTTGAAGAAGCTGGCCCTTTCCCAAAGTGGTTCCAATTTTGGCGAGCCTGTCGGCCGCTGAATTAAGACTTCTCAGGACGTGAAAATAGAGAGTGTCAATTGGGAGGGGAAGATTTTCGATCCTTTTTCGGAGATTTCGTCGATTTGCTCCTTTCAAATTGTTCTTTTTTTTCATGCTCTGGATTACATGCTTGGAGTCGCCGATCACTTGTAGCTTTGCTATGTTTAGAGTTAAGGCTAGCTCAAGAGAATTGTATAGCGCCAACCACTCAGCTTCATTGTTTGTTTGAACACCTAATCCCCAGCTAAAGTCTGCAACTTTTTTCCCTCCGGGATCAAAGATAATCCCTCCCGCACCTGCCTCCCCGCTGAAGCACGTCTTAAATTACTCTTTTTGTGAATTTAGTTTTCACTATTGGAATACGCCTGGAATTTCAAATCCACTCTGCCTATCACCAAGCAATTTGATTACGGTCTGGTATTTTCCATGCCTTTCGCTTTACATTTTTTGTGTAAATTCATGAACATCAAATTTGTTTGCAAGAACAATCTCAGCAGCCTTCCCTGCAATAGAAAAAAAAGACTTCTCTTAAATCTATTACGGAGTGTTCACCTGTAAAGTATTTTTGGATAAACCCAGCTCTCAAGCAATAATTTGGCACCATGAGGCAGTTGTGCATCTAGTTGGCACCATGAGACAGTTGCTTAAGAAGAGCCTCAGCCCTCAACTCTTCCTCGCGCAGAGGCGGCCTGAGATCGATTCCCACTAAGACGATTGGAATTTGGATGAAATAATATAATGATGGGATAAAATAAAAAATGCTTAGGCATTCAATTGCCTCACACAAGTTTGTTAAAAGCAAAACCTATGGAGTCTGTTGTATATAAAATCAAGTTCAATGAGTGTTATTTCGTTAAATTAAGTAAACATGACAACTAACCCTAAAAATTACAAGTCGAGTTTATTTCACTCTCGGGTCCAAAGAAATAAACTTCAAGAAAAGAGAATTCAAGAATATTCAACCCTCAATGTGAAAGCCAGAGGACAGAGGAGAGTAAATATCATAATCCTACTGCTGTCTGAAAAATAGCAATGCAGAAAAAATTGGGCGCAGCTGCGCAGGGTAATAGAAAATTTGCAAATGCTTACCTGCTTAATAGCTTATGCTTGTATGCTTGATGAAAACTAGCAGAATTTGAGATTCCTCTCGCAGAACCGGAACAGGGAAGCCTCTTTCCACTAGTCTCTGGCCTCTAGGTTTCAACATCGACTCTCCGAGCTCCCTGAGTCTCTTAACACTCCGGACTCGCGTGCAACACTAGACAACGCTTACATATCCACTTACTCTGATTCAAATATATTGCAAACAAACACAAACACAGGCATACGCTTGGAAAACGCCACCGCATATTCTCTGTATTCTCATGTAGCTGCTGCAGCTGCAGCATCTCTACCTCTGCCTCTGCCTGCTCTCTTTTTAAATGACATTTGGCACACGATACCCATTCTATGCTTTTATCAAATCACTCTCCTCCTCTTCACGGACAAGTTATATTCATCATGATTAGTTACTAGAGACTCGGCAGCGTGCATTGCATATTGATTAATACTTGATAAGAGCCAAGATGTGAAAAAGGAGTCCAGTGACCGCAGAAGGTCCGTTGAAGTAGAAATGGAGGGCCCGAGCCTCGGCTCAATGGATGTATAGACAAGAAATATTTATTTTAAGTAGAAAAGAGGCATTTTCAGTAAACAACTCTGAGATGTTTGTGTATTCAGGAACCGAAGAGTCAGATTATAACATTACAGCCCGGAGATATACGTAAACCATTCAAACCCCCACTGGTAATAGTTATACCTTGTTGGGCACTCGCAAATTGGCAATCTTTCGACCCATTTACTGGTTACGTCTCACTGGGACGGGGAGGGAAGGTCCACCGTCCAAGCCTCAAGGGATCATAAAATCATGGTGAAAGCCTCGGCCCTCGATGGAGTTTACTCGGTGAACTGAGCAGTGAGAAGACGGTGTCGGTGGGTGCTGACTCTGCCTCTAGAGTCTGAATCTAACTGATACAACTTGAATAGAAAGTTGCAGTCGGCACGCTGCATCCCAATTCCCAAACGGAGCAATTAATTCCATTACCTTTAACTTGCATTAACAATTTAACCCTATTGTACCACTACCTACTACCAACATAACATCATTTAAATACACCAGCACGATGCCACACTGCCAGTGCCAAGTACCATGGCACATTCAACTTGCGGTTAACTAAGGTTGCACTTGCGGCTCGCGGGTAAACCACGGTTGCACTACGGTCTACCTGCTTTCCAACTTTCCAAGCGCCATGTGGGACTGGGTACTAGCATTTTTTACGTTTGATGGACACCATTAGACGTCAAGTTGACGGTTCATGATTTATCTCACGTAAACGGTGGCATGTGAAAAATAATATTACCTGTAAAATACGTTCCAATTTGCTAAATACATCTTACAGCACGTCAAATTCTAGGCCTGATTGAAACATTTATTTTGTTAAAATATCACGTGGAAAGTCAATGTTCTACACACAATAAAGGTTTTTTCAGCTGAATATTTTGGTCTAACTGTGAATATCTTGAAAATGATGTTTTACAAAAATTGATTCATTACGTCATCTTTCTTTTCTTTTTTTATTATTTGTGTTCATATAGTAGTGTTGATGACGTCAACCAAAAATATTTATGAGCCTGATAGTATTTACGGAATTTGCTCACATAGGGTAGCATTCATTTTCTAAACATGTAATGACATATAATTTTTTTTTTTTGTCATGAATTTATCATATTCTAAGGGTTTGAATGTTTACAACTTACAAAATATTTAGATGCTTTTCTATTACAATTCCAACCTTTCCCTTCTATGGCACAGATTCATGCACTCGGCAATTTTGAATTTCAACTAATTCAAGAAATTGCATTTGAGATTTTATCAACTGTCTTATAAAGGTTAGTGATGCACTAAAGTGCGGACCGACATAAAAGGATACATCCAATGATTAAATATAACTTTATCTTAGACGGCATAGCTAGAAAAACCAACTTTTCGATTGTCCCCAATTTCTGCTAAAGATGGGGAAAATTTACCAAAACACAGACTTGCCCAATACTTGAATTATTTTTGTGTGCATGTGATATTGTGAATTACAAATCACATTGGTAGAGGATACAAAAATATAAGAAAATATAAAAGAATTAATGGGTAACCTATCTTCAAGAAAGTTATACACAAGTCCCACCTTCCTACTGAAGCTAACGTTTTAGTTTGAAGGGGTCTATGCTGTCAATGAGTGCTTACTAAGCATGATGTGGATGTCTCCTAATTCTATCATTATAGTTGAGTAAGAAGTGATGCATGCACACATATCTTAAATGTTTCTCCAATTTTTTTTCTAATCTCACCAATGATGTTGCAAAGTAGTTTAGTTTGGATTGGATTGATGATTAAACTTGGTTTCCATGTTTTTTTAAAGGATATATGTTAAATCAATTTGCTTTCTTCTTGGAGGTCTCTTTACATGTCAAAGGATTTTTATAGCTTTGAAATTTTCCATGTTTTCCTATTGGCATTTTTCCATCATATTTGAAACATTTAGAGTATTTATTTGAGGACTAGACCAACAATAGTGTGCTACATTTTTTTAGTTTGAACTTTGATTCTTCTATTTAAGAGTGCTAGCTCAATGGAAGAGCACATGTCTTACAAGTAGGAGGTTGGTGGTTCGATTCTTTCATTCACTATCTATAGAAATTAATGACTAAATAAATGACCAGTTAGTAGCAATCAATGGATAAAGAAATTACCAATTAACTGCACTTAATGACTAACTAAATGACCGGTTAACCGCAATCAATACACTAAATAAATGACCAGTTAACAGTAATAAATGACTACAGAAATGACCAGTTGAAAAAAATCAATGACTAAATAAGTGATTGGTTAACAACAATTAATGACTAAAACAACGACTAAATATACGACCAAACTGACCAATCAAAACAAACAATAAATGACTAAAATTATATAATCATGTATTTAGTCGTGTTATAAGTGACTTTCAATAAATGACTATTACTTACGTGACTAAACTTAGTCATTTATATGCAAATGTTAATATATTTTTTTAGTCATATATCATGCTTTTCTACTAGTGATTATTGGTTCCATTATTCGTGTTTCTAGTATAAACGTGTGTGTAGCATTGGATTGAGCCACAATAAATTTAACAAAGATAAGCTCAAAGTGTGCCAAGAGTTTACCAAAGCTCAGCCAGGATAATCACATTCATCCTTGGCAAGGCATGGTGGTACCCACAACCATCATTGTGTGTTTATTGGGATGTTATCACAAGAAGGCTTGCAATCTAAGCATCATATCTATGAGACAATGAGAGATGTTCCACTTTTGCTTGAATAATGTGAATGGGTTGGATGGGTGGTGTGTGTTCCTATTTGGAGAACATATACTTTGTTCAAACACCAAGAACTAACAAATATCCACCATGCATTTCCACTACAGCATTGGAATCAAGGGCCTCCATATCATGGTTATTGTACTTGTATAACCAAGTTTCCTATTCGGTCCCTAAATACCAACAATGCAAGTTTTGGAGAGACCGTTGAGTGTGGTTAAGGACCGTATGTCTTCCTTGTAGCTTTTGGCTATAATCTAGCAATTGAAGGAACCTTCCAAACTCTCATAGATACCTCAGAGTAGGAATTCTTTATGAGCTAGGAACATTGAAGGTTGTATTCTCTGTTAATATCTTGAAAACCAAAGTTGTGGTGAATCGCTCAATTTTTACTATACCTTTAAGATTGAAATCATCAATTCTTAAGTGAAGAAAATTATGAGATAGAGAATTGTCTAATCAACAACCCATGGAGTTTAATATTTTGGTATCTTCTACATGGAGGAAAAAGAACAAATTGGAGTTTGTAAGAATGCAAAGGAAGAAATGGATTTTAATAATATGTGGAATCCAATTGTTCTTTTTGTTTATTAGAAGAGTTAAGGATGACTCGGAGGGAGAGACGTGATGACTGAGTCTTGGTGAGATATGTATGTAAAATTCATGAAATGTGGTTGTCTAATTTTGTGTTGGAGCACGCATGCTACATTGCTTGGTGTCCAACTCACATTAGAGAATAAAGTGATCTTGCATTTTACTGTTGACAATGGGACACATCTCCATTCATTTTGAATTTGGGGTAATATGTTGTTTTTTGACATTATTGTTGTATGTAGGCATAGATAGGACTATACACATGTTTTAAATTCACCTTGAGGTTGCAGCATGGGGGAAATATAGAGTGCAAAGAATAATAGATAGTGAATGTACAACCCCTTTAATAGTGGATTATCAATACATCTTAACTGCAGAAAAGCATCCACATGTCACCAAACAAAGCAAGTGCTTCCATCTACTTTATCCATTTGGCATATCCTATTGTAATATACTTGGGCTTCCACATATGTGCCATCCTAAGAATGTAATTTTTGAGTTTCCATACTTTGGTTAATTTATCATATAGCCCCTAAACCTATGTGTCATAAGAGGTGCCCCATAAAGTGGGTAATTTGTCTCGTGAAAATTAAAGGGGTTGTCCCCATCAAACCTATAAAACAAACCAAGGCTTTACGTGAACATGAAGACCATCAAGTTAATGCACCAACATAACCCTCACTAGCTCAAAGGAGCTAGGGCGTTCATGAGTAGCCAAACACTTGCAAATAACATGTGATCAAGTGCAGGTATATCTTATCACCAAGAACCCAAGCAATCAAATATTCATAACCATGTTAGCCCCAGCTGACAATTGTGATAAAAATCACAATTGGATACCCATGCAAATGGGGAGTAACATATTATGATATATTATTGTCTTCTATAGTTCTCCATATAGTATGATTCTCTCTTTACTCTATTAGTATCTCCTCGACACTCATTGCTCATATTATGGAACAAAAATGGTTGCTGAAGAAAGTGAATTCGTTTCCCTCCTTTTGTTAAGTGTTTGATAGCTCAAATTAGGGTTAGATTCAATATTTTGGAACCCTCTTGGAATATCCATAATGATTCTAGAATTTTTTAGTGGCTTCCCATACATTATGATCTCCACATGTGTGATTATTGATTTATGGTGAGTTGCTATTAGTTGGACCACTAGGAAATAATTGGACTGTTACCTTGTTAAGAGCCTAACATTTGTATATAGAATCCATTTTACAACCATTGTTGGAAATCTATTGACATCTAGAATGCATTTAAGACCTCTGGGATGCATGTCCTTGAGGTTTGAGACCCCAAAATTTCACTTCTTGATCTGAAACTAGAGAATTTATTGTGTTAATCTAGAAGTGTTGTTTAAGGATTTGACCGAAAGTGGCCCTTCTAAGTCTTAGATTCTATATCCTCAATTCTATAGCATGAATAAAGTCATATGGTAACTATGAACATGTTATACAACTTGACGAGAACTTTATACTCAAAACAAGAAGTCTAGCCCTAAAAACTCATATTTTTGCATAAAAAACACCAAAAAACAACTTCAAATCAAAAAGTCGTGCTACCGGTAGCACCACTTTTTTTTATGGATAAAAATATAGACATGGACCAAAACAATACTTATTGGTGTTTACAAAAACCTTAAAATTAAGCCCTAAATTGAAAATTAATGCTACCCATAGCACACGTTTTCAAAAAATGGCATTATTATATCATTATACCATAATTTCAAACTGCATTTATTAAAACTGTTAGTAACACTATATAAAAGTAGCACTAAGTTATACACAAATTATTCAAGAAATTATTTCACCACTCTTTCCATCTAAAATAAAAGCATTTATGATATTATTCATAATAAAACCATATATTAATCCATAAAACATAGAAGTTATGATATTTGGAC
Organism: Larix kaempferi; assembly: GCA_027924585.1. NCBI lineage: Eukaryota > Viridiplantae > Streptophyta > Pinopsida > Pinales > Pinaceae > Larix > Larix kaempferi. Next base: position 1,796,158 of record BSBM01002098.1, on the reverse strand, counting down.
ACACAAGAGAGCAAACACAATACCATCCCTTTTTGGGGGGTGAAATTACAACTTTCTAGTAACCATGGATGATATTTTGCAATCGAAACCTTAAATTGACCCTCACATTGAAAAGTAGACATCCTAGAATTACTATCTTTTTTATTAGAAGTTAAAATTTTAAAAACACTAAATTTAAAAAAAAAAAAATTAACAACCATACAATAAATTTTATAAACAAAAATTTTTAAAAATAATTCAAAAAAAACATGAAAAAAAATTGTAAAACAAAAAAACAAAAAATTAAAAATTAAAAATTAAAAAATATAATTTTTTTATAAAAAAAGTAAAACTCATCAACAAATTTTAATGATTTTTTATAAAAACACGTCATTTAAAAAAAATATTTTAAAAAAATCAAAAAAAAAAAAATTAAAACAAATTTAATAGAAAATTAAAAACAAAATAAAATCTAAACTTATAACAAAATTAACAAAAACAATTATATCAATTTTTTTTTTAAATTTGTTTATAAATTGAATTTTATTTTTACGTTTTTTAAGTGTTTTTTTTTTCATTTTTTCAACTTTTTTTTACAAATATTATGATAAAAATAAGATAATGAAAATATAATTTTAAAAACAAAATATCAAAAAATATAATTTTTTTTTATCTTAATTCATTTTTAAAAATTAAAAAATTAATATATTTTTTCATATTTTTAATTTTAATTTTAATTTGTTTTAAAAAAATAAAATTTAATTAATTAATTAATATATTTTTGCATTATAAATAGCTGATAAGTGTAATGTTTTTGTAAAATTTGAAAAAATGTAGTTGTAAATAAAAATTACATTTTTTTATAAATAGGAAGTTTCAAAATCTCAAAAAAAGGGCTTAAAATGAAAAATAGTGCTACTAGTATACACACTTTTTGAAACAAAGATAAAAAAAGCTACTAAAATTGACCCTCAAAAAAATGAGAACATTGTCGAGCTCTCGTCAAGTTGTATAACATGTTTATGTAGTTCCATTTTAGATCAATGTTTGTCTCTAAGTCTTTGTAGATTTTTGCATATTACCTATCATTGGATGAGCATGTGCATTGTGAGTCCTTGAAGGGACATTGAATTCTTACACGTGGTTGTATGTTTGTTCATTGTGGGTTTCCAATCACACATACGCCTCTTATTGTTCCTATAGCCAAATTTCATACCATAGATATTTTTGTCTTGTCGCCATCATATAATTATTTCCCATTTCATATATATGATACATTAATATATTTGTCATGTAACACACTAACAAATGATATGGCCTAAGACACTAACTCTTGTTGCTATAACACAAGAGATGCAACTCCCATTGTTGTAGCATAAGAGTTGTGACTCTAGTTTATTGCAACACAAGCTCTGTGACTCATGTCGTTGTAACATAAGAGATGCAACTCTAGGTGTGTTGTAAAATTATGTTAGAAGGATATGGGTTATGCATTCCATAGCTCCACATTGATTCTTTACAGGTTGACTGACATTCTTTCCATGATGCTTGGACATTACGTCCACGTTTTTTTGTTTGACCCATTTATAAACGTGGCTTATCGAACATTTAATTGGCCTTCGTTCCACGTTTGCAATGTATAATCAACATTAGTTCGACGTATGAATAATGTGGGTTGAACATCAGTAACATAACTCTAACGTCAATTATTTACAAGTTAATCAACGTTCATTCCATCATGCTTGGACATTAAGTCCACACTTTTTTTTCAAGCCATTTATAGATGTGGCTTATCAAACGTTTGACCGACGTTCATTCCATGTTTGTAACGTAGCTCATCGGGCGTTAGTTTCACGAATCAAACGTAGCTTATCAAACATTTAGCCGATGTTTGTTCCACGTTTGAAACGTAGCTTTTCGAACATTTAACCAACGTTAGTTCTACGTTTGAAACATATCTTATCGAGCGTTTGACCGAAGTTAGTTCCACATTTGAAAGGTAATTTTTCGGACGTTAAGGAATGTTGCTTTTCGAATGTTTAACTCACGTTTAATTGACTAAATTAATAAAATAGCAATCTATTTTAAAAGTACGAACCATTTTAAATTTATAGACATATAGTATTGGACTAACCAAATCTTAATGAATATAGCTTCTCTTGTTAAATCAAATAAATCAAATCCAAAACCATGTGAAATAGTTTTCTTATACTCTTAACCAATCATAAGGAATTTTAGATCCTTACTCCAAGAGATTATCAAACTTTAAGTCATATAGTATCAAGTACCCATCAAGATTTAATTCCATACATCAAATTTTAGGATACTATATATAATTGCAATTTTACCCTTATTAATAAAAAAATTCAATAAATACTATTTTCATTTTAAAAAATTATTATTTACAAAGTGAGTAAATCTAATATTATTATTCCAAAAGTGGAGAAATTTAATATTATTATAGTTTCCTCGACACAGGATTGACATCATTAATATATTAATATATTGAACTATGAAATATTGTATTTTCAAATTTATATTCTCATTGAAATTCAGAGCATTTATAATATCATTCAAGTGAAGATTTTTTAATATCATAATATTTTCCCAAGAAGACATTGAGAAATTTCCAAAAAATAAATTATTGAAAATCTTGACTTTATAAAAATATTTAATTTAATTACATAATCTTTGACTTTATAAAATTAATTTTTCATGTCAAGATAACTTACGATGGACGTAAATTAACGTGGCCACTGATCATTGTAACATTTCAGTTTAATTTTATATCGCTGTGGCCGCGAAGTGACTGAACATTATTCAATCATTCATCGGCGCTAAGGGTAACGCATCTTTCTGATTTTGTGTTAGAAAGCCAGTGATTCGGCGACTGTTCCCTGTCTGGGTACCAAACAACAGATCAAGGAGCTTGAATCCACGAGGAGCCCCAAGAAATAAAACTAGGGTTTCTTTTTTTTCTCCAAACCACAATCTTATTTATATCGATTTCCATGTAGATCAGTCTCGATAGGTTAGGTTGTCGCTCGTCTTCATCCCGCGCTCTCTCGTATTACGTTAATCAGCAATAACGGTTGGATTTCAATTCCCTCATCAGCAATGATCCTTAAGAGTCCTTGCAGATTGGAGTACGGCCGTGTCTCTTTGGAACTGCAATGGCGTCGCCCACAGCAGCCGTCATCCAGTCGATAAAATGGGTTGCGGTCAAACTCATATCTAGGGAACTGCACGGCCCGCTTTCTCCTTCTCTTGCCAATTTGTCGTTCCTCCGCTTTCTTGATTTTTCTTGAAATGGAAATAAGGGAGCGGCATCGACTTCAAAGATCAAGAGAGGGGAGAAATGGAAAATTGTTGAGAGAATGAGAAATGGGGTCGTGCAGATCCATAGATGTGAGTTTGAGGGCAACTATTCTTTCCATTGGATGATGGTTGCTGTGGTTTACGCCACTCCAATTTCACAAGGACACGGCCATATTCCAATCAGCCATGGACTCGTAAAGATCAGTGGCTATGAGGACCTTGAACGCCAACGGAGGTTATTGATATGGTGATATGAGAGAGCGAGGGAGAGTGAAAAGGAGAAAGGGAAGAATAGACACAGAGGGAGTGAAGAAGAAGACAGGTTGGAAATTGAGAGAAAAGAAACAGTACAAGGGTGCAAGGAAGTGGGCCAGAAACTAAAATGTAAACAAATCCGTGTAAGGAAGCGAATAGATGATGTTTGGGATGTTTCAGTGGATTTCCTTGGGATAATATAGACAGAGTAAGTGAGGAGATAAACCAGTATAGATTCATATTAAAGGGGATCTACTAAGGGTCTCGAGGAATAAAAACTTTTAAAAAGTGCAAACTCCTTTTTAAATTAGAAATGTAGAAATGTAATGCAATGCTTATGGTTTTAATTTATAAAAATTTATGTAGTTTTATATATATATAATCTGAGTTGACATGTTATTTTTTATAATATTTTATTATTTTTTATAAGAGACAAATGTTAGCTATAGGATGAGCACAAAAGGAGTTACACATCTCTCCTTATTAAGCTGTAGAATAGGCCTCTTCCGAACAACAAGTTGTAAATTAAGAAGAGAAAACAAACTATGAATGGATCATTCAAGAAAGTGGACCAAAAACTAAAATATAACAGTTATGACAGCAAATAAATCATGCTTGGGATGTTTGAGTGGGTCTCTGAGTTTCAATTTCACGTCGCCTAACAAATGGATGGTTTATGTTTAAAAGTAATTTGATAATAACCGAGTTTAAGAGTTATTTTGGATTTAAATTTATTTAGGTTTTGGGTTTGCTTAGATAAATATTAAATGTTAAATATTGGGAGGATTCAAATGTATTGTTATTGAGACGTAAGTTTATTGATTATTTAAAATTTATTTATCTTGGTTGCAAGTTTAGATTTAAAATTCATATAATTTAAATAATTACAATTTAATTATTTTTAATATGGTTATATTTAACTTGAATCAAGTATGAATTTGATTTGATTTTACTTTTATATTTATCAATCAAATCTTATATTTTTTTTCAAGAGAAAAAAAACTACTATTGATATTCATGGTGAATCAAATAGTATAAGGAGAAATGGATCAGATCCAGATCCAAAATACCAAAATGCATATGCATACTGACATAACTTAGCCCGATAGTGGACTATATACATCATTAACTCAAAGAAACCAGAATCTTCTTTAATAAAAAAAAGCGCTGCCTAGAATCTGAAAAAGACATTCAGAACCTCCAAAAACAGCAAAGGCCTTTAAAGATCATCAACAAAGAAAATTAAAAAAAAATAGATGTCACCCTGGTCTTGGATGACACTGTCCAACCATTCTTCCCATATCAAAATGCCTTCAATCCTTCAAGAGATTTTTTTGAGAGTTTGTCGGCCATTGAATTATGTTCTCTATATATGTGTTCAAAGGAAATATTGTGCTGAAGAGAAATTTCCTTTTGTGTGCGAACACACGAGTGACGAAGATTGTTTACATTCAAATTGAAGTCACCAGACGCTCATTTGATTGTAACACGTGAGTCTCCAAAGACTTTGACATTAGCTAATCCAAAGATATTGGCCATCTTTAATACACACCATAATGCCAAAAGTTCTGCTTTCATATTGCTTCCCACCCCACAGTTGAGACGTACAGAAAAATAGTGAGATTCATTGAGGAAGATGACTCCTTCCACCGCACACAATCCATTTTGTGCCGCACCATCGAAAAATATAACAAGTTGATTCACTTTGAAGGAAAAAGGACTAACCCTAGCAACCGAAAGATTGAGCTTATCATCTCTATATAGGTGAAACATCTTCAAAGAGATTAAGCTACAGGCCATGTAATCAGGCTGTAAGTCCTGAAATAGAGCACAGTTTCTAGAATACCAAATTGCCCAAGCAATGAAAATAGCTAATGTGAAGAAATTTTTACAATTCCTGTACCAATTCAATAGGCAGAAACTGAAATCACGAACATCCCATTGTCTAGTAATACTCAACTTTGAAGAACGGAAAGACCAAACTAATTTGGTAAATTTGCAATCCACAAATATGTGTTGTGGAGTTTCAGCAGCAAGTGAGCATAGACTACATCTATTTGGCCCAATCCATCCTCGTTTCAAAAGATTGTCCCAAGTCTTTAATTTAGCCTGGAGTGCTAACCATGAAAAACATTTCAGCTTTAATGGAATTTTCAGCTTCCATAATCTCTTGTACCACCAATTCTGAGGAAAAATATATCGGTCTTGAATAATCCTGAGATAAGCAGTCTTGGCAGTGATGATTCCAGAGCTAGGATTCCCATTCCATATCAAAAGATCACTATCCTCATTTAATTTTACACCTGCAGAATTTAGATTTCTAATGTAACTGTCCCACTCCCAGGCATATGAGCCAACAAGTCCAAGGTCATTAGAGTTCATCCAAGCAACAGTATGGGGAGCATTAGGTCTGTGTATAAGAATTATGTCAAGAGTAGAAAGACCAAGAACTTTCACATATTGAACCAATCTATTTGAAAGAACATGTGAGTCCTCCAGACCTAAGATAGGATCCAAACCAACTAATATATTTTCGCCAGAACCTACCTGCCAGCACAGGTCTTTTGCAACCTAAATAAAAACTTTCATAAAGCTATGCCACAGTGGAGAAAAATTCGAGCCCACCAATTTTGGATTTCTTAACCATGTGAGAACATTAGCATTAAGATACTTAGCATGAATGATCTTGGACCAAAGCGTGGTTCCAAATAAACACCTCCACAAGCTTTTAAGACGGAGTGAAGAACTAAATATTCCCAACTCTTTTATTCCCCAACCACCAAATCTTTCAGGTCTGGAGAGTGCTTCCCAAGAAACCATAGGAATCTTAGCTCGATCCGAAGTTCCAGTCCACGGAAAATTAAAGAAACACTTTCTTACAGCATTGATGATGAAAGAGGGCACTTCAAGCAGCGAAAACTAGTAAACTGGAATACTTGATAACACAGCTTTGATCAAAATGAGTTTCCCCCCAATAGACAAGAGCCGATAAGTCCAATGTGCAATACGTTTTTCCACTTTCCGGAGGAGCCAATACCAATCCTTAATGAGGTAGTTGTTTGGTTTCAAATAGAAACCCAAATACTTGAAGCCTTCTTCCAACGAAGAGCACTTAAAAGGTAGGAGAACAGAGATAGCTCTCAAAGTATCTTCATTCAAACCAAAGTGGTAAAGATTGGACTTCGTATTGCTTACCTTCATTCCAGAAACCCTGCAGAAAATCTTGATGATATCACTAATGTGTCTCCATTCATCCACCGAATCCAAACCAGCTACCAGAACATCATCAGTGAAGAGAACATGAGACAGCTCACATTCTTCAGCCAATTTTACACCTTTAATCAATCCAATATCTAAAGCTTGCTTAAAAATTCTACCGAAACTATCCATAATTAAAAGGAAGAGGAGCGGAGAAAGAGGAAATCCCTGACGGATTCCTCTAGAGCAGCTGAAGAAGGAAGAAGGGTTACCATTGACTAGTACAACAATATTCATAGATGTAATACAGACCATAATCCAGTTGATTACCAAAGGAGGCACACCAATTTGGATCAAAATCAATCTTAGAAATTCCCAATTCACCCGATCATATGCTTTTTCTAGATCCATTTTTAGAAGGAGAGCCTTTCTCTTTCTAAACTTGAATCAAATCTTATATGTATCAATGTTAAATATCTTTTTTTTTATTTCTATAAATATTTAACTAAAATAGAATGGTCTTTATTATAAGTGTCGTATTTTAAAGTTGACATATACTAATGGAAGCTTTACCCACTTCACAACATCTTTATGAAGGACACCAGCTTAGGATTTGAAGGGAGGGGTAAGTTTTCATTATCAAAAATATAAAAAAATCATTTTTAGTTAATAATATTATTGTAAATTTAAATTTTAAAAATAATAATAATAATAATTTTGATATTAAATCAGAGTAAAAAATTCAATAATATTATTTTTATAATTTTATATTAAAAATAATATTATTAATTTTAAAATTTTGATATTTCTGTGGTGTGTAGTATTAGAAGAGTGGATTTCCGTCACCGTAGCGATTTTAAAGTCACGTTTTGACTCTTTAATTGGATTCATCTTGAGGACAAAATATCGAGGGGAGAGTTGCACTCCAAGTGAATAAATAAAGGAGAAGAAAGAGATTAGGTATACCCGTTAGAGCAAATGTAGGGTCTCGAGAGGTCAAGTTTTTTTTTTGATAGGCTAAAATACTTGCATTCAAGGTAACTAATGAGTATATTACTTTAATTAACAATTTCCATTTGATCGTGGCATTCGCAATCGTAAAGCTTAGATATAATATATACCCTTTCAAGCTTACTCACATAATTGGTTGCACAACAAATTTTGGACTTGGTTTATTAAGATTCACATTATGAATTTATAATAAGACTTATATATATTACACTTTTTCACATGAACTATAAGCATGCTTCATTGTAACAAATTATAATTCAATAAAATAATTCTACCATACAATATCACCTAACTTATGAGCATTATAGTTTATTTTAATGCATTTATTCATTTGTGGATGATTGGAATTTAACTTATGGAAAGTTCAAATACCAAATAAACGTGAGTCTTTACATCTCTTCAGGAACGCTAGATCAACAACTATTTTCTCGATTTTAGTTCTTTGTCTTTCCAAAAGTTGAATATCATCACAGGTTTCCCTTCCGTACACGTTTGTGATTAAAGATTTGAGATTTATGTGGTGTGTAGTGTTAGAAGAGTGGGTTTTCGGATTCTTCACGGTAGCCATTTTAAAGTCATCGTTTCGAATCCTTAAATGGATTCATCCTCAAGAAAAAATATCGAGGGAAGAGTTGCACTCCAGGTGAGTAAATAAAGGAGAAGAAAGAGATTAGGTATTCCCATTCAGTTCAAATGCCAAATAAACGTGAGTCTTTACATCTCTTCAGGAATGCTAGATCAACAACTATTTTCTCGATTTTAGTTCTTAGTCTTTCCAAAAGCTTAATATCATCACAGGTTTCCCTTCTGTATAGGTTCGTGATTAAAGATTTGATATTTCTGTGGTGTGTGGTGTTAGAAGAGTGGGTTTATGGATTCTTCATGGTAGCCATTTTTAGGTCGACGTTTCGAATCCTTAACAAGCTTCATCCTCGGGACAAAATATAGAGGGAACAGTTGCACTCCACGTGAATAAATAAAGAAGAAGAAATAGATTAGGTATGCATGTTCAGTTCAAATACCAAATAAACATGAGTCTTTACATCTCTTCAGGAATGCTAGATCAACAACTCTTTTCTTGATTTTGTTTATTATGGTTGTCATTGATGTCAAAGGATTTCAGTATGACAAAGGAATAACCAAAGACATGATGGCAGAGCAAACTTAGTGAAAGACAAAGGAATGACAAAGGAAGTGATGACATGGCATGTATGATGATGTGGCATGTGTGATGAAGTTGGAAAGACACGTGATGGTGTTCTGGTGCTATCATTAAGTCAGTGTTGCAATCTGACATCATTCTAGAAAAGTAATATGGCAAGTTTGTGAAACTTTGGAAATTAACTAAGTATGGAAAAAGTAGTCAAATCTTCTCTAAGAGAATGCACGCCATAATTCATGGTTTCAGAAAAATGCACGCACCATCATATCAGGCTATAGCTTGTTGAAGTGGATATCTATTCATGGTATCAGTTTTCCTTAATCATTTCTGAGGAGAAAGTTATAAGTCTGCCAAAAAAGGTTTCAGATTGCTTTTACACCAAAGTAGCAAAACTGCCTAAGTGGTCTCAGGGAAATTCCTGCCATATTTTGTGGGTTGAAGAAAATGCCCCCACCATATGGTCATCTTGTATAATGTTGTTTTTTGCATCTAACCATGGTCTCAGATTGTCCAAAGAGTCTCTGAGGAGGAAGATATTGATCTACCAAAAGTGCTTCTTAGCCTTATTTACACTACTCCAGTAAAATGCCCGCCAAGGAGAGAGAAAGAGGTTTCAAGGGGTGAAATTAGTTTGGATAGAATCCCTTAGTTGACCCCTATCTAGTGTATTTCTCACACTTCAAATTTGATGAAAAGAAAAATCACTTCATATTAACCTAGGGTTTGATAATTTTCCTTAAGTGTCAAATCAACAGTTTGGAAGGCCACATTCAAATGCCCACCAGATGATGGGTGTGTGTCAATAAGTTCATCTTTTGACATGGTCTTGTTCATTGTTGAAGTAGCTATCCAACCATGCTTTTAGTTTTCTTTATGGTGATCATATATGAAAGAAATCAATCTGCCAAAGTGAAGGAAAAAGTATTTTACATATTAAAGACAAAAATCTGTCTGTGTCAAACTCACATGGCTAAGAGGCCATTTGGAAATTCCCGCAAGGAGGTGTTCATTTGCTGATAAAATTAGTCAGATGGCATAGGCTTTTTCTCTGTTGAATTGGTTATCTAACCATGAGATCATATCTTCCTATGGAATTCACATGTGTGAAATACAAGCCTGCCAAAATGAGAAAAAGGTTGTTTTGTTTTGCATATTAAGAACAAAAATTTGGCTAAGTGTTGAACTCACATGACTACGACGCCATTTGGAAATTCCCGCAAGGAGGTGTCCTTGTGCTGATAAAATTAATCAGGTGGCATAGGCTTGTTCCTTGATGAACTGGCTATCTATCCATAGGATCATATTTTCCTCTGTAGTTTCACATGAGTGAAAGACAAGCCTGCCAAAATGAGAAAAAGTTTGTTTTTATGTCCAAATAAAGGTTGAAGAGGCATTTGGAAATGCCCGCCAAATAGTGTCCCTGTGATAATAAATTCTCCAGATGGCATGGACATATTCCCTGGTGATATGGCCATCTAGATATGGTGTCAGTTCTCTCTTTTAGGCTCATGCGTACGATATTTCGGCCTGCCAAAATGGTGAAAAATAAGGTTAATAACACCTTATGATATGCCTGCAAGGGCTTGTAAAATGCCCGCAAGAGTTTTTAAAAATGCTCGCATAGGCTTAAGTTATGCCTACAAAGGCTTATGGAATACCCACAAGGGGATTAAAAGATAAAGCTCCTAAGAGCTTTATTATGCCCGCAAAGGCCAACGGTTATGCCCACAAGGGTTTGGTTATGCCCGCAGGGGGTTAATGAATAAGCTCACAAGAGCTTAAAATATGCTCTCAAGGGATTAGGTATGCCTGCAAGGGGCTCAATGGATAAGTGCTAAAGAGATGCCTACAAGGGCTTGTGAAAATCCCACAAGGGCTTCGGTTATGCCTGCAAAGGAGCTTAAGGCATAAGCCCACTGGCTGAAGATAAAGGCTAGCCCGCAAATGAAAATGCCTACAGGATTGAGGGTTCACCATGGGAGAAGAAGCCCACAGATGGAAGAAGGCCGCATGCCTAAGATGAAGGAAGACCATAGTCTTGAGATTGATGAAGCCCGCAGGTCTGAGATGACCAAAGATGTTTTAATTAATTAATTAATTAAAAATCTGCAATAAACAGAATTATGAATTAAATGCTAATTAAATAGATATTTGAAGAGGCATGAAGATGAAATGTTGTGAGCCTATTCTGGAAAGATGCAAGGTTCAAGATAAGTGTAAAAGAATATATAAACATAATTCTGAAGAAGAAGCAAGATGGCTCAATAGTTCATATTGAAGGTTCAGCAAGGAACAAGAACTGAAGTGCATGTTGGGTTATGAGATGAATATTTGAAGTAGCATTGAGACCATAGGAAGAGACCAGAATGTGTGCACATTCAAGATGAATAATTGCATAACAGAAGTCAGATCATAGAAGGAAAGAATTGAAGCCGTGTGTATCCCAGATCTATGTAGCAGCAAGAAGACACGGACTGAAGAAAGCAAAGAATTATATATGACAAAATTGAAGTAAGAAAGCTTTGTAGGATTGATATAAACACATTAGGGAGGTAGGGTGGTGTTAGGGCAGGAAACAAGCCTGCAAGGGGGTTGTAGCCTCCTTCTCGTGGTAGCTGGTAAATAGGGTGTCGAAGCATCCTTTCAGTTGTAGATGATAAACTAGGGGGTTGTAGCCTCCTTCCAGTAGTGGTTGGTAAATAGGGTTCAGTAGCATCCTTGTATGTTGTAGCAGGAACAAACTAGGGTGTTGTAGCATCCTTCATTTGTAGCTGAGAAACTTGGGGATTCAAGTCTCCAGCAAGTTGTAGCTTGCAAAAACTATTGTAAACATAATTTTGCAGTATAGAAAGCATTTTTGGTTTTCCCAATTGGGTTTCCACGATAAAATCTGTGTCCTGTGTATCTTGTTGATTCCATGTTTTCATTAAGTTTAATAAGTGGTTTAAAATGGTAAAAAGTTAATAATACTGCTTCACCCCCCCCTCTCGGTATTGACCAATATTCCAACAATTGGTATCAGAGCAGGATCCTTCACTACAGTCTAAACCACTGGAAGGAAGATCTTATTAAAAACCACTATGGATCAACAAGAAGGGATTGCACCCTACAGAGCTATAGTACTTGATAAAGAAGAATATGCATATTGGAGCATGAGAATGAATGTGTACTTACAATCAATAGGATGGGGTGTATGGAATTCAGCAATATCTGATTATATCCCACCAGAAAGAATAAGGACTACATCTTAGAAAGAATCCAAGAAAAATAACTCAATAGCAATGGAGGCCATACTTTATGGACTATCTAAACCCATCAAAGAAAAGATAGGACAATGCATCTCACTTAAGGAACTTTGGGTCAAATTGGAGAAGATTTATTCAGCCAAAGAAATACTAAAAGCAGACCTTGCTATTTTCAAGAATGATGTTGAAGAAACTTGCAGCCATAAGGAAGATCAATGAGAACAAAAACATATGCAAGAAAAAATTTAATGATAGGAATAAATTCTTCTATTCCTTGGAAGATAGTGAAGATGAAGAGGTTAGTGAAGATGAAGAAAATCTATTCATGGAGACAGTAACTTCAGAAAATAATTTAGATATGGAAAGAAAGGTGGACCTAAAAGCAGAATTCATAAGTACCCTTGAAGAATTGAGAGAGAACAGATTGGAGAACAATTCTTTGAAAGAAAATTTGTCAAAACACCTAGAAGAGAAGAAATCAAAAGAAGAGGAAGTCAAGCCCCTCCAAAAGGAGTTGCACAAGTCAAAAAAACAAACAATGGCTAGCATGAAAGAGGTTGAGAGATTAAAACAGGAAGTTTCTAACTTCAAGAAAGAAGTAAAGAAGCTAGAAGACCAGCAGACCATTAATGAGAAGCTCAAGGAAAAAATACAAGAATCTATTAAATCAAAGTTTGAGAATAGCTCAAAGTTTTTAGATGAAATCCTAATTAACCAAATACCATCAAGTGATAAAACTGGATTAGGTTATGACAAAGAAAAGAATCTAGAATATTTGTCTCCTACACTCCAAGATAGAAATGAAAGAAGCTATGCTGCTGCACTCAAAAGCCTGATTAAGAAGGATAGTCAGAAGTCTACTCCCTCATCTCATAATAAAGACAGAACTGATGTGATACCTAAAATACCAATGGCAAGCAGAGTCCAACAGATTATTTTTGGTCATTTCTACTCACGTAATAATTTTGGACATATGGCTAGAGAATGTAAGTTGCGGAAGAATGCTTCAATAAAATTTCAAGAACAAAGGAAGGGATGGAAGAAGATGGAAGTTGTGAAGTAGGAAGATCAAAGATTCCTCAAATATAAAGGAAGGTTCTATGGATATTGTCACTGCTATCACAACTTTGGTCACAAGGCTGTTAATTGTAGAACCAAGGGAAAATATCAAAGCATAGAATCCGAGAAACAAAGAAGGTCAGTAAGCAGGGTACCTCATGGAAATATGTGGAGAATAAAGAAAGACTACAAAGAGTCAAAGGAAACATAGATTCCAAGCATCAATGAAGTTTCCAAAGATGATGTTCAACATACTAGTGTTGTAGCTGAGAATGGCATCCATTATGATGAAAATCAAGATGAAGATGAAGATGAAGAATACTCCGATGGAGAAAATGATTATGAAATTCTCTTCTAAAGTCTCTCGTGACCTAAAAGAGAAACCCTGAAATTAGCATTAGAGGGGATCATATACTCAGAGGGAGTAAATATCAGAAAATTACAATTGATATTTGAAGGTAATTAATATCACTTGCTAAGAATAAAAGGATATATTCATCAAATACAAGAAGTAAAGTAGAGGTGACAAAATTGAAGAAACACATTTGGTCGAGAAAACATCTATGTGACAAGCACATGGTTGAAGTGTAACAAAATCAGAAGGAGAACTAGAGAAGAAGAGATGATCATGGTTAAATGATAAGACTGGTGTATGGTTGACAAAGAGCAGAGTATAAACCCTATCACAAAATGGAGAAAATGTTGACAAAGGGGAGGAACATTGAAAGGGGGAGTTTATGAACTCATCATCCAAGCTCTCATTCAAAATAGTTATCATTCAAAGGCTAGCTACAAGATGATAACTAGATTATCTTAACCTAGTGATCAGTACCAAGTCCAATATAAAAGGAGGAAGAGAAGCAAAAGAAGGGGAGTCATCAAAAGGAAGAAGGATAGGAAATTATCTATCAAGATGGTTATAGTAAAGGGCATAACAGGTTATCCTTTGTCATTGTTGTCAAAGGGGGAGAATGTTTAGATGTTTCCATCAATGCCAAAGGGGGGAGAATGTTGAATATGGTTGTCATTGATGTCAAAGGAGTTCAGTAATGACAAAGGAATAACCAAAGACATGATGGCAAGGCAAACTCAGTGAAAGACAAAGGAATGACAAAGGAAGTGATGACATGGCATGTATGATGATGTGGCATGTGTGATGAAGATGGAAAAACACATGATGGTGGTATGGTGCTATCATTAATTCAATGTTGCAATCTGACATCATTCTAGAAAAGCATGACAAGTTTGTGAAACTTTGGAAATTGACTAAGTATGGAAAAAGTACTCAAAACTGCTCTAAGAGAATGCACGCGATAATTCATGGTTTCATAAAAATGCATGCACCATCATATCAGGCTATAGACTTTTGAAGTGCCTATCTATTCATGGTCTCAGTTTTTCTTATTCATTTCTGAGGAGAAAGTTATAAGTCTGCCAAAACAAGGCTCCAGATTGCTTTTACACCAAAGTAGCAAAACTGCCTAGGTGGTCTCAGGGAAATGCCCGCCATAGTTTGTGGGTTGAAGAAAATTCCCGCACCATATGGTCATCTTGTAGAATGTTGTTTTGTGCATCTGAACATGGTCTCATATTGTCCAAAGAGTCTCTGAGGAGGAAGGTATTGATCTACCAAAAGTGCTTCTTAGCCTGATTTACACTACTCCAGTAAAATGCCCGCCGAGGAGAGAGAAAGAGGTTTCAAGGGGTGAAATTGGTTTGGATAGAATCCCCTAGTTGGCCCCTATCTATTCGATGTCTCACACTTCAAATTTTATGAAAAGAAAAATGACTTCATATTAACCTAGGGTTTGATCATTTTGCCTAAGTGTCAAATCAGTAGTTTGGAAGGCCACTTTCAAATGCCCTCCAGATGATGGGTGTGTGTCAATAAGTTCATCTTTTGACATGGTCTTGTTCATTGTTGAAGTATATATCCATCCATGCTTTTAGTTTTCTTTACGGTGATCATATATGAAAGAAATCAATCTTCCAAAGTGAAGGAAAAAGTATTTTACATATTAAAGACAAAAATTTGTCTAAGTGTCAAACTCACATGGCTAAGAGGCTATTTGGAAATGCCCACAAGGAGGTGTTCATGTCCTGATAAAATTAATCAGATGGCATAGGATTTTGTGATAATCTGCAGAAAGATCTCACATCTATAACAAACCTCACACAAAAATCACTCAAGAAATGCAGAGAAGAAGAGAAGAATGTAGTCAATAATCACCCATGAACACAAAAAATGGAGAATAGCAGTCTAATCATACATCAGCTGTGAGCTAGCACTATGAATAATGAATACAATACAATAATTGTCAATATAATTGAAATTAACCAAGAGGTCATTCAAATCATGCTCAAAGTGTGGCTTGGACAACATTGGAGACATCATCCAATCAGTAGTATCAGTCATAAATGGTCAAAGGTCAGTCAAATGATTCTAACTGAGTCTAACAGAACCATATAGGCATGAATCAGGGAATGGAGACTCCAAGGAGAGCGCATGAGGTTGTCAGAAGGTCAAGTGGCACTCCAGAACTAGCTAACTAGGAGCTACAGGCAGTTAGGATGAGCAATCAGTGGAAGAACTGCTCAATCAATGCTCTAACTGACTGTCAGACTCCTGGTAGGTGAGATAAGTCGCTCTAACTGAATGATAACTCTGGGTAGGTGAGAAAAGGTGCACATGTCATGCAGGTGAGTCAAACAGGGCGCATCAGGTAGGTAGGAGGGCTACTGGGGGCTGAAATTAGGCTCTAGGTTCTGGGGAGACCACCAAAATGATGACTGGATGCATGCAGTTACATGCAAATGCATGCATGATGACTAGATGCATGCAGACATGCAAATATAAAAAATGATGGTGAGAATATTCCAACACCCCCCTGCAAGCTATACTATGAGGTAATACCTTAAAACTGAAAAATAGGGCCCTAGTGACTGAGACCAAAGGTCACCCCATACAACATTCTAAATAATAAATGAGGAAAGAGGTAAACCCAGTGGGAAGAAATCCCTCCCTCAAAATAGACTGAAGGATGCTAATGTAGCATGTCATCAGTCACCCCAGAAGGAGGCAAGTGTCCTTCTTTTTCGAAGAAGGATCGATCAATCTGAAATGGATCAGTAATGTGAGAAGGATGAAACCTTCCATTTTGAAAATCTGATCTGGTTCTCCGTCGATCAGTTGGATCACCAACCAAATCACCAACAGATCTACGAGTGATGGCTTCCCATCGAGGAAGAGGAGGATCATCATGTGAAATATCATCAGGTTCTTGTGGAATTGGATCTCCCATTCGCTCATCTTCATCATCAGTTGCTATATATTTAGGTTCTTGTGGATTTGGATCTAACATTCTCTCTTCATCATCTCCATCTTCATATTTGAATCTGAAATCTCATGTGATGAAGGTTTGCTCTCTTGCTCATCATCACTTCCAAACTCTGAATCTAAAATCTCATGTGAAGAAGCAAGTGAAACTGGCTCATCATCACTTCCAAACTCTGATTCTGAATTCTCATGTGATGAAGCTTTTCTCTCTTGCTCAAACATGGTGGGAACAAATCAAAAAATGTGAATATCATTAAACCGTTTCAGAATGTGCATGTAGTTCTTTTATATCTCCTTTGAACCAACATAGGTGAGATCATTATCAAAAGAACTAGGACATGATGATGATGGATCTTCAACAAGATCACTAGTGGATGCAGTAGTGGTGGCCCACTTTGCAATAGGAGTTGAACCAATAGGAGCTAGATATTCAGGTTCTTGTGGATCTGGATCTAGCTTTCACTCTACTCTCTGAGTCTTCATTTTCTCAACCTTCTTTGTTGTATTTTTTCCATTCAAGCAACCTTTACAGGTGCTTAGGGCAGATCTGAGATTGGGAGGATCTTCAACTAACTTATGAGTTTACATGCTCTACAAATGTTTATAGTTGAGATGAGATAGCCTACTCTCTTCATTTGCATGAGAGTGAAGAGCAGACTACTTTGAGAGAGGTAAGAAGTGTGAGAAATCATAGAGTTTGTTCTTATGATTTGCAACACCTTTTGCAATGATTTTACCTGAAACCATGTATCTCGACTTCATTTGGAGAGAAGATCACTCTCTTGGGCTCTCCAATATGAGTCACTTGGTACACTGAAAGTAAATTTGATGTGAGAGATGGAACATAAAGCACATCATAAAAGTATCCATGGTCAAGATTGATTCTTCCAATCCCATGAGAGAAGACTTTTGAATCATTGCCCAACTTGATGGAAGGGCCAACTGAGCATTGGAAGTTGGAGAAGATATCTATGGAGGAATACACTTCCATTTTGGAATGGACATCTTAGCTGACTGAAATGTGGAGACAAAAACTCAGAACTTTGGCCCCAATTTTGAGAGAATGGAAAGTATGAGTTGTTTTTCTTCTTTCACTATCTCATATCTCTTCAACTATGAAATCAAGCTTTTGAACTTGGTTAAGAAGGCATTGATGGATTCGAATCTTTCAGGACTCAAGGAGATGAGTTCATTCTCCAATTTATGACCTTTCAAATCATCTTTCTGTCCAAAGAGGGATTCAAGCTTGTCCCAAACCTATTTTGGAGATGTCAGATCGATGACATGGAAGTGAATATCTTCAGAAATTGAGAGAAGAAGTAATCCTATTGCTTCATCAAGCCTATCCAAGTACTTGGATTTCTCTACTTCACTGAGGGGTTCGACCAGAGTTCCATTTAGTATCCTGGTGAAGCTCTTGGAACTCATGAAGATGGTCATCTTGGCCTTCCATTCGACATAGTTGGAAGAATTCGAATGGATGAATGAACCTGCAAAACAAGAAGAATTGTGTTGATGGAGATTTGCTACACTTCAAATGAACACTGCCTTAGGACACTGAGGACATATGACTAAGTCCTTCACACCTAGCTAGACCTCATTAGATTTCTCCAGTGAATTCAAGGTAATAGCACTAGGATTTGTTGTGGAAACTCAAAGTCTTTTGGTGCTCAATGAAAGACAACTGCTCAATGAAATGTTGCAACTGTTGCAATGGCTGCAATTCGAATAGCTGTTGTAAGCTCTGATACCATGTGATAATCTACAGGAAGATCTCACAGCTGTAACAAAACTCACTCAAGAAGTGCAAAGAAGAAGAGAAGAATGTAGTCAATAATCACTCATGAACACAAAAAATGGAGAATAGCAGTATAATCATACATTAGCTATGAGATGGCACTATGAATAATGAATACAATACAATAATTGTCAATAGAATTCGAATTAACCAAGAGGTCATTCGAATCATGTTCAAAGTGTGGCTTGGACAACATTGGAGACATCATCCAATCAGTAGTATCAGTCATAAATGGTCAAAGGTCAGTCAAATGAGTCTAACTGAGTCTAACAAAACCATATAGGCATGAATCAGGGGATATATAGAGACTCCAAGGAGGGCGCATGAGGTTGTAAGAATGTCAAGTGGCACTCCAGAACTAGCTAAATATGAGCTACAGGCAGTTAGGATGAGCAATCAGTGGAAGAACTGCTCAATCAATGCTCTAACTGACTGTCAGACTCCTGGTAGGTGAGATAAGGCGCTCTAACTTAATGATAACTCCTGGTAGGTAAGAAAAGGCCCACATTTCATGCAGGCGAGTCAAACAGGGCGCATCGGGTAGGTAGGAGGGCTACTGGGGGCTGAAGACAGGCTCTAGGGAGCTGAAATTAGGCTGTAGCTGCTGGGGAGACCACCAAAATGATGATTGGATGCATGCATGATGACTGGATGCATGCAAAATGCATGCAGACATGCAAATATAAAAAAAATGATGGTGAGAATATTCCAACAGCTTGTTCTCTTGTGAATTGGTTATCTAACCATGAGATCAGATCTTCCTATGGAGTTCACATGTGTGAAAGACAAGCCTTCCAAAATGAGAAAAAGGTTGTTTTGTTTTGCATATTAAGAACAAAAATTTGGCTAAGTGTTTAACTCACATGGATAAGAGGCCATTTGGAAATTCTCGCAAGGAGGTGTCCTTGTGCTGATTAAATTAATCAGGTGGCATAGGCTTGTTCCTTGATGAACTGGCTATCTATCCATAGGATCATATTTGCCTCTATAGTTTCACACGTGTGAAACACAAGCCTGCCAAAATGAGAAAAAGTTTGTTTTGATGTCCAAATAAAGGTTGAAGAGGCATTTGGAAATGCCCGCCAAAGAGTGTCCTTGTGATAATAAATTCTCCAAATGGCATGGACATATTCCCTGGTAATCTGGCCATCTAGATATGGTGTCAGTTCTTTCTTTGAGGCTCACACGTGCGAGATTTTGACTTGCCAAAATGGTGAAAAATAAGATTAATAACACCTTATGATATTCCCGCAAGGTCTTGTAAAATTCCCCCAAGGGTTTGTAAAAATGCCCGCAGAGGCTTAAGTTATGCCCGCAAAGGCTTATGGAATACCCACAAGGGACTTAAAATATAAAGCTCCCAAGAGATTTATTATGCCCGCAAAGGCCAAGGGTTATGCCCACAAGGGTTTGGTTATGCCCGCGTGGGTTTAATGAATAAGCTCACAAGAGCTTAAAAGATGCCTGCAAGGGCTTAGGTATTCCCGCAAGGGGCTCAATGGATAAGGTCTAAAGAGATGCCCACAAGGGCTTGCGAAAATCCCGCAGGGGCTTAAATGACCGCAAGGGCTTAGGTTATGTCCGCAAAGGAGCTTAAGGCACAAGCTCGTTGGCTAAAGATAAAGGCTAGCCCGCAAATGAAGAAGCCCACAGGCTTGAGGGTTATCCATGGGAGAAGAAGCCTGCAGATGGAAGAAGGCCGCATGCCTGAGATGAAGGAAGACCACAGTCTTGAGATGGATGAAGCTCGTAGGCCTATGATGACCAAAGATGTTTTAATTAATTAAAAATGTGCAATAAACAGAATTATGAATTAAATGCTAATGAAACAGAGATTTGAAGATGCGTGAATATGAAAGGCTGTGAGCCTATTCTGGAAATATGCAAGGTTCAAGAGAAGAGTAAAAGAATATATAAACAAAATTCTGAAGAAGAAGCAAGATGGCTCAGTAGTTCATATTGAAGGTTCAGCAAGGAACAAGAACTGAAGTGTATGCTGGTTTATGAGATGAGGATTGAGACCAGAGGAAGAGACCAGAATGTGTGCACATTCAAGATGAAGAATTGCATAACAGAAGTCAGAGAATAGAAGGAAAGAATTGAAGTTGTCTGCAGCCCAGATCTATGTAGTAGCAAGAAGACACAAACTGAAGAAAGCAAAGAATTATATATGACAGAATTGAAGTAAGAAAGGTCTGTAGGATTGATATAAACACATTAGGGAGGTAGGGTGGTGCTAGGGCAGGAAATAGGCTTGCAAGGGGGTTGTATCCTCCTTCTAGTGGTAGCTGGTAAATAGGGTGTCGAAGCATCCTTTCAATTGAGTTGATAAACTAGGGGGTTGTAGCCTCCTTCCAGTAGTGGTTGGTAAATAGGGTGCAGTAGCATCCTTGTCTATTGTAGCAGGAAGAAACTAGGGTGTTGTAGCATCCTTCAGTTGTAGCTGAGAAAATTGGAGATTGAAGTCTCCAGCAAGTTGTAGCTTGCAAAGACTATTGTAAACATAATTTTGCAGTATAGAAAGAGTTTGTGATTTTCCCAATTGGGTTTCCACGATAAATTATGTGTCCTATGTATCTTGTTGATTTCATGTTTTAATTAAGTTTAATAAGTGGTTTAAAATGGTAAAAAGTTAACAATACGGATTCACCCCCCCCCTCTCAGTATTGACTAATATTCCAACAGATTTTAGTTCTTGGTCTTTCCAAAAGATGAATATCATCACAGGTTTCCCTTCCATACAGGTTCGTGATTAAAGATTTGAGATTTCTGTGGTGTGTAGTGTTAGATGAGTGGGTTTCTGGATTCTTCACAGTAACCATTTTAAAGTCAACATTTTGAATCCTTAACTGGATTCATCCTCATGAAAAAATATCGAGAGAAGAGTTGCACTCCAGGTGAATAAATAAAGGAGAAGAAAGAGATTAGGTATGTCCATTAAATTCAAATACCAAATAAACATGAGTCTTTACATCTATTCAGGAACGCTAGATCAGCAACTCTTTTCTCGATTTTAGTTCTTAGCCTTTCCAAAAGCCAAATATCATCACAGGTTTCCCTTCCATACAGGTTCGTGTTTAAAGATTTGAGATTTCTGTGGTGTGTAGTGTTAGAAGAGTGGGTTTCTGGATTCTTCATGGTAGCCATTTTAAAGTCAACGTTTCGAATCCTTAACTGGATTCATCCTCGGGACGAAATATCGAGGGAAGAGTTGCACTCCAGGTGAATAAATAAAGGAGAAGAAAGAGATTAGGTATGCATGCTTAGTTCAAATACCAAATAAACGTGAGTCTTTACATCTCTTCGGGAACTCTAGATCGACAACTCTTTTCTCGATCTTAGTTCTTAGTCTTTCCAAAAGTTGAATATCATCACAGGTTTCCCTTCCATACAAGTTCATGATAAAATATTTGAGATTTTTGTGGTGTGTAGTGTTGGAAGAGTGGGTTTCTAGATTCTTCACGGTAGCCATTTTAAAGTCGATTATTATTAATATTAATAAAAATCACAGGTACTATTCTTATTATTAATATTAATAAGTATTTTGAGCTTGAACAATCACCAATAATTACCACTTATCACTTATTATTATTATTAATGATTATGATTGAAGAAATTCATCTCTTCCACTCACGTTTATTTGGTATTTGAACTGAACAGGCATACCTAATCTCTTTCTTATCCTTTATTTATTCACCTAGAGTGCAACTCTTGAAGATGAGTTAAGGATTCGAAGCATCGACTTTAAAATGGCTACCATGAAGAATCTGGAAACTCACTCTTCTAATATTAATTTTGTTTATTAAATATGTTGTTCAGAAGGAAAATCATTTTTAGTTGGAATTGGGGAAAATTTACAGCTTTCCCAAGAGTTAGTTTCTTATCTTCATTCTTTGAATATACAGGTTCTTGCTCAAGTGCGCAAACAGGCGGACTATGTTTCTTCATCGTCTTATTGGTACAATTCTTCAAATTTGGGCTTATACGGTAGTTCTGTGGAAGAATGGGATAAGTATGTTTTATCTCTTAATGGGACAAACTGGTTTGGGACTGGGCATATTCAAATGGTTATATTATGCCTAAAAAGGCATATGATTTTATTATAGCTGAAAATGTACATACCTCTCCAAAATGATGGGCATTGAAAATATGGAAATGGAATATTCCTGCTAAAGTAAGATGTTTTTTGTGCTTATGTTTGGAAAATCGAATACTTAGATAGGATAATCTCTCTAAAAGAAGGTGTTTTGGTCCAGGTATATGCCCTCTCTGTTTTTTTGGAAATGAAACAGTGTCTCATCATTTTGTTACTTGTTATTTCTTCAGTCATGTTTGGGAGATGTGCAGTGAGGTTTTCAAATTCATAGATAATTGAAAGGCAATCAGTTTTCAGGAAAGTATGCTTGTTTGGTTCTGCAAAAGGCCTATTTTTAAAGAACTTCCTTCTTTTTTCATTTAGGAAGTATGGAAGTCCAAGAACAAATGTATATTTGAAGATAAAAGACATTCATTTCTCAGGTCTACTACAGAGCTATTAGTCTTTTTCTTGAGTATCACAAAAACAAGAAGAAATTAAGACACCAGAATCTAATTCAACCGCAGCTTGATGATATTGTTTCAGTGGGATTTTTTTATTGAGATCAAAAAAATGGTTTATGTGGGGTTGAGATGATACTTAAAATTAAAAAAGATCATCTTATTAAACTCAATTTTGGTGTTGGTGCAGGTACTAATACTAAGTCGTAGTTGTTTTCCTTATGGGGCCTTCTATGGTTTTCTAAGAAAAGGGGAGTTCTATGTCTTCAAATTGCTAGAGATTCAAAGACTATTATTGATTGGGCCAATGGTACCTCCATCCTTTATGTTCTTCAACTTTCTCAATGGATGACTCGGATAAAGGAATCGATAGATTTTTTCTCTATGATATCCTTCTCTCATATTTTCAGGGAGTTCAACTTTGATGTTGACCATTTATCTAAGCAAGAAGTTGGATATATGGATGGTATTATGCATTTTGAGGAATTTTTTGTTGACTTTGTCATTGACAAAGGAATTGTCTCTCTATTCTAGGTTTTTGCTAGTTCTTTCTTTCTTTTGGAGTCGGTGATTGCTCCTTTATGACTGAGCCAAGAATTTTTTTGATTAGATCTTTTTGTTAGCAAATAATCAATTTTGTATCAGCTATAATGTCTCTAGTGTGTTTATTGAAGAGTATGTCTGAAGACTTATGATCGCTTATTATTGGAAAAGATGTATGAATCATCTGATCATGAACGATGTAACTTTGATTCTATTTTGAATAACAAGTTACTTTTTTTGGCTTGAAAAAAAAATTACAAAACTAAAAATAAAGGAAAAAATATCACTTCATTATTAAAAACTAGAAAAATCGGTTCCATGATTTATCAATCATAAATCAGAGTTAAAATAACTATATAATAATAATAGTAATAATTATTTAATTATTTCTCTCATACGCATACATATATACCTCGTATTAATATTAATATTAAATTATTATTAATTAAAAATTAATATTAATTGAAAATTTATCAACAACACCTAGAGATCAAATACCTAAAAATATAAATTTTTCATTAATCTTTTGCATTAACAAAACTACACCAATCTCTAGAAATTAAATCTTCCATTAAATTTTTGCTTAGTTAAAAAACTTATATATAAAAGTAATATTTGCGTTGACAAAACTAAACCAATCTGTAGAAATATAAATCTTCCATTAATTTTTTTTGTAAATTTAATGTAAAAAATACTAGTATAAGAGGAATTTGATATTTTTCAAATCTTAATATATCCTAATCTTGATTTAAATGAATCTGTGTTGATTTCATATTTTAATATATCCTAAATTTAAATGAATCTATATTGATTTCATATTTTAATATATCCTAGATTTAAATGAATCTACGTTGATTTTCATATTGGACATTGATTTAGATTTAAATGAATGTATTATGATTTCATATTGGACCATGATTTCATATTGGATAATGGTTCTACTATACAATACAAAATTGAAATGAGTAAGAAATATGTCCATCCCTTTCTCTTTTCCACCATCCCTTTCTCTTTTCCACAATACAATTTGCAAGCACTTATGCATAAATATCATCACAAATAATTTGGAATAACACTCTATTAATATATACCTTAATATATAATTATGAATTTTAAAAAAAAATTAAGAAAAATGAACTAAATTTTAGTTTTCACTCATAATTATTTGAGTTAAATTTTATTGTGAGTTGAGAAAGATGCATTGCAACCTTGAAGCTCAACAATAAAGATGTGTAAAAGTGTTTCAAGAACCTAAAGGTTACCACCTAAGAGATAAGTGGAGCATGAGATTAGTTTTTGCATGACTCTCCATTGCCAAGCATAGGACTATATAGATAGTCCATCTTGGAAATGGATAAAGTGATGAAACAATGGCAACAATTGTTGGACAAAAGAGTAATTTGACCAAATACCTCACCTTGTGGTTCACCTATCTTCATAGTGCCTAAGAAGGATGAGACTTGGAGAATGTTTATCAATGACATATCTGTCAAGAATATCACCCTCAAGAATCAATACCATATGCCTAGGATCAATGATTTGTTAGATCAAGTGCAAAATGGCAAGTGCTTCACCAAGTTGGATCTTGAATCAAAATACCACTAGGTATGAGTAAAAGAATAAGACACCGAAAAGAGCATGTTCAAGATGAGGCAAGGCTTATATGAATGGTTGGTAATGCCTTTTAGTTTATGTAATGCACTAGCTACATTTTTTTTTATGATTGATGTATTGTATCTCTTTATAGATTCATGTATTGCATCTCTTTATAGATTCATGTATTGCATCTCTTTATAGATTCATTTGTAATAGTGTACTTGGACGATATATTAATTTTTAGATATCCCTAGAGAAGAGTATATCTCACATCTCATCAAGTGTTACATACCTTAAAGGGCATCAATTGTTAGAAAACCTTAAGAAATGTGATTTTTTCCAACAATGCTTAGTGTGCTTGGGCTATACGATTGGCATGGTGAAGAAGAATTAAGATTGATCCTACAAAGATGGAGGCCCTCATCAATGGCCAACCCCTACCAATGTTACTTAAGTTAGGATATTTTTTGGAGAAACACAATACCTTATAGCATTATTTTATATGTGGGTGCACCATTCCATGCCATAAGAGAGAATGACAAGAGTTTCCATTGTGTAAAGAATCAAGAGAATGATTTTGAAGAGATAAAACAAAAAGTATACAAGCACTAGTGTTCGAATTACCCAATCTGCAAAACCCTTCAAAATGGAGACAAATGAAAGTGAATATTCTATGGAAGTGGTATTGATGCAAGGAGGTAATTCAGTGTCCCATCATTATGAATTGTTCCAATATGAAATCTAGAACTACCCCACATGCAACAATGAGCTCTATCATATCATACAAGTTGTTAAAAATGGAATTATTTGATGGGAAATGAAACCATCATCCACATTGATCATTGACCACTTCAATATTTGCAGGCCTAAAGTAAGCTTCAACAAACAAGACACTACAAGTGGATGGGATTTTTATAGGAATTTCATCTTATTATAAAATACAATAAGGGAAACACGAATAAGTGGGAGAACATGATTTAATGGCCACCCAAACCCAAGATCATAGATTTGAGTACTCTTATGCACATGAATTCTTTCATTTATGATGCACACAAAGAAGAATACACATAAGACAATAACTTAAAAGAGGTATTTCAATAGCTACAAGGCCAATTTCATGAATAAGAAGGTGATCCCGAGGCTGAATACCACCTCTAGGATGGGTGTCTCTACACATTGTACAAACTTTATGTAATACAAAACTTAAAGGATAAATATTTCAACTTACCAGAGAGGCTCACATATCCAAAGTTGCTATGAATTTTGATGTTCGGAAAATAATGGCCAACTTGTGGAGGTATGTGTATTGGCCCAAAATGAAAGAAAATGTATCTTGGTTTATCAAAGGATTCATACTTTTTTGTACCAAAAAACCCAATAATATGAAGTAAGGGTTATACTATCTCTTATCAATACCTACTAGACCATGGGAGAACATCTAAGCCATGGATTTCATGTGTGGTATTCTAAGAACCAAGTGGGGACATACCTATCTATTTGTGTTAGTGTGGAGATTTAGTAAGATGTGCATTCTCATGAAAACGCCATCAAGGGACAAGATGTAGAGATCATGTTCTTTGAAAAGTTTAAGGTGCACTTTGGGATACCAAGGAGCATCATCTCGAATAGAGATACCAAAGTTGAAATATATTTTACATTACATTTTTGGAGAAGATCAACACCAAGATAAATCCTATCTATAGCTCACCATCCACAAATAGATGGACAATGAGACTTGTAGTGACCATGACATTGGTGCATATTTTGAGAGGTTACAACAAATAACATATAAGGACCTAGGGTCACAATTTTTATTTATATTCAACACTTTTACAAACTTGTCCATACTTCCACCAATAAGACCCATTTTCAAACTTTCTTTGGATATTTTCCACCTATTCATTTAGATGTTATCTATGTGTTGCGAGGAACAACAAAAGACATCACAGGAGATCCACTATTGATGCAGCTAGATTTGCTTGGAGAGCCAAGGCAGTAATGCAACTTGAAGACATAATGAATAATTATTTGAAGAAAATTTTCCATACAAAGCCTTGTCACTTTTCTACATCCTTGCCATCTTATTCTTAAGGATTGATGACAATTATCAAATATTTATGAAGCTAAAAGATCGACGATTTGCACCTCTCCGACGATTTTTGAGAGAATCTGATGTTGAAATCGCAATTTTAATTGTTCAAATTGAAATTTTGATTGCATAAATGGATTAAGTGACCTTTATTACCCATGGGGCACCCCAATTATGCAATTCCAACAACCTAAAACTGCAATTTCAATGATTTTCGTCAGATTTTGGCTAGAAACATTGCTAGATAATAGTTGCAAATTGTCGATCTCTTAGCCTAATCGGATAGTTATGGAATCTATCACTCAATATTTTGTGTCCATGCCCTGTATCATTACGATTGTGTCATTTCTAAAAATTATGGATCGTATGGTTCTATTAGCTAGAAGGATCCATATGTCTTTTCCAACAAAACCCTAAGAATATGGTCTATAGCCGATGAAGGTCTAAAGAAAATCCTCCAAGTCCACATGGAGATATTTTTCGATTAGGAATGGTCGTCAAATTCCCTCTACATTTTCTCTACCGCTGACGATAAAACCTTGGCTCACATCTAGGTTGTCCATGTGAGCAATTGCATCAAAAAATTGAATGGCCATACCAATTATATCCTCTGTGTTAATTTCAATTCGTAGTCAAATCTTATAGTTTCTAGCTCCTTTGATGACATTGTGAGGATTTTGGACGAGATAATGGGGAAAAGCTTGATGGTTTTCCCTGTTCAATCATACCCTATTACGATTGTTCACTTCAAATGAAATGGGTAATAGATCATTTCCAGCAATTACAACATGCTCTATAGGATTTGGGATTCTTCTTCAAGCTATTACTTGAAGACGCTCATTGATAACAAGAACCCCCTTTGTTTCATGCGTCAAATTTTCGCCCAAGGGCAATTTATTCTAGGAGGAACCTTTGACAATGCATTAAGTCTTTCGGACTTTGAAACAAACAAGTTTTTGAAGACATACACTAGTCATTTTAACAACAAATATTGTATATCCTCCACATTTTCTATGACCAACGGAAAATATATTGTTAGAAACATAGAGGACAATTATGTATATTTGTGGGATCTTTAAGCTAATAATATTGTTCAAAAGTTGGAAGGTCATACAAATACTGCAGTTTCCATCTCCCGCATGCAAAACTTATAATCAAACTCTAATGCCTAACACTGAACAAGCTTTTAGATTGAATTGGGCATATTTTAGCATGGGATAAAGAATGGGGGGTTCACTTAGTGAACTTGTTACATAGCACGATTGTTCGCATGATATTAAAAAATATCCCTAATTTCACTAAATATTGGAAAATGCTTCCTAAAATTGTATTGTTGAACCCCCCTCCCAATATTCCTTTCCAATTAAGAAAACCCCTAGTTTCACCAAATATTGTAGGTATCCATTTTTATCAACCCATTTTTAATACCCTTTTATATCATATTATCAAGTTGTAAAAACTAGGAGCCCTAACATCTTCGTATAAGCAAACAAGATGCTAAATAAAATAGTAGTATAATGCTAATAATGATCCCACCAAGATTGCAGGGGCGACTGATCAATTTGTAGCATTGGATAGTGGAAGACCCAACAAAATAGTACCGGGGATGGAAAAATGCATAAAAGGAAACCTAGTCAAGAGATCAACATGTCAAAGAATGTAAAAGACTAATAGTCCAATAGTTAGTGCAATGCTTAGAAAAGATGAAAGTTGCAGATGTTTTACACCACATCCTGCCAATCTACCAATTTTATATCATGTAAATACAATTATAGCCATAGAGAGATCATGTTTTCTATAAGCTTAATAAATTTAGCTCCATAAAAATGCAAAATTGAAACCCTTTCGTGGATAGACTCCCCTACATTTCTATCAAAACAAACATCATCGATGTTTGAACCCAAATGAACATAGAAAAATTCCTCTTACTTTTCAATAACACCATACCATCATGTGGATAGTTTGGATTTGGGTCATTCACAAGATCCAACGAATTGCCTCCATTTCATCTACATTTATTCTTGCAATTAAGGGAATTAACAACATTTAGTTACCTTTTCTTGGGTTATATCTAGTTTTTTTGTAATCTTTATTCTTGCATTATTTGTTGCCCAAGGAATTTTTGTTGTACACATATCACCAAGCGTTGAGGTATCTGAATACTCCGTCGAAGTTAAATCAGCGACACATGAAATGGGTCAAATTCCTACAGGGATATACGTTGATGTTGCAACATAGGTCGGGAAAATCGAATAAGGTTGTCGACGCTCTAAGTCGAAGAGTTGCATTGCTAAACACGATGACAGTTCAGGAAACAGGAATAGAGTCAGTGCAGATAAAGTACACTACCGACGAGGATTTTGCGAAAGCATGGGAGGATTGTCGTGAACCATGGAGTGTCGACAGAACTCCATACTTGTATTACTTTGTCCAAGAAGGCTATCTGTTCAGGGGAAATTAATTGTGTATTCCCATAGGATCAATTAGAGAGAACCTAATCTGAGAGTTGCATAGCAGTGGATTAGCAGGTCATTTTGGCAGCGCCAAGACTAAGGCATTAGTCGAAGAAAAGTATTATTGGTCGGGAATGGCGACATAGGTCAGAAAGTGGATTCGACAATGTAGAGTTTGTCAATTGGCAAAAGGAAGAAGTCAGAACACGGGGTTTTATACACTGTTACCCGTACCAAATACCCCATGGGAGAAACTAAGCATGGATTTTTTGCTAGGACTGCCGAATACGCAGCAAGGAAGCGACTCAATATTTGTTATAGTCGACAGATTTTCAAAACTGGCACACTTTATTCCGTGTTGGAAGACAAGTGACGCCACAGGAATTGTTGTACTATTCTTCAAGGAAGTAGTCATATTGCATGGGTTGACGAAGAGTATCATATCAGACAAAGATACCAAGTTTATGGGGAATTTCAGGACAACCTTATGGAAGAAACTAGACACGAAGTTGCAGTTTAGCTCGACATATCATCCGCAGACAGACAGACAGACCAAGGTGGTGAACAGAAGTTTGGGAAACATTCTGAGATGTTTGATGGCCAACAAACCCAAGCAGTGGGAGAACGTGTTGGCACAAGTAGAGTTCGCTTACAACAATTCTGTGAATCGGTCGACAGGTTTGAGCCCATTCTAGATTGTTCAAGGAAGAATCCCACATGGAGTGGTGGATTTGGTCGAGTTGCCGATAGAAAGCAAGAAAAGAGTGGATGCAAAATCATTCGCAGAGCACTTGAAAGAATTTCATGAAGATGTGTGAAAGCGCATAGAGAGGAGCAATGTAGCATACAAGTTGAGAGCTGACAGAAAGAAGAGACTACAGTCATTCAGCGAAGGAGACTTGGTCCATGCACATTTGCAGAAGGAAAGATTTCTGACAGTGACGTATAACAAGTTGAAGCTGAAGAAGATTGGACCCTGTAAGATTCTAAAGAAAATTTCAGACAACGCATATGTGTTGGAGCTGCCAAATGACTTGAGCATTTCACCAACATTCAATGTCTCAGATCTGTACAAGTTTGAAGAAGGTTCAAGCACTGGAAGCACAGAAGTGTCGAACATCGACTGGGCAGCGCAGATTCTAGATCGACACAAGGAGGAGATCGTAGAAGTAATAGAGGAACATGAAGTCGGGCGTTTGCATAGTTCAGAAAGGAAGGAATACTCAGTGCGATGGAAGGATGATGAGTTGTAGGAACCGACATGGATTTCCAAAGAAGATTTCAGGAGACTAACGGAGTAGTCGAGTTCTTTTTCACCTGGGGAGTCTGATGCGGGAGCATTGGGGCCTAGGCATATCAGTCGAAGTTAATCGACATGAGGAGACCGACCAGAGGGAGCGCTGACGACCACTGGTGCGGATGAGCGGGTTGACTGTCGAAGTCAACAAGTCGAGCAGAAGCTGTCGAAGCAGTCGACAGGAGTGAAGAGGTCGAGATTCAACATGTCAATGTCGATAGGCGACAAGTTAACACGGAGTCACAGTAAGGTTGACATGTTGTCATACTGCGACATCGATAGGTTGGGCATGAGCCAAGCGAGGAGGACGAGGCGGAATGGCGAAGCCTAAGCGCAGAGTGAAGCCGATAGGTGAGTCAAAGCTAACAGAGGACAGTATGGTCGACATGACGGATTACTGTAGCTTGTCAGAAGGATGCATAGAAGTCAAGGAGAGTACTTGGAAACAGTTCGGGGTTTCTAACGAAGTTAATGGTAGTTATTGCAGGTGGTTGAAGACATAACAGGTGTCGTCACAGGAAGAGGCTATGTTGCATAGACGAGACGCTAATAAATGCAGGTCTACAGGATCATGGAAGGATTGGATGATAGAGGATGCGTGTCTCAGGAATCACAGTGGCCTCGGGAACAGCAGTAGCAGAGTAGAAGGCTTGTGCATAGGCGCAGAGCAAGGGACAGTTCCATTGTGTTGGAGTTGCAGAGCGGAGTTCAGGGATAATTTCTGTAGATTGGAGAGAACAATCACATAGCTTCCGAACGCAGAGAAGATCAAGCCATAGCTCAGAGTTCTGCAGGGAACCAGGAGAGGGTGAGTTCGACACACTGAGAGACCACACAGTTACTTCTGTATTGTAACAACTAAGGCCGACAGTTAGTTATTTCATTTCCTTGCAGTTTGCATTGTAACCGATTCGGAGAAGTAATATAAGCCAACTTCTGGCATGTTGTTTGCATCTTGTCTATGTGAGCGTGTGTGTGGTGTGTATTGTTAAGCAAGAACCTTCTTGTCGAAGGCACCTTGCATCACTTCACTTTTAATATCTTGATTTTCATGCTTTTCTTCTTTCTTTTGATTAAGGATCATTAAGTGAAAAATTTCTTAATCTTTTTCTAATAAGATCTTGTTGAATTTCTCCTTGAGATATTATAATTGTTGTTGATTACATTGTTTCTCCTCTTTTAATTCCTTCAATTGTCAGTGAACAACTCTTGATTATGACTTTTTAAGATACAATATGGTGTGTTATTTAATCCCCTTATTGTCAGTTGGTGGTTGTTTCAATAGATAGCTATTCTTTTATCTTCCAGCATGAATTTTCCCTTCCATCCACAAATTGTAGTTATATTTCCCTCTACATGATCTCCAATATATACACTCTTTCAGAAAAGCCTTAGCAACAAAACACTTACAAAATCTTATTTCCAATGATAGTTTGTGGAAGAGAATCATTGTTCAAAAATACATAGCAGCAAACCTATTGATAGATTGGATAAGCAGCCCTAGAGAGAACATAAAAAATATATCCAACTAATGGAAATATCTAGTATTTCCTTTTCCCATTATTGGGGAGAGCTTAGCATGAAAGGTGGCAATGATCAACAAGTGATATTTAGGGTTGATTCTATATTACATTGTGATCAGCCTATTTTTCTTCCTTTAGACTTGGCTCAATGTCTTTAGGCTAGAGAGAAATATATCTTAAATCATTTTTTTATCAACATAATACAAATATTTGGTGTCAAGGGTGGTTATCTACATCAAATCCTGGACTTGTTGACGAATGGAGAGAGGCTTGGAATATATGTGTCATTGAACTTCAAAGGAATCATATCAGATCAAAGGATGAGTCCAATGACTTGAGCTAGGGAAAAAACAAGTATGTTTGGAAATAGCTAGTGAAGTTAGGGTATCATGACTTGCAAGATGAAGTTCCAAATCATATTAATCCAAGAAGTAGTTGGAAGTGGCCTCTTATCTAGAAAATATATACCCCGATGAAACAAGGATCCACCTATGGCTAGCCTTTAAAAACAGAGTTTTGACATGGGATCTGTTACAAAAAAGAAACACACAGGGCCCTATTGTGTGTAAGCTTTGTATGAATGCAGAAGAATACATAGTCCACATGTCCATTACATGAAATCTATGCTAAATAAAATTGGAAATATGTTGGCAAAAATATTGGGGTGCCCATCAAGTGGTATGGTAACAGTATTGGTGAATTTTTAAAACCTTCGTTAAATCGAAAAGAGTCAAAAAATGTTTCATGTGATCCCTTGTTTATTGTTGTGGGGCATATGGATTGCTCATAATGATAATGTTTTTTAGAATAGAAATATGCCAACCTTTGGAAGGTTTTTGCTCAAGTGTGGTTTGTTTTTCAGCACTGTAAACAAAACATAAGGGTAATAATGCCTAGACAATTGGGGAAACTATAGATTAATCAAACAATTGCTTGGGGTTTCTTTGATGGGGCTAGTCAAGGATTGGAAAATAAAAGCAGTGTTGGTGGAGTTCCATATATCAAGGAAATCTAGTTTGTAAAATTCAAAGAGTTTTTGAGCTCTGGTGTAACAAACAACTATGTAGAGTTTAGATGTCTCTAAGAACTCTATGAAAAAATTGTTCTTTCAAAATATGTTAGTAACCTACTAGTTTTGGGGGATTCAATGTTAGTGATAAAATGTATGAATGGTTAGAAAGTTATCCAAATAGTGATTCTACAGTGATTGGAAGCATATCTTAAAGAGGTCTCTCAATTATTCAGGCATATTTCCTCCACACATTTCATAGAACTAAACATTTTTGTCGACTCTTTGTCAAAGGTATGACAATTAAGGGAGGGAGAGAGCCACTTGGAGGAATCCTTGGATGGGACATTGTCAATGCAAGGTTGGAAATCTAGTTTAAATTTACAATGTTTTTTGAAGGTTACTTGTTTATTATATGGTCATGTTTTTAAAAGATGTATTTATATATGAAGGATGATATGCCTCTACAAGAAGATATATATAATTTTGTTTTGAATTTTAAGTCCAAATTTTGGATCTAATAGAGATGATGGAGTAAGATAGTCACTTGAATTTTTTTTGTTGGTACTACCTTATGGTGAGGGGTGAATAGTTTTTGTTGTTTTTTATACCAAAGGAGGCTTGTAAACTCCATAAAGGTTGTAAGTTGTCACCTGTTCACATTAAGGCTTTGTTTTTCATTCTATCTAGAATAAAAAAATGTGTTTTTTTTTCTTTGTAGACTTTAGCAGTCAAATTGCTACACTGAGTGGTTCCCTTGTCCCACAAACAAGGAGGGATTATACACCAAATTGGTGTCTAGCTTGGTCGTGACCTTAAAGAATATATAATAATTATTATTATTATTATTATTATTATAGCAATAAATTTATGACAAACTATTCTAGTGAAATATACATGGAAATGCACAAATCAAAGTTGGGATTCCACCCATTAAGAGTAAGGTTATGACCATGTACCACTAGTACAAAATGAGAGATAAGTGACTAGGTGACTAAAAAAGTTAGTCACCACTGTTTTTTCAAGGGATAAACGACTAAAATTGAGCAATTTTAAATAAGCCAACAAAAAACGACTAATTTAGTCACAGGATAAAATATATGACTAGATAACAAGTGACTAAATATAAATGACTAACATAAATGACTAATTTAGTCACAGGAATATAAATATGACTAGCTAACAAAGATTAATGTGAATTAGTCATTTATGTTAGTCATTTTTAGTTGTGTCACACTGACAATGGAAAATTACAATATTTTACTAAATTTGAACAATGCAGATGGATGGAAAATTCATCAATGGGGAAACAAACCAAAAAGAAAAGAGGAATATGTCCCCATCAATTGCATAAAGAACCTATATGGCCTAAGACATGAGCTATTTTCCTTATACCATGGCCTAGGAATTCAGAAATATCTGTAGATTGATATACCTTAAAAAATCTCCCTTACATGATAAATATTATGTATGCAAGGATTAGTTGTGGATTTGGGCCTTATGCATGGCCCTTCAACCTTGCAAACTAATGTTATGATATACGCCCCATAATTTTGGCCATGTTCCATGGCCTATATTTGAATAACCATCCATGGTATAATAAACCTCAAAATGACCATGATATCTTGCTTACATGGAAAATGTTCACTATGATGAGTTTCTATCATGTCCTTTGTCCCTATGCATATCCCATCAACCATGTACACAAATACTATCACTTAATCCCCTCCCTTTTGTCCCTAGAGCATGGATTAGAGCTTGACAACTATTCATGGTGTGTTAAACCTCGACATGACCAAGATATCTTACTTGTATACTAAATTTTCCTTATTTAGGGTCGATCTTATACTGGAGGAATTGGGCACCACATGTGACCCATAAGTCCCATAGACAAAATTTATGTTTTAAACCCCATCTTTTGGCCCTATAACAAAGAATGGACCTCAAGAATCATGTACATCCCATGAATCCATTAGGTAATCAGTATTACCTATCTAAGTTTTGTCCCTAAACCTTGGCAAATACTATGCAAACAATCCATAATGTACTTAAAAATATTAAAATTGGGAGTCATTTCCCACTTGCAAGCCAAACATCCCCTATATTCTAACTTGATGCCACACATTAATGGCTTAGGCCATCCAAAACATCTTTGCAATGCCAAACCATGAAATTAGCACCATACTCTTTTTACATGGAATGGCTTCTAAGAACTAGCTCTAGTGGCTCAATACTTGAAATGGATAGGACATCTAACTCATATGCTAAATATATGTAATGACCCTTATTAGGAATTTTATTAAAATGGCAATTTTCCACTTTTTTTCCCTTGTTCGACCTTTGACTAGTTTTGATCTCTAGGTCCCAAATTTGCCCCAAATGATCCCAAATCTTCTAAGAAGGTGTATTAATGATATTAGAACATAAATATGTGTTTCAGGGATGCCTTTGGACCTTTAAAATACTTCTGCAAATCCTCTTTCAATTCTGATCAATGTAGGTAACTTTACTAGTGATTTTCCTTTGACTAGTATTGGTCTCTAGGTTTCAAATTGACTCCAAATGCCTTCAAATCTTCAAGGAAGGTGTATGAATGATATTAGAACTTGAATATGATGTTTATGGATGACATATGGCCACCAAAAGACCTCTGCAAACTCTCTTAATATTCTGGACCAATTATGCAATTTTACTAGTAATTTGGGGTTCAAATCCCCCTGGGGTAAACAATGAAAATGGCTTCCCAAATGCCTCCAAACCCACTCAAATTTATGAACAGAGGTATGTAATGTGTTAAGTATGTTATTAAAGTCTCATATGCACCATTAATGGATTATTACAACTGTTCTCACCCTCTCCCATTCAACTGCAAAAATCCCCAATTCGACCCTTGGGGAAATGGCACTATTTCACCTCCCAATGCAACTAAATTGAGTAAAAATGCTTCAAATGCTCAAGTACAGTACATGAAACTTGTAGAAGACATCCATGGTAGTATATTGATAACAAATATATCAGAGAATCATCCATTCATTCGAAATCATCATCAACACATTGGCTCACAACAAGGTAGTGGGGAAATGGCATTGTTCTTCCATTAAAAATGAGATTTATACATTTCTACTTGGAATTTCGACCTGAAACTTTTTGGAGATGAAGAACAGAGTATTTACTTCATATTACAAAAGAAATGGGGCATTAAAAGCTTCCCCAAAGAGTACAATAGCTCACCAAAAACGCCCTCCCTCAAGGATCAAGAATATGCCATCAAAAATGGAAATGGTTGAAGGAGTGAGCTGCAATAGAAGAAACCATGAGCTTCCCTGTAGCTTACACCTGCAAATAAAGACTCCATTAAAGCTCCAAATGAAAGGTCTGAATGGCCTTTCCAATTACCAACTTGGATGGGAATCTTTCACCCTCGAAATTGGCTAAGGCAAGAAACTAGTCATCCACTAGCTCTCCCTCTTCACAAATGCAATTGCAAATTCTACAAATGATCAAAAGCTGGTTTCATTCTTTGTTATTGACATTTATAAACTTCTAATGTCCTCCATGGGTCGAATTCCTTCCAAGAGACTCATGCCAACTCATGTTGGGAAGAGATTCCAAAGAACGCCACTTGTACAACAATTCCTAGTCTCCCACTTCCACCAAATCACATGTGGAAGCATCTTAGCTGCCCTAACACCCTTGAGCGCCCTCTTGGAGTCTATTTTTATCCCTGACATGTCATATATGTCATATGTCAGCCTTCAGGTCTGATTTGTGTCATAGGTGTCATAGCATCTTCATCATTGTTGTCATAGAGCTAGGGAATCTAGCCCAAGTGTCTCACTAGCTCCAAATTGCCTCTTCCTCTTCCATGGGAGTTACTCTTCCTCTATATTTCGACCTTGGATGAGTCATGCAATGAATAATACCTTTTGGACTCCCCCAAGTATGTTACCATTCACCTTGAATTCGAATTGGTGAGAGAATGATGCCAAATGTAGTGGGGAAATCTAGCCATATGTGGGTCCCACTTCCTCCATGTGTCTTCATGATCAAATGCCACTTTGATTTTCACTTGTATATATTTATTTAGCTCCTTTATTAAATATTTATGCCACTCTAATGTTCAAACATAATTTATTATCCCCATTATTCCAAATCCCAAAGCTTCCACCCCAAACCTAGGAAACTAGTAATTTTCCTCCTTGGCAATTATTTGACCTTTAGCATCAATTTGACAAACTCTAATGAATAGGTCCAATGTGATTAGGCCATTGTGACCCAATACCAAATTTGGGACATGACAAATCCTCCCTTCCCAATATTGCTTGTCCTCAAGCAATTTTAAATGTGGGTGTTGAAGAACCTGCTTTCTGTATAATTCTTTGAAGTTGCCATTGAATTTCCCAACCTTGAGTCTTTGAGTTTCCATGGAGATTTTAGAGACAAACCACCGTGCTTGCTGCTGCACTACTCTTATTAAAATCACTTTATTAAGTGGGGAATCCATCTCCCATGCTGCTTGCTTCCCAAAAAAAAATGAAACCAATGAGACAAAAATTATTCCAAGGTCCCATTGCTTGTATTGCACCCCAACAATTAAGAGTGCTCTCCAACCTACACCATTAGATAAGAGGATTCCTGGATCCCATTTTCTTGTATGCATTCTTCCAAACATCATGAGTACCAAATATATATCAGCAAAGTACATAACAACATAATGAAAATGTACATCAAGGATATGCTTCATCAAAGAGTCATGAAAGTGCTTATACCTCCAAGCAAGTAGACCACCATTTTCCAAGTGCATACAAGCTTCAAGTGACAAATCAAATCTGCCCCAATGACATAGGTGAGGATCCCATGTCCTATAATGCTGCTCCAAAAGGATGTGATATGCATCAAAATATTCATCCATGTATTCTTTCATCCAAGAAGTGAATGAAGAATCTCCACTAGAATCTGAACCAAATAATGAGCAGAAAAAACAAGGAGACTTCAAATGACTCAAAGAAGTCTCACCCATACATTCATGAATGTGAGAATCATAAAGATATAACAAAGTATGTGGCTGCCAACAAAAATGTTCTCCCATCATAAATCTATTCATCCAAGTGTTGGATGAAGTTCCTCTAACATCAAATGAACCCAGTGTTGAGCAAGAAAAACCATGAGTATTCAAGTGACTCAAATCCATATCATAGGTGCATCCATGTAGATGTGAATCATCATAAAGTGACAAATTATGCTGCTGCAAATGTGAATAAGAATGTGCTCCAACCATGTCATCATAAAAGTTAAATCTAGGAGTTCCATACTCCTCATGTGGCACCATCAAAAAGAACCCTTTCACCCATACTTCATTGAGACTAATAATGCAAAACATGGAATTGTAGGATGTAGGAGAATGTACTAACTCACCCAAATGATCAAAAAGTTCAGAAGTTTTATCATGGGAAGGATCCATGTGGGTAGTATCATGCAGCTCCTTCAAAAGTGTGAACTCTTTGTCATAGTTTGGTTCCAATGTAGAGGAATCATGCTCTTCTTTAAAAATTGCATAACCTTCATCAAGAGGCAATTCAAATTCCTCTTCCACCACATCAAGTGTTTGGATCTCTTCAAGTTCATCTTCAAACACATCAAGAACATTCAAATTTTCACATTTCTCATGATCCACCATGTCATGAGAATCCTCCAAACAATCTACCATTTGACAATCTGAAACATAGGAGGAAAAACAAGTATCTTGCAACTTTTCAAGGAGTTGCTCATTTTGAATTGTGAGCTTATGAATATCCTCATTATTCTTCAAGTATGCATCATGTAACAATTCATTAAGCTCAAACAAATGGTTTCTATCAAAAAGCAAAGACATGAAATTACCTTTGATGTGGCACATTGCTCTTTGAATCTTCTCCATGTCTTCAAGGAAGGATGTTTCCTCCAATGAAGTAGCTCTCCAACAAGAATTTGACACCAATGCTTGAGTGTCATGGAGAATGCTGAGGGACTCTTGGATCTTCTTTTCATTCATCTTTAAGGACCCTTCAAGAAAATGAGGCTCTTGCAAATGAACCTCCTCATCTTCTTCATTTTTTCTTGGACCAACTTCATGAAGCTCAAGTGGTGATGGAGAAGTTGATCTTGGTTCTTCTTCAACTGCTGCAAGGTCTTCATTATCATGCTTAATGGAACTTGTGCTTGCAGCAACACTTTCAAAAGTGATCTCTATGTCACCAACATAGAGGTGTGAGCACCCATCAGTAGGTACTCCTTCATAGTTTAAGCATCCATCAGTAGATGCTCTTTGGTTCATGTCTAAGCTAGAAGGTGTCTCGAAATGATCTTCCATATTTTCAATAGAATCTTCTTCATGATCTTGTGATGTCTCTTCCTTTTGCTCATTCAAGCAAGCTGATGCATTTTTCCCCTTGGTTTCCTTAAAATCAATAATTTTTTCCACAAGTTCGATAGAAAACAATTCGAATCCTTCCTTAAGTTGCTTGGTCATATCTTCAAATATTGTTTTCATAATTTTTATATGCTCCTCACCATCATATGAGGCTCCCTTTTCATCCCTAGTCATAGTTTCCTCAAAAAATTTGCTCTTCTTCTCCTACTTTTTTTTTTCTTCAACAAAAGCACTTTTGGTTTCAATATCTAATGGTGGTACTTGAATTATTGTCCTCATGAATATTATACCACATCATGTGCCAAGATCATGCTCTGATACCACTGTAATGACCCTTATTAGGAATTTTATTAAAATGGCAATTTTCCACTTTTTTTTCCTTGTTCGACCTTTGACTAGTTTTGATCTCTAGGTCCCAAATTTGCCCCAAATGATCCCAAATCTTCTAAGAAGGTGTATGAATGATATTAGAACATAAATATGTGTTTCAGGGATGCCTTTGGACCTTTAAAATACTTCTGCAAATCCTCTTTCAATTCTGATCAATGTAGGTAACTTTACTAGTGATTTTCCTTTGACTAGTATTGGTCTCTAGGTTTCAAATTGACTCCAAATGCCTTCAAATCTTCAAGGAAGGTGTATGAATGATATTAGAACTTGAATATGATGTTTATGGATGACATATGGCCACCAAAAGACCTCTGCAAACTCTCTTAATATTATGGACCAATTATGCAATTTTACTAGTAATTTGGGGTTCAAATCCCCCTGGGGTAAACAATGAAAATGGCTTCCCAAATGCCTCCAAACCCACTCAAATTTATGAACAGAGGTATGTAATGTGTTAAGTATGTTATTAAAGTCTCATATGCACCATTAATGGATTATTACAACTGTTCTCACCCTCTCCCATTCAACTGCAAAAATCCCCAATTCGACCCTTGGGGAAATGGCACTATTTCACCTCCCAATGCAACTAAATTGAGTAAAAATGCTTCAAATGCTCAAGTACAGTACATGAAACTTGTAGAAGACATCCATGGTAGTATATTGATCACAAATATATCAGAGAATCATCCATTCATTCGAAATCATCATCAACACATTGGCTCACAACAAGGTAGTGGGGAAATGGCATTGTTCTTCCATTAAAAATGAGATTTATACATTTCTACTTGGAATTTCGACCTGAAACTTTTTGGAGATGAAGAACAGAGTATTTACTTCATATTACAAAAGAAATGGGGCATTAAAAGCTTCCCCAAAGAGTACAATAGCTCACCAAAAACGCCCTCCCTCAAGGATCAAGAATATGCCATCAAAAATGGAAATGGTTGAAGGAGTGAGCTGCAATAGAAGAAACCATGAGCTGCCCTGTAGCTTACACCTGCAAATAAAGACTCCATTAAAGCTCCAAATGAAAGGTCTGAATGGCATTTCCAATTACCAACTTGGATGGGAATCTTTCACCCTCGAAATTGGCTAAGGCAAGAAACTAGTCATCCACTAGCTCTCCCTCTTCACAAATGCAATTGCAAATTCTACAAATGATCAAAAGCTGGTTTCATTCTTTGTTATTGACATTTATAAACTTCTAATGTCCTCCATGGGTCGAATTCCTTCCAAGAGACTCATGCCAACTCATGTTGGGAAGAGATTCCAAAGAACGCCACTTGTACAACAATTCCTAGTCTCCCACTTCCACCAAATCACATGTGGAAGCATCTTAGCTGCCCTAACACCCTTGAGCGCCCTCTTGGAGTCTATTTTTATCCCTGACATGTCATATATGTCATATGTCAGCCTTCAGGTCTGATTTGTGTCATAGGTGTCATAGCATCTTCATCATTGTTGTCATAGAGCTAGGGAATCTAGCCCAAGTGTCTCACTAGCTCCAAATTGCCTCTTCCTCTTCCATGGGAGTTACTCTTCCTCTATATTTCGACCTTGGATGAGTCATGCAATGAATAATACCTTTTGGACTCCCCCAAGTATGTTACCATTCACCTTGAATTCGAATTGGTGAGAGAATGATGCCAAATGTAGTGGGGAAATCTAGCCATATGTGGGTCCCACTTCCTCCATGTGTCTTCATGATCAAATGCCACTTTGATTTTCACTTGTATATATTTATTTAGCTCCTTTATTAAATATTTATGCCACTCTAATGTTCAAACATAATTTATTATCCCCATTATTCCAAATCCCAAAGCTTCCACCCCAAACCTAGGAAACTAGTAATTTTCCTCCTTGGCAATTATTTGACCTTTAGCATCAATTTGACAAACTCTAATGAATAGGGCCAATGTGATTAGGCCATTGTGACCCAATACCAAATTTGGGACATGACAATATACCCTATGTTGAGCCTATATGGTGCTTTAGGACATCATGCATGGCCCATGATCCCTAAATACCATGGCCTAGGAATTCAGAACTATCTACAAATTTTTATACCTTAAAAAATATCTCCCTTACATGATAAATATTATGTATGCAAGAATTAGTTGTGGATTTGGGCCTTATGGATGGCCCTTCAACCTCAAAAACTAATGTTATGATCTGAGACCCAGAATTTTGGCCGTGTACCATGGTCTATGTTTGAGTAACCATCCATGGTATACTAAACCTCAAAATGGCCATGATATCTTGCTTACATGGAAAATGTTTACTATGCGGAGCTTTTGTGTCCTTTGTCCCTATGCATAGCCCATCAACCATGTACACAAATAGTATCACTTAATACCCTCCCTTTTGTCCCTAGAGCATGGCTTAGACCTTTAAAACTATTAATGGTGTGTTAAACCTGAACATGACCAATATATCTTACTTGTACTAAATTTTAATTATTTAGGGATCTTGTGGAGGAATTAGGCACCACGTATGACCCATAAGTCCCATAGAAAAAATTATTAAGACCACAACTTTTAGCCATATATTAGCAAGAAATGGACCTCAAGAATCATATACATCCCATGAATCCAATATTAGGTCATTAGCATCACCTTAGAATCTAAGTATGGGTTAGCATGTTAGTCAATTAGGGGTTATCTATTAAGGTTAGGTATGGGGTGAGGGGGTTAGAGTTTGAAGCTTCCAAGGTGCATAAATACATTGCATGGGTTGCCATCTTCATGAGTTAGTTGTGTTTTCTTAGTGTCTTAGTGTCATTATTTGGGATTTATCATATCTCTTGATTTCATGCTCATATTTAAATTAGTTCATCTCCACTAACTCACATTTGTGAGTGAGGATTAGCCTAGATTGCAAGGAGAGTCAAGAAGAGATGGATTATGATGGAGAACCCTCACCATTTTGTGATTTAAAAGATGGATGGTTTTGTATTTCCTAGTTGGGCATAATTTGTGTAGGCCTAGATGTCTTTGGGACATAAAATATAGGTCTTTATATGAGATGATTTTTCAGAGTTCTTTTTAACCAAAGTCCATTGTAGTCCCTATTTGACACCACTTGCCACTGTTCCTCAATATTGATTTAATGTTGGACTTATTTATTTATTTAATGTATCTCCAACAATATTGTTTCCACTATGTTATGTCCTATTAGTCCATATCCACCCCACCTAGATATAATAAGGCCATGCTACAACTATTCTATCCCTTTGAAACTCAACAACAACCTGCTTAGTTGCTTGTTCTAGAAACCCAAATTCTCTAAAGTGCTTAGCTTGTTGAAATCCTTTTCATTTCGAAGATAACACTCCAGTCAAATTTCAATGATTCCTACCTTACATCTTCCACATATAATTCTGTGTCCATCTATAGCATCCACCTTGTTTATATATTTGCATTGATCAATTAACCATTGTAGTGGTGGAAGTATAGTAGTTGTTGTACATTCCATGGGCATTGCTATTTAGGTGATTGGAGAATCATTGGAAGGTAGCATATGGGTTGTTATTAATTGTTCTAAAGTGGTCAAGAAAGTAAAACATATGAATATAAAGAAAAAACTACAATAATAATCCATAAAGCTTTTGTTTTGACATGCAATTGTGATAAAGCTCCCATTTTGACACACAATTGTGATTCCATTGCTTCCATCAACTAATTTATCCGTAGATTAGTCTTGTTTATTGAGCGTTATAGCCACCAAAAACTATCCATGAAACTATAATTATATTAAAAATTGAAAAAAAAATCCATTACCCTAAATTCAAAAAATAATAAAATCTCAAAGTTGGTGGGCGCCAAAAATCCATTACCCTAAATACGTTTTTTTAAAGAAATTTTCATTTTTTTCATGCCATGGGCGCCTCAGAAGTATGCAGTGTGGGTATGGGTTGGATGTGGAATTAAAATCTGCATCCAACGAGTTCCCAAACTTAAAATTTGGGTAAACCGTAAGGAGATATGACAAAAATACGATAAGAAAAAAGTAGTTTTTCATTTTCCCCTCTAAAATTTAGAACTCTTATTTTATTATTATAACTCTTATTTTATTATTTCCCTTAGGAGGCCCATTTTAGACCTCAAAAATCCCCTAATTGATTCAACTCTCCTGTTTAGATTGGATAACTCCTCAGTAGTGTTGTGATTAACCCGTGACTGCACGT
This sequence comes from Larix kaempferi, assembly GCA_027924585.1. Taxonomy (NCBI): domain Eukaryota; kingdom Viridiplantae; phylum Streptophyta; class Pinopsida; order Pinales; family Pinaceae; genus Larix; species Larix kaempferi. Next base: position 1,751,765 of record BSBM01002098.1, on the reverse strand, counting down.
ACCAATGGTTGAACTCAGACTCCTTCAATTAGGCTTTCCAAACTCCCACATCCACTCTCAATCGAGTGAATTCTGCCTGCTGTGAATGAACTGTCAAGTGAAGACTATCAAATGAGTCATTGAATCTCTGGAAGAAGGAAGACATGATGAAAGAGGATGCGAAACTCAAGGACAGTGAAACACAGAACAAGCAATGAACAAAGATGATGAACCAGGCTCATTTATAGAATCAGAAAGTGGTTCTTTGCACGTGCAAAAATAAATTGAAGGGACGTTGAGGATTAATGGCATTCATGTCTACGCGATTTGAAGCTGGTTATGGAGGCATCAAAATTTATTGCATTAGTTAATGAATTCGGGCAAGAGGACAAAACGCAAAAATCCAATTCATTGTTCCATGTGACTGGAATGATGTTTCCCAAAAGGATCGAGTACGAAAGTGACATTTGGAAGATTCCACACGAGTTATTCGTCATATCACCTTATTGCCATGCTGACCGACGGATGGAAATATATGCAAAGAATATTTGGTTGTCGCGATGAGATTTGAGAAGTAAAAATATGTAATGAAGATTGGTCACAGCGCAATAAATGCAACAAAAATGAACAGTTGGATGCTAGAAGAAATCGACATGGAAGACAATGAAAACTGGAAGCAGATGGAACTCTGCAATGCATAGTGAAACGACAGGAAGATGGCATGGAATAATTGCACAAGAAATGAAGAAGTGCAATTGATTAATGAATATGACAGGAACAGAATATCAAGATAAAAATATGTGAGCAACTATACAGCGAGATCATGTTTGAGATAATGTTGAATGTACATATTGCAAGATGACTGAGCTCTGTGCAGCAACTCCGACAAAATAAAAGAGAAGAAAGCATGAAGACAGGGGGATTAATCCAAGCAAGCAAATGTATGAAGGCCAGCGCAAGACTAAAGAAAGGAGAACCTGAAATTGCACATTGAAGGCACCTCTTTGCCATTGATATCAAAGGGGGAGAAAGATCATGAAGCATGTGATCAATGCAGAAAGATCATGAAGTATGCAAACAATGAAGAGATAAAAAGCAACAGAGAAGTACTGATCCGTGTAGCGCAAATCGAAAAGCATGTATCAATGGAAATTATCCACGCAGAAGTGAAAGATAGCAGAAGAGCACTGACAGTAGGATGCGTATATGAGCAGAGGCTCAAACTGGAAAGAACACAGGGGAAGTACACACAGGGGGAGTACTACGAACAAAATAAAGCGCACAACTTCAAGAGATGATTGACATGCATAGCTTCATGAAGTATTGACATCAATGCCAAAGGGGGAGATTGTTGAACTTTGGTTTTCATTGATGTCAACTAATGTCAAAGAGGATTCAGTATTCTTGTGCCAGTTTAAAGAAGTATATGAAAGCCACTTTGAAGAAATCTAGTTTGAAGAAGTATATCCAGCTTGAATAAGTACATAAGCAATACATCTATATTGCAGAAGTACATGCAACTTGAAGAGATACATAAGGTGCAGGTGCAGGTCCCAAATCCACCTAGTCATACTACTTCAAAGGTATATGCCAAAGATTTGGTTGGACAAGATTTGGGAGTGCACAAGAAGCTTGAGAACAAGAAGCATTTGAACATGTATGCAAGTCCCAAAAGAGTGCAAGACTCACCAATCGGAAGAAGTATACAAGTTGTTGAAGCATGCAAGAGTATCGGAAGAAAGTGGCAGTCGAGTGCGCAATCCCACAAGCGATGGTACATCAAGGGCGCAAGACCCACAGTGAAAAGGACCAAATATGCACTAGACCCACAAGAGATGACATCTCAATGGCACAGAACATGACAAGTGGCGGAAGCATGAAGTAAATGGAATCATGAAGCAAGGAAGAAGGGGCACTACGGCCAACTTGTGAACATACCATCCGCACAAGACAAGTATAAATAAGAAGCCAAGTTGGAGAGTTGAAGTACGCTTGAAGATGTGAAAGTTGTAGTTCTATGATTTGGAAAGATTCTTATTTTAGGGTATCAAGGGCTCATGGAACCAGAACAACATGATCTAGTAGAGAGCCAAGTGTACACGAACAGAAGAACATAATTGTTAATGGTACACAGGATGATGTAGTTTATCTGTGACAATTGCGCGAAGATAGATATGCAGAACTACAAATAATGTGCAAGTGCATGAGAACAGAATGGAAGTATCATAGACAAGACGCAGAAAGTCACAGACAGTCTAAGACAGATGCGTGAAGATAGACTTGAAGCACAACTAGTGATGCGTGAAATGAAGTAGTTTATCTAAGATAGATGCGTGAAGATACACATGAAGCACAACTAGTGATGCACGAAGTAAAGTAGTTTATCAGAGATAGATGCGCGAAGACAGACGTGAGACACAGGTAGTGATGCGCAAAGTAAAGTAGTTTGTCTAAGACAGATGGGCAAAGATGTAGGCCATCAAGTTGAGCAAGTGAATTTTTTTTATTTTATTTTTTTTACCATCAATTTTCGGAGCGATTGTATGTCATAACTTAACTTGGAAGACGATCATCACTATTCCTATCAAATATTATTATAGAACCATAATTACGAAAACAATATAACTCCTAATTTTTTTACTTTAAAGACGTAACTTCAACAATTCACTTGATTCTTGAGACTCCTTATTTAATCCATTCCTTTACCACAATACCTAAATTATTTAACGTTTCCTTTGCAATATAATATTTTAAAAGGCGAATGAAAACTTAATCATAGGGCATATCATCACATTTGTAATCGTGGAGTGAGGCACAGGGACCTCTCCGACTTCACTGTTCAAATTTAATTTACATTTTAAATTTCTAGATACGCCTATTAGAAATTCGACAAAGATATGCAAAGGATTCAGATATCAATTTAAAGACTCAGAATGCTTTTCTGAATATGGACTAAAAAAAAACGCCAATCCAAATCTTTATCACGCACAAAGGCTCTAAGGATCAAGTTATATTTTTGAGCATGAGTTTTAAAACGTTTGATTAATAATATAACACTGAGATCTTAATAGATTCGATACTATCCATTTGTAAAATTGGAAAACACCAAGCAATATACAACACAGAGATCAAATTACATTTCCGAGTATGATTTCTAAAACATTTGATCAATAATAACACAGAGATCAAATTACATTTCCGAGTATGATTTCTAAAACATTTGATCAATAATAACACAGAGATCAAATTACATTTCCGAGTATGATTTCTAAAACATTTGATCAATAATAACACAGAGTTAATTAATAGGTTCGATACGATCCACTATAAAAATGGAAATCACCCAACCATGTATGACATAAATATCCTCAAAAGGACCCAATGCGATTCGACTATAAAACTGGAAATCGTCCAACCATGTATGACATAGAGATTTTAAACAAGAAATAAAATACCCTAAGATGCCCTTTCAAATTCAAGATTTCAACACAGGAAAACGCCAAGATGTATACAACACGGTATTCTGCAGGAACAAGGGATGCAAACACAGTGTTATTTGGTCCACCTATAAGTTTGCACAGGAAGAGTTGATCCATGTCCATGCGGGGTTCTCCAGGTTGAAATATACGAGTGAATTCCACAATTTCAATAATGTGCAGAGATAAAATTTACTAGTCGAATCATCAATTTAAATAAACATAAGGTCTAGATACATAGGTATATTCATTCTGAATGACACAGAGGTCTTAAGTTGGATAAATAAAAGTAAATTTAAACCCTCACAAATCTGAAACGCCATTGTGTCGAATTGGATGCTCAGGGGTGAATTTGTAGTAATTCGAAAGTATAAGCAAGATGATAGCAGAGTTTTAAAAACAGAGTTAAATCTTTATAAAGGTTAATCCAATATCTCTGCGCTTTCACAAATATCGAAACCAGAATTAAGAATTCACTAGATTTTCATATCGATTTACAGCCATTTCTTTTTCTTTTCTTTTGAAAACAAAACTAAAATATAATCTTAAATACTGAAAACAAAATAATCCTTTAAATAAATTGAACCTGATTCAAATGTCGAATCCGTGGTGTAGTAGCTCGTTGTATTAGCGGTCGATTTGATTGTTCGATCAACCCAGCTTTGATGAAGATACCAACAACCCCTCAGTTGACCTCCCTACCATATCGTGGTTACTCTACTTCACCCCGAACCCCCGAGCTAATGGGGTCGTAAGAACACACTAGCAAGCTTCCCACTGGGATCTCCCAATCCCCGGTCAAGCTAAGCCCAACTCACAAGAACCACAAACAATTCTCGATTCTGCTGCCCATCCAGCACAAGGGAGCAAGAGATATCATTTTCTCCTTCTCCTCCCTCCTTTTATAACAAAAGTATGTGTGCCAAGTGTCTCCACATGCACATAATTCATTTAATTTAATATTTTATTAATATTTACTCTCAAATTACAAGTGTCTCTTCCTATTTTGAGTATGCACTTAATTCCCTTAATCAGTGCAAGGTGGGTGTAGTAGTCTTCAATATAGTCTTAGTGGTGTTTTTCTTTTCCAACTAGTTTTATTCAAAATATCTTTTTAATAAAACTTCTAGTAGATAAAAACAATATTTTCTGCATTCCTTTTTTAATAAAATTCCACTATATATTTTTTTAAGTTTTCTCCTTTTAAAATTTTTAAAAGAAGTAAGATATTTCAAAAATAAAATTCTACTTTATTTTAAGTCTTCTTCTCTTTCAAAATAAATAAAATTTAAAACTTTTTTTTCAAAATAAATAAAATTAAAATAAAATAATTAAGATATTTCAAAAATATTTCTTTTAATAAAATTCCATTCTAATTTAAATTTTCTTTTTTTCAAATAAATAAAATTAAAAAAAAAATAAAAGAAGTAAAATATTTCTTTTATTAAAATTATAATTTTCTTCAAGATAAATTAATTCATTCCTTTAGTTTAATTTCAATTTGTATATTTTCATTAGATAACTTCTTCCCGTTCTTGTCTAGGTAACTCTTCGGCGGGTCCTTCCGACAGTTCCATTTCATTCTTCTTATGGGGAGTATTGCGTAGCAATCGGGAATCTTTACCGCGACCTTCCAAATACGCTTTCTTGGAGACTAAGGGCTGTTAAGGGATAAGGTCCTCCTTATCGCGTGCCCCTCAACTCATCATATGTGACCAAGTTGTTATGGCCTCGCCCGTACAGCACATGCTTCCCCGCGTGAGCTATAACAGCTTCCTACCCGTGCGTGGATTACTATTTCAAGGTCGACAGTCTGTCGTCATACCCCTATGTGTTCTTTCCGTTCTTACGAACCCTATAATTCCATTGTGGGTCAGTCGGTAAGTCGTCTTACCTGCCACTACACACACTCAAGTGCACATTAGTAGCGTTGCACTATAAAATATTTTCATCATTCATTCTAGTATCTCAATCAGTCAAGCATACAAATTATTCATAATTTATCATCATGTCTCAATCAGTCGAACATTCATCATTTTCATTATAAAGCATTTTCATCATTCATCATCATTTCTCAGTCAGTCGAGCATTCATCATTTTCATTATAAAGCATTTTCATCATTCATCATCATTTCTCAGTCAGTCAAGCATTCATCATTTTCATCATTCTTCATCATTTCTCAGTCAGTCGAGCATTCATCATTTTCATTATAAAGCATTTTCATCATTCATCATCATTTCTCAGTCAGTTGAGCATTCATCATTTTCATTATAAAGCATTTTCATCATTCTTCATCATTTCTCATTCAGTCGAGCATTCATCATTTTCATTATAAAGCATTTTCATCATTTCTCAGTCAGATGAGCATTCATCATTTTCATTATAAAGAATTTTCATCATCCATCATCATTTCTCAGTCAGTTGAGCATTCATCTATCATTCATCTAATCATTTCTATTTCACATGATAATTTTCAGATCAATTTCCATGATCTAAGTTTTATAAAAACCGGGTCACTTCAATCTAGTTCCCTCAATAGTCAAATCAATCATAAGTCTCAATAGTATAAACAATCATAAGTGCTGAGGCGGGCGTTACATACACCCCCTCTTATTAAAACTTCTTCCTGAAGTTCAAAACAAAAAAGGAAAGTTCTGACGCATCTCAGTTGTGTCCTCCCAAGTTGCAGAACTGGGACTATAGTTGTCCCACTAAACTTTAACCTGATCAATCACACGGTGTCTAAGTTGTCGTGTTCAACGGTCCAATATGCATATTCCCTCTACTATCACGGCCCCTTCGTCCAATATCTGTAGGTTACTCATGTCAATGATATGTGCAGAATCTCAAATGTAATGTCTAAGTGTTGATACATTAAAACATTATGCATCCTATGCAGTGATGATGGTAGTGCAAGATGGTACGAAACCGGTCCTATCTGTTCCAATACCTCGAAGGTTCCCACGAACCTAGGAGATAGTTTCGTCCCTTTCCCAAACCTGATAGTACTCTTTTGCGGTCTCACCCGCAAAAATACTCGATCTCCAACCTGATACTCTGGGTCAAGTCTATGCGCATCGGCATAACTCTTTTGTCGATCATGTGCTTCTTTCAGTCGAGCACGGATGTCTGCCATCTATTCCTCCATCTCCTGAATCACTTCGGGCCCAAGCAAGGTCCTATCCTCTAGTCTATCCCAACTCAAGGGTGTCTGACATGGTCAACCATACAAAAACTCGAATGGTGCCATCTGTATAGAACTCTGATAGCTGTTGTTATAGGCGAACTCTACTAGAAGTAAAAACTCCTCCCATCGGATTTGCTGATCCATCACATACATTCTTAGCATGTCCTCTAGTATCTGATTCACCCTCTCAATCTTTCCATCAGTCTCGGGATGGTATGCAATGCTAAAATTGAGTCGCGTTCCCATAGCTTTCTGGAAGCTCGTCCAAAATCTAGCTGTGAATACTGATCCCCGATCAGATATTATCTTCCTTGGCACTCCATGCAGTCGTACTATCTCATCAATGAATAATCTAGCAATCTCTAGTGCCTAATAAGTATTCTTGATGGGAATGAAATGTGCACTCTTCGTGAGAGTGTCTACTACAACAAAAATGGTATCATGCCTCTTACGGGTCAATGGTAATCCCACAATAAAATCCATGGAGATGATCTCCCATTTCGCCTGAGGAATGGCGTGAAGCTGAAGTAGTCCACCGGGGTGTCTATGTCTGCTTTGACTAGTTGACACTCCATGCATCTGGCGACAAAGTTCACTATGTCTTTCTTCATGTCATGCTAGAAAAATAATGGATAAACATCTGCGTACATATTTTTCATTCCTGGGTGTGCTCTGTAGACAACTCGATGAGCTTCTTCTAGGATCAGGTTCCTAAGCTCGTTTTTCTCTAGCACATAAATACGGTTGTTGTATCTTAAAAACCCATCGTTTTCCAATGAATAACCCCTATACTTGGGTAATTCCATCTGTTCCTGCTCTAGTTTGTCCTTTACCTCCTTGTACCAGTTGTCTTCTTGTTGAAGCCTAAGCACCTTTTCTCTCAAGTTGGTCTGCATCGAAATTACTGAGAAGATGTGGGGTCTCCAACTAACTGCATTTGCCACCTTGTTCAGGGTCCCCTTCACATAGGAAATGTCGAAGTCATACTCACTTAGCTTTTCGTACCATCTCCTATGTCTAGCATTCAGATCACTCTGTGTGAAGATATACTGCAATCCATGGTGATCTATCTTAAGTTCAAACTTTCTTGCCACCAAATAATGTCGCCAAAGTTGTAAAGCATGCATTACTGCAGTCAGTTCCATATCATGTGTCACATATTTTTCCTCATGCGGCCTGAGTCTTCGGGATGAGTAGGCAATCGCTCTACCTCCCTGCATTAGTACACATCCGACTCCATCCTTTGATGCATCAGTGCATACCAGGAAGTCCTCCTCCATGTCCATTATTTTTAGGATCAGTGCCATTGTTAACAATTCTTTCAATTTCTCAAATGCTTTGGCGCATCTATATGTCCATATACAAGGCCGGTCATTTTTCTGTAGCTTGGTGATTGGTCCCGCAATCCTTGAGAACCCCTCCACAAACCTTCTGTAATATCCTGCAAGTCCCATGAAGCTTCTCACTTCATGTACATTCTTCAGCACAAGCCATTCCCAAATGGCCTCAATATTGGCGGGGTCCACGGCTATTCCATCTCCTGAAATGATATGTCCCAAGTAATGGATTTCCTTCTGAAAGAAGGAACATTTTGACAAATTCCCATAAAGCTGGTTCCCTCGAAGACACTATAATACCAATCTGATGTGTTTTTCATGTTCCTCTAGTGTTCTTGAGTAGATAAGGATATCATCAAGAAATACCTATATGAACGTGTCTATATACTGGCGGAATACGTCATTCATTAAGTTCATGAATACACTAGGTGCATTGGTTAGCCCAAAAGGTACCACTACGAACTCGTAGTGTCCAAACCGTGTCTTAAATGCAATTTTAGGAATATCATCTTCCTAGATTCGCAACTGGCGATAACCTGATCGCAAATCAATCTTTGAAAATATTGTGGCACCTTTCATCTGATCGAACAGGTCGTCAATCCTAGGCAGGGGATGATGATTCCTCACAGTAGCTTTGTTCAATTGGCGATAGTCAATGCATAGTCGCCACGACCCATCCTTCTTTTTAACAAAGAGCACTGGTGCTCCCCATGGGGAGACGCTTGGTCTAATCAGCCCTAGATCCAAGAGCTCTTGCAACTGCATTTGTAGTTTCTTCAGTTCTGGTACAGACATTCTATATGGAGCTCTCGCGATCGGTTCAGTTCCCAGCTTTAGTTCAATGGTGAAGTCTAATTCTCTCTGAGGCGGTAATCTGGGTAAGGATTCAGGAAATACATCCATGTATTCCGCAAATAATGGATGATTGGCAATGTCAGCTTTGTCCTTGTCTTTGTTCATTGCTATCACAGCATAGAGCTGGCATCCCTTCCTCGAGCTTCTCTTCAGCTGTAAAGTAGAAATCATCCGCAGTGATACTTTATTCTTCTTCCCTTTCAAGACCTTCTTATGACCTTCATCGTCATAAAAAGTCATCTCCTTGCTATGGCAGTCTAAAATGGCGGCATGGGATTCCAACCAATCCATGCTCAGGATTAATTTATAGGCTCCAAGGGCGGTCGCATAGAAAGAAGTTCTAGTGCGACATACTCCTATGTCTTACTCACAATCTTCTAGTTTCAATCCCACACTTTGGGTATTCTCAGAGGTCATCTCGACTAAGTCGAAATCATCTTGAGCACATGCCATCATCATGCTTCTTTCTAATGTAGAATGAGAAATAAAGCTTTCAGTAGCACCTGTGTCAATAAGTAAGGAAAATTTCATACCGTTAATGGTTCTAGTTGTTTCCAGGACTGTAGACTGATGTTCTGCTTGATGGCTGTTCATCGCTGCATGTATACAATGTGCTCTTCCCAGATCTATTGTAGTAGTCTGGGGTGGTCTTTGTCCTTGTCTCAGTCATGAATGCTGCTAAGGGTAGTCACTCTGATAGTGCGGGCCACCGCAACCCCAACACCCTTCCTTTGGTCCCTTTCTTGTTCTTCCAATGGGTGCATTATTGGTGCGTGGTCCCAGCTGTGTTGGTTTCCTGAATGATCTAGTGTTGTCTCTCTTGGGAGGTGGCATGTACGGCATTCTATTGTCTCTAATAGGTTTTCCATGCATATGTCCTCTGAAATTACTTCGATGGCCGTAGTTTACTCTCGGTGGATCCAACGGTGGTCCTACTCGAGTCCGATTGGAAAAGTTATGCCTGGATGAGCCTACGCTCATCAGTTCCTCTTCAACAATTAATGCCTTCTGAACAGCATCATGTAAGGTCGGTGGAGTGAGAATGCGAACCTTGTCTCGGATGTTTCCATTCATCCCGTACACATACTTATTCACCTTCAGTTTCTCTATCGAGATGTGAGGTGCATACCTCAGAAGTTCCATAAACCTGATTTCATATTCCTGCACCATCCTTCCTCCCTATCGGAGAGCATTGAATTCATTGAGCTGCCTCTCAATGAACTCTTCTAACATGTAGTGCTTGCGGAAATTCTCCTCAAACAACTCCCGAGACACTTCGTTGCTCTCAACCCACAATTGTGGTTTCAAGGTCTTCCACCACAGTAGGGATTCCCCTTTCAACTGTAGGATAGCCATCTGTACTTTTAGGTTTGAGGTATAATCCCTCAAAGCAAAGCACATTTCCATGTTCTCTAACCATGCCTCAACCGCGGCTCCCTCAGTGGAGCCCCAAAAATCTGGGAATATCACTTTTTCCAACTCTCTATGCAGGTTAGCTGGTGGTGGATTCTGCGGTTCAATCGCAGGAACTATAGGTCGGTTTTCCTAGCGGTCTAGTCGGTGCATCTGTCACATACCCAAGTTCTAGACATTTTATGTTATTAAGAAAACATTATGTTTTATTTTTATTGTAAATTTTTATGACTATTGACCAAGTGGGGTCATAGATGACTGTAATTAATTACTTTGAATATTTTATTATTAATAAATAAAAGTGGAGACAAATATCCAAAGGATACTGTTGAATGAGTGTTCACTGACCCACTAGGAGGAATGGACTGGGGTGGAGAGAAAACTGACACTTGGCAGCATCCTCAACTCACTTCTAACTATTGCAGGGGGAAACTTCCCTACTTTTATGGTCATGTTCCCTAAGAAAGTGGAACTGAGCAGGTTGCTCATTTACTAAACAAACTGACCAAAGACCTAGGCATGCTACTTATCTATCCATCGAATTCAGCAGGAGGTTGTTCATTCTTACCTTGTGATAATTTCTGAGCACAAGAGATTCGATGAGGGGAAAGTTAGAAGTGATTGAGTGAACTAAGACTGCATTATGAACTAGTGCAGCCACATTGCTGAGTTCAATATTGCTAAAAGCAGGAAGTACTACTACTGAGTGCTACTGCTGAGTTGCAAGGGAATTTATTCCATTATTCCACACAGCATCTTCGTCCTGGTGGTTCAGTGAACAGGCTCGAGGGTCCTAACGCAAGTAACTTGGTTGTCTTCAGGAGCAGGTTGGGTGGAACGAGCTCCTTTGGCTATTTGTTTCTTCTATAGACTTCCAGGTTCAGATTGTGTTATCTTATTTACTTATGTCAAGTTAGTAAAATAAATCTGATTGTTTATGTTATCAGTTTTCCAATTAAATCCTACATATTCTGTACTATTAATGAATATTTTTACTTCTGAAATTTATATCTGTTAGCATAAAATGCATTTGATGATGTGGTTAAATGATAGAACAATTGAGTAATAATGCTTCCCTGTATTTTTCCACACACTGGATGCAATGTCATACTCCAGTACAGGGAAGGGTATTTAAACAGATTAGAATGATATCATAATGTGAATAGACTGATAAATCTACATTAATTTCAGTATTGTATTATCATCTTAATTCAATAGACTTCTTAGCATTAAAATAGGAAATACAAATATTTCAAACATTTCATTGTCTATGATTAACAATAAAATCCTAGTTTTTATTTATAACAGCATAATATTTAAGTATTTTTCCTTTCAACTATAAGTAGATACAGTCATTCAAACCCAACATATTTTATAGAGATTCTTTTAAAAATATCAATTCACTATTTAAACAATGATTATTCACTTACATCAATTTATACAAGATAGAGAACACAACTAAGATAAATCAACGACCATTTAAAATCTACCCTTGTCAAAACTCATAGTACAAACATTTTATAACATAAACAAAGTTAAGTTTTGCAACAGAGAATAGTCTCCACACATCAAGGTTGAAACCCTCGATCTTTATTTACTTTGACAAGCATTCACTAAAGGGTTACGATTCAGGATTTATGGCTCTAATGCTTAAACATTACCCTAACAAGAACTTTCCAAACATAGTATCGGTCGCAGCCCTGGACTCTCCTTTAATCAAAAGACCATACATTAGTTTTGTAAATGACCGAAACTACACTCCACATTTGCTTTCAACTTCCTACCTTTTCTCATATGCATCCCGAAAAGACTTACAACAAGTCGAAGGGTCAAACCCTACTATCAACTATTGTCAGCTATTATATTAACGCTGCATTCATATACATAAAACGAAGGACAATCACAAGGCCCGAAACCAAACCCTAAGGGTTATCTCTGCCAAAGTCGAGATTATTGTTTTTCTTAAAAGGCTTAAATCGATGAAGAGTTCGAAACTCTTGGCATTACTTTTTTACAAACATAAAATCAAAACGCAGTAAAAATAGCTAAGTATAAAACTAGGTGCACGGTCAACAATTTTTATTTACAATGGTAAAACAAAACGACATTTCATATAGTAACAATGATGGGCCCTATCCTTTAATTTATCAAACACTGTAAAATAGCCCAAGTTCGGCCAAGAGTGTCTCACCATACCTAAAACTGAAACACCAATCATTTCTGAGTAAAACTATTGAATTTTATAGAAATTGTTGAGAAATCCAACGAGAGCCTTGAAGGGCTCGGGAGCAACAACTCCAGTTAAATACAAACTTTGATAAAGCTATACGGCTCTAACCTTTTAACCATAACTGTAAAACCAAGGTTTAAAACAAATACATTTTCTCAGCCATTCAACGAAGGCCAGATTGGAGTCATAGTTCAGCTTTGAAACTTTGAAGTACTTGAGTTACCCTTGGGATGTCTCTGAGGCTTACCAGGGCTCGTATGCACACCGCCCTGTCCAGCCGAAACCAAAATCTTTGACATTACAGAACCTGCAAACATCAGTGGCAATGGTGGTTAAAACATTATCAACTTAAACGAATAATACAGTATCGATATTTAAAGAAAATGTACAAAGCTAAGTTGGATTCAAATTCTTTACCTGTAACATTCGTTGCCCATTGAATGCGTCAACAAACGACCACAACACATGTCAATGCTACCATATTGGTATCAAAATAACTACAACCGAGAACCCAGCAAAGGCTGGTGACTTAGCCACAACAACAACGCACAAGAGACCACTAAAACCCAGCAAGAAAACTACCTCAAAACCACTGAAGAACCCTGGTGCAACTTAAGGTTTAACGTATTGTTGAGAGGTCTCCATATTGAACCCCGACGAGTTCGCAGCCATGAGAACCCTAAACCAAGAAAATCGCAGAGCCTGTCGGCCCCTTCCTCTGTTTTGCAAATGAAGTAAATAACGTTGAAAGTGGTATTATCAATGCAGGTTAGGGTTAAACCCAAAACCCGAGACCTCCCGAAGATAGACGATGTGGATCATGCCACGAAGTATAACTTGCATATGACCACCCACCATATTAAATAGAAATTAAAACCATGGCTTACATAGTTAAGCGTTCTGCCAACACATCACACCCATACATCTTCCATGCACAACTCAGCGTGTAGAAATTACGTAGCAAGGGATTGCCACCCTCTGTCATATCTTAGCACGTGAAGGTCAGCCATGAGAGCTGCCAACAGGAGATCCACCGAAATGCGAATTTAATGAACCTTAATTACCGTGCTTCCAGTTACCAACCTGCCAACGCAAAATCCCATTACTATATTAAATTGCCATTAATACATTTCTTGCGTGGATTGTAAAGTTTAAAGTTTAGTTTTGTATCATATTGAAAGTTAAACCATATCGTATCATGGTAGTGATACATTACTATAATATTAATGCATATAATTTATGCATTTAAGAACAAGCGTTTAAAGCATAGCTTAAACTTATGACAATGATTTTTTACCACAAAACATACGTATAAATTCTAAGTGTATGCAGTTTGGAATGCATTGCAATATAATATCTTTCCATAGTTAGAGCATAATAATATGTAATTTTAATAAAAGTATTCTCTCTATAGTTTTGCAAAGGGTATGTTATATTTCACAACATAGATAATACCATTAAAATATATATAGATAATGGAATATTACTGATGAGTCCCCATTAAGTGTTTAAAAGATTATTTATGTTATGTTTTGAAAGCGTTGTTATGAGCTAATTGCATGAAAAACGAGTTTGAATGAGCAGGTGTAGGTGCACTAAAGGACAACGTGCGAATCAAGTGAAGAACTGAAAGAACATCACCAAACTCAGCGCCTTTTTCCTGATCTGTAGAGAACGAACTCCTGTTCAAATAGAATCGACATTTAGACATTTAGTTAGGTTAAGCATTAGAATTATATAAATATGGACCTCTCGAGTAGCGGGAGTCCCCTGCTGCTATTTTGGAGGATTATTGTTTTACTTTTTATACCACCGAGACAGTTGTGTTATAGACCTGGTTTTAAACTATGAAGTTCCTATTTTAAATAAAGACTTGATGTTACTTACAATTCAGCGTTTATAAGTTCCCTTCACTCCTGAGTACGGGTTGGAGAGGGCCCCTCCAACACGTAAGTCAGGAGATCTTACTGTTCAAGTATTTCTCATTATGTGTTTTGCATTGGTTAAATTTATATTGCAGATGAGAGTATTTTAAATCACACGATTTGATTTCTATAGTAGTTGAACCTTTTTTATTCCATAGTTCATTATAATGCATTCTGTAGTTTGATAATGCTGTGTCTGTAGTCCTGTAGTAGCATTCCACCAAGGCATAATTTAACACCTATTTTCCTATGTACTTGCATTTACTTCTAAAGTAGCGATCCAGATCTTAAAGCCCATGTGTTCATTTCATTATTATAACTGCTTATGGAGATTGATTACTTTCAGCATTTTTGGTTACATGATGATATTCACTTCTTAATGTTTTGATTAAAAATTGCCGCATTAGATAATGGTATTCCGAACTTAGCCTTAGCATTAGATTATGTTAGATTAGACTTTGAGTTTTATGCATTCGATTTACAGTAATTACTCCTTAGGTTAAAGATCAAGCTTTCATTACTCTAGAATAGATTTGTTGTGTTTTCAGCATTCAATTCCATATTATAATTTTTACTGCTTTCAGCAATTTAATTCTTAAAGATATGCTTACTATTTCCTACATTTAATTTCTTAGACATAGATTTCCTACTTTTAGTATTTGAATTTCTTAGCATAGGAATTTATACTCCATAGATTAAACAATCTTTTTTTTTTAGTTTATTTAATCCTCTTTAGGCAACTCTTTAAAAGCATTGATACAAACACCCAACTTCGACAAAGACTATCCTAGAGAGCACGTGTAGTGCCTGCACCTCTGAAGTTTGTACGTCCCCTGGGTTGATAATTAAAGTAGGCTCTTACACTAGCTGCCCTCATTAGGCATCCATTCTCAGAGGCCACCAATTACAATACTTCTCCATAGTTTGGATGAATAAATATGGCATGCATTAAAATGAAAATCACCATAGTTTTTACTATTAACACAATAAATTCTACATAAATGGTTGGAGTAGGATAACACTGAAATAATTACGATAGATGAAATTCAGACATCATTGTGAATACAAAGTACATAGAGATAACTTTATTATACCCGAGTTTGATGGATAGACAATTTAAATCTCTCTATATAGTCGTAATCAACTTTAAAAGACTAACGTGGTACTGCAAGGTGAACTGAAATACATTGGCATGCTTCAGTTGGAATTCCTCTGTCTTACCTACATTCTACAATGGTTTTCGGAGCATTAGCTTGTATTATCTAAATAAGCCTCGGGGCGTATGCAAGGACCCCCTTCATTTCATCAAGACAAACATTCAGCCTCTAGAACCAAATCTCATATTATAGAACGAAAATCTGATGACATGCTTTGAATATTTAAATACATAATGTAAGCTTGTAATTCTCAAACATCCAGATAGTTGAATGACGATAAAGGACAAAATGACTTCTAAAAACACTAGGTTAAGTTAATAGCAATGAAGACAGATGTCATTGTTCATAAGAAATATAAACAGTTAGTTTAACAACAGATTATAGATGTTGTTGTCATTAAGCACTATTTTTATTTTAAACACTTAGATATGTTTATAGTTAACATTTAAAACTCTCGCATAGCAATCACGAGCAGTTAATGCTACTTGAGAAATTTTAAATTTTAGTGAATTTTTTGGGGGATTTTCCATGTGGTATCAGAGCGCAAGTTCAAATACTAGGCATGAAGTGGCTTATTCGTGCAAATGAAAATTTATAACATTATTACAAATTTACTGATTTAATTTATTTTGTTTTCGGTTTCAGCATTTTATAAATTGAGTCTGCAGGTATGGAAGGACCAACAGAGTCGGCTGAGGACAAGTCCCTTAATAACAAACAGAATAATAATGAACAATGACACATTAATACAGAAAATCTATTTGTCGAATTGAATGATAATTCATTTGAATTATTAAGGACTGTAAAAGTTTTAAAAATTGAGATAAAAACTGTTAAGGAAGAAAACGAACGAATCCTGAAAGCTCAAGAGGAGCTGAATCAAATCCTGCTGAATAATCTTCATAAAAATGATGAAGACACGGGGGATTCACTAGCGAGGCAATATCATATCACATCCATTCATATTGGGGATTTGAATACTCTTAAAAACCTCAAAAATATATTGATATGTATTAAGGGGTCAAGGGGTTTTTTTAATTTGACATAGTAATATAAATATTGGGGGTTATTTTATTTGGGTGGGCTGAGGAACAACCTCCAAATCATGGGATGGATTCATACCTCCAAACCATGGGCTCAATTCATACCTGCCAAAAACTTATGAACCCTCCATTTTTATTTGATATTGCTTATGATCCTAAGTTTTGCATAAATATGATAATAATGTACCAATGATAGTGCCGATGGAAGTCTCTTTGGATTACTATCCTTGAGAAATCCTCATTTAATAGCTTATTTAGGATTGGTTTGAATTGATGTTATATTTTTTCCATCTTTAAGTTAAGATGTGTAGCTAATCGGGAGTTCCAGATTTGAACAATTGTATTGTATTTTTTGTAGGAATCAAGTAAAAGATCTAACTCTTCATTTTTAAGGTTGGGGTTTAGGTGGGTATTGATATTCAATCAAACATTGCTCCATGACAACCAAGAAAAGCGACATCAATCTTTCTTGGCTCACTGGAACCAAGATGCTTGTTTTGTTAGGAAGGTAAGGGAGTCCATCCATGAAAGGGTTTCAATTTTTCTATTTTATGGAGTTTAATTTATTAAGCTTATAGAAAACATGAGCTTTCTATGGCTATACTTGTATTTACATGTTATAAATTTGGTAGATTGGCAGGATGTGGTGTGAAACATTTGCAATTCTCATATTTTCTAAGCATTGCACTAACTAGTGGACTATGGGTGTTTTACATTATTTGTTATGTTGATCTCTTGACTGGGTTTCCTTTTACACATTTTTCCTTCCCTAGTACTATTTTGTTGGGTCTTCCACTATCCAACGCTACAAAATTGATCAGTCGTCCCTGCAATCCTTGTGGGATCATTATTAGCAGTATACTATTATTTTATTTGGCATCTTGTTTGCTTATACTAAGATGTGTTAAGGTTCTTGTTTGTTACAACTTGATAATATGATATCAAGGGGGTATTAAAAATGGGTTGATAAAATTTGATGCCGACAATATCTAGTAAAACTAGGGGTTTTCTTAGATGGAAAGGCATATTCGGAGGGGGGTTAAACAATACAATTTTATGAGGCATTTTCCAATATTTAGTGAAATTAGGGATATTCTTTAATATCATGCGAACGATCGTGCTATGTAACGAGTTCAGTGAGTGAACCCCCCATGGATGAAGATAAGGAAACATAAAATAATGTTTAATCTGGAACTATGTCCTATCAACGTAAGGATAAAAAGGTAAAATTAACAAATTATGACAATAGTTCATATTCTGAATTTGATGAAAGGGCACACAGGAAAAATCATAAGTATTCTAGTGATAGTAGTAACAATGACTGCTACACTAAGAAAAAGAAGTACAGGCCCTACGAAGAAATTTCTGGCGAGTTTAAAAAGATCAAACCACCAACTTTTAACGGAGAAACAGAAAAGAGTGAGACAGTTGAAGCATGGTTGTCTGGTATGAATAAGTATTTCCAGATTTACAATTACTCAAGTCATCTAAAAACTAAAATGGCAATTTATAACTTAACTGGAAAAGCATACATCTGGTGGCAAGATCTAAAACGAGTTAAAGGTTTAAAAGAGAAAAGTGTAAATTGGAGTAATTTTAATAAATATTTTAAAAGGGAATTTCTGTCAGAATAGTATTATGAGGAATGAGCTAAAGAATTTTATGAGTTAAAACTGGGTTCCATGGATATGAGAGAGTTATGCAGCAAGTTTTTGAATTTACTAAGATATGTGCCTTATATCATTGAAGAAAATCCTAAGGTACAGAGATTTCTGATTTTCTTGCCCTCTCACATAAAAGACAGAATTGAGTATGATGGACCTCGAACCCTTGAAGAGTGTAATGTCCCTTATTAGGAATTTTATTAAAATTGCAATTTTTCACTTTTTTCCCGAGTTCAACCTTTGACTAGTTTTGATCTCTAAGTCCCAAATTTGCCCCAAATGATCCCAAATATTCTGAGAAGGTATATGAATGATATTAGAACATAAATATGTGTTTCAATGATGCCTTTGGACCTTTAAAATACTTCTGCAAATCCTCTTTCAATTCTGATCAATGTAGGTAACTTTACTAGTGATTTTCCTTTGACTAGTATTGGTCTCTAGGTCTCAAATTGACTCCAAATGCCTTCAAATATTCAAGGAAGGTGTATGAATGATATTATAACTTTAAAATGATTTTTATGGATGACATATTTCCACCAAAATACCTCTGCAAACTCTCTTAAGATTCTGGACCAATTATGCAATTTTACTAGTAATTTGGGGTTCAAATCCCCCTGGGGTAAGTACTGAAAATGGCTTTCCAAATGCCTCCAAACCCACTCAAATTTATGAACAGAGGTATGTAATGTTTGTCATGTCCCAAATTTTTAATTGTGTCACAATGGCCTAATCACATTAGCCATATTCATTAGAGTTTGTAAAATTGATGTTAAGGGTCAAATAATTGCCAAGGAGGAAAATTACTAGTTTCCTAGGTTTGGGGTGGAAGCTTTGGGATTTGGAATAAGGGGGATAATAAATGATGTTTAGACATTAGAAGGGTTCAATTATTTAATAAATATAGTGAATAAAGAAATTCAATAGAAATCCTAAGTGATAAATGGTTTTGGAGACATATGGAGGATGTGGGACCCACACTAGCTTGATTTTTCATAATACATAGTATCTCTCTTTTGCAAATTCGAATTAATGGGAATGTGAACACTCTTGGGTGAGTTGGTAAGTCATAACACATGTCATTTAGCATCTTAGGTCGAATTGGGAAGGATTGGTAACCTCCATGGAAGATAAAGAGTCAAAGTGGAAGTTTGTGGACACTTGGGCTAGATTCCCTAGCCCCTATGACACCAATGATGGAGCATCTATGACAACTATGACAAATTGCAGACCTGACCTCTGACATCTGACCACTATGACATGTCAGCCCCAAAAATAGGCTCAAAGAAGGCGAATTTGGGAGTTGGAGAAGCCAAAGAGACTCAAAATCGAATTTGGGAGAAGATGGAAGGTTGGAATTAGGAGACAAGTGGCAAATGTGGAATATTTCCTAAATGGAAATCTATTGAATCTATTGAGAGGATTTCGACCCTTAGAAGGATAATGTTGGTTATAAAATGTAGAAATGAATTATGAGAATAACTTTTGATCATTTGTAGAATTTGCAATTGCATTTGTGAGGAGGGAGAGCTAGTGGATGACTAGTTTCTTGCCTTAGCCAATTTCGAGGGTGAAAGATTCCCATCCAAGTTGGTAATTGGAAAGGCCATTCAGACCTTTCATTTGGATATTTAATGGATTCTTTATTTGCAGGTGTAAGCTACAGGGCATCTCATGGTTTCTTCTATTGCAGCTCACTCCTTCAACCATTTCCAGTTTTGATGGCATATTCTTGATCCTTGAGGGAGGGCATTTTTGGTGAGCTATTGTACTCTTTGGGGAAGCTTTTAATGCCCCATTTATTTTTTAATATGAATTAAATACTTTGTTCTTCATCTCCAAAAAGTTTCAGGTCTAAATTCCAAGTAGAAATGTATAAATCGCATTTTTAATGGAAGAACAATGCCATTTCCCCACTACCTTGTTGTGAGCCAATTTATTGATGATGATTTCGAATGAATGGATGATTATATGATATATTTGTGATCAATATACTGCCATGGATGTCTTCTACAAGTTTCATTTACTGTACTTGAGCATTTGAAGCATTTTTACTCAGTTTAGTTGTATTGGGAGGTGAAATAGTGCCATTTCCCCAAGGGTCGAATTGGGGATTTTTGCAGTTGAATGGGAGAGGGTGAGAACAGTTGTAATAATCCATTAATGGTTCATATGAGACTTTAATCAAATAATTAACACATTACATACCTCTGTTCATAAATTTGAGTGGGTTTGGAGGCATTTGGAAAGCCATTTTCAGTACTTACCCCAGGGGGATTTGAACCCCAAATTACTAGTAAAATTGCATAATTGGTCCAGAATATTAAGAGAGTTTTCAGAGGTCTTTTGGTGGAAATATGTCATCCATAAACATCATTTTAAAGTTCTAATATCATTCATACACCTTCCTTGAATATTTGAAGGCATTTGGAGTCAATTTGAGACCTAGAGACCAATACTAGTCAAAGGAAAATCACTAGTAAAGTTACCTACATTGATCAGAATTGAAAGAGGATTTGCAGAAGTATTTTAAAGGTCCAAAGGCATCCCTGAAACACATATTTATGTTCTAATATCATTCATATACCTTCTCAGAATATTTGGGATCATTTGGGGCAAATTTGGGACCTAGAGATCAAAACTAGTCAAAGGTTGAACTCGGGAAAAAAGTGGAAAATTGCAATTTTAATAAAATTCCTAATAAGGGACATTACAAAGAGGCCATAAGAAAGGCGAACATCTGTTATGAACAGAATATGAAAAGAGAAGGCATACCAATTTGGAAGGAAAAAAGGCCTAACAACTTTGAACAAAGAAAGAAGCAGTTATCTTTTAATCGTAATTTTGGGAATAATAATTCACGTAATTACTCTAACAAAAAGTTTCCAGGAAATAATGCAGCAATTAATACACAGTCAAAATTTACAACTGCAAGAAAAAGTGAACCACCTAAAAATTTTGTTAAAAATAATGAACAGGAGGAACCTGTTAAGTGTTGGGAATGTCAAGGACCTCACTATGCATCAAACTATCCACTCAGAAAGAATGTTGTCAACAATATACATACTATACAGTAGGAGGCTACTGTTGGTGACTTAGCAAGGGAGATGCCCAGGATAAATGCAGCCCTGGAGAACAGACAAGCTGATCATCAAACTTCCATTGTTGAAGTGGAAGGTATGCTGAAAGATAAACCTATTACTATTTTAATTGATCCTGGAGCAAGTCTTAGCTATGTTTCACCTGATTTAGTTAAATGTTGCAATCTGAAAATAGATAAGTTTGATAAATCATGGTTGGTTCAATTAGATATTGGCACGAAAAGAAAGGTGGCTAATTATGTGAAAGAATGTGAATTACTGATGAATCATATTAGGACTCATGTTAAACTGAATGTGTTACCTTTAGGTTCTTACGATGTTCTGATTGGAATGGACTGGTTAGAAAAGCATAGAGTGGTGTTAAATTGCTTTAAAAAGACTTTTACTTGCTTAAATGATGCATTTGAAACTATAACGGTAAAAGGGATTCCTAGAAAGATATATGTTAGGCAAATTTCTGCTTTACAAGTTAAGAAAGATTTTCGTAAAGGGTGTAAGTTGTTTGCTGTGAACGTAATTAATAATGAACAGTCCACTAAGGAAGATAAGTTAAAAATGGAAGACATACCGATTCTAAAGGAATTTTCGGATGTATTTCCGGAAGAAATTCCTGGATCATGCCACGAAGTAGAACCTGCATACGATCACCCACCATATTAAATAGAAATTAAAACCACGTCTTGCATAGTTAAGCATTCTGCCAACACATCACTCCACCCATACATCTTCCATGCACAACTCAGCGTGTATAAATTCGTAGCAAGGGATTTCCACACTCTGTCATAGCTTAGCACGTGAAGGTCAACCACGAGAGCTTCCAATAGGAGATCCACCGAAATGTGAATTTAATGAACCTTAATTATCATACTTCCAGTTACCAACCTGCCAACGCAAAATCCCATTACTATATTAAATTGCCATTAATACATTTCTTGCGTGGATTGTAAAGTTTAAAGTTTAGGTTTGTATCATATTGAAAGTTAAACCATATCGTATCATGGTAGTGATACATTACTATAATATTAATGCATATAATTTATGCATTTAAGAACAAGCGTTTAAAGCATAGCTTAAACTTATGACAATGCTTTTTTACTACAAAACATACGTATAAATTCTAAGTCTATGCAATTCAAAATGCATTGCAATATAACATATTTCCATAGTTAGAGCATAATAATATGTAATTTTAATAAAAGTATTCTCTCTATAGTTTTGCAAAAGGTATGTTATATTTCACAAAATAGATAATACCATTAAAATCTATATAGATAATGGAATATTACAATACTTCTCCATAGTTTGGATGAAGAAATATGTCATGCATTAAAATGAAAATCGTCATAGTTTTTACAATTAACACAATAAATTCTACATAAATGGTTGGAGTAGAATAACATTGAAATAATTACGATAGATGAAATTCAGACATCATTGTGAATACAAAGTACATAGAGATAACTTTATTATACCCGAGTTTGATGGATAAACAATTTAAATCTCTCTATATCGTCGTAATCAACTTTAAAAGACTAACGTGGTAGTGCAAGGCGAACTGAAATACATTGGCATGCTTCACTTGGAATTCCTCTATCTTACCTGCATTCTGCAGTGGTTTTTGGAGCGTTAGCTTGTATTCACTAAGTAAGCATCGGGGCGTATGCAAGGACCCCCTTCATTTCATCAAGACAAACATTCATCCTCTAGAGCCAAATCTCATATTATAGAACGAAAATCTGATGACATGCTTTGAATATTTAAATACATAATGTAAGCTTGTAATTCTCAAACATCCAGATAGTTGAATGACGATAAAGGACAAAACGACTTCTAAAAACACTAGGTTAAGTTAATAGCAATGAAGACAGATGTCGTTGTTCATAAGAAATATAAACAGATAGTCTAACAACATATTATAGATGTTGTTGTCATTAAGCACTATTTTTATTTTAAACACTTACATATGTTTATAGTTAACATTTAAAACTCCCGCACAGCAATCATAAGCACTTAATGCTACTTTAAAATTTTTAAATTTTAGTGAAATGTTTTGGGGATGTTACAGCATCAGTGCTTCCGACATACTCTGGAATTTTCTCATCATATTCATCACTTCGTAGGCAGGTATATTAACAGTCTCTTCAGCTCTTGGTAGCGTGGCGACAGGAGGGGTTGGTGGATGTGCTGCCTGTCCTCGTCCTCTCCCTATTCTACCCTGGCGAGTCCGTCGATCCATGGCAAAATTTTGTTTGTCATACAAAATAAAATTTATTAATTCCCAAGTATTTTATCAAGTCCTTACAGAAACGTCTTGGTCCGAACTAAGTTCGATCGTGCTCTAATACCAAATGTAGGGTCCGTCAAGCTGAGCAAGTGAAATTTTATTTTTTTTAATTTGTTTTTTACCATCAATTTTCGGAGCGATTGTATGTCATAACTTAACTTGGAAAATGATCATCACTATTCCTATCAAATATTATTATAGAACCATAATTATGAAAATAATATAACTCCTAATTTGTTTACTTTAAAGCCGTAACTTCAACAATTCACTTGATTCTTGAGACTCCTTATTTAATCCATTCATTTACCATAATACCTAAATTATTTAACCTTTCCTTTGCAATATAATATTTTAAAAGGCGAATGAAAACTTAATCATAGGGCATATCGGCACATTTGTAATTCTAATATAAGTATCATTGAGGTTCTAACCATAACAATTTCAATTTTTAAAAGATAATGTATTCGAAACATGTTACAAATACTTTAATAATGTAGGGCATTCTTAAGTAATAATTATGACAAATTTGTTGTACCTTGTCTAAATAAGAAGCATATATGAATTCAACTAATTCCTAACATTTCCTCTATGTAATATGCATCCATGCATTCAACTGACATTTAACACTTCTTTTAATTTATATGCATCCATGCATTTAACCAACCTTTAACATTTCTTTACATTAAAATGCATCCATGCGTTTAACTAACCTTAACATTTCTTTTATTTAATATATACATCTATCATTTGTATTCGGTATTGATCCCTGTTCAAGACATATTCGGATATTGGCTACCGACTCAGCTTAATTGAAGGCTACCATAAAAAGAATAATAATAAAATCATAAGAGCTAGGATATGATACCAAGTTGGAAACGGTTGCCATGATATTCCAATTAGAATTTCCATAACTGAAACTTCATATGGGTTCTTTATGAATTACATCCAGGTGGCAGTCGTGGAGTGAGGCACACAGACCTCTCCGACTTCACTATTCAAATTTAATTTACACTTTAAATTTCTGGATACACCTATTAGAAATTCGACAGAGATATGCAGAGGATTTAGAGGTGAATTTAATGACTCGGAATGCTTTTCTGAATATGAACCGAAAAAAAAAAATCCAATCCAAATATTTATCAAGCACAGAGGCTCTCAAGGATCAATTATATTTCTGAGCATTAGTTTTAAAAGGTTGATTAATAATATAACACGGAGATCTTAATAGATTCGATACGATCCATTTGTAAAAACGGAAAACGCAAAGACATATACAACACAGAGATCAAATTACATTTCCGAGTATGATTTTTAAAACATTTGATCAATCATAACACAGAGATCAAATTACATTTCCGAGTATGATTTCTAAAACATTTTATCAATAATAACACAGAGATAATTAATAGGTTCGATACGATCCACTATAAAACTAGAAATCGCCCAACCATGTATGACAAAGAGATCCTCAAATGAACCCAATGCGATTCAATTATAAAACTGGAAATCGTCCAACCATGTATGACATAGAGATTTTAAACAATAAATAAAATACCCTAAGACACCCTTTCAAATTCAAGATTTCAACACACACTAATTTTTTTTCACCCAAAATCCGACATCGAAAAAGTCGAATTTGCTACAACCTATGGTCGACTATCCGACAATTCCAGTCTTTTTTTATCGTCAGTGGGATATCGGCTAAAATCCGACATAGTTCAAGACGTCGGATATTTGACTAGCAAACACGCCAGTTAACCGACATCCTCCAGCTTCACAGGAAGTCGGATAAGCGACAGCGTCAACTTGCAATATTTGTCGGATGCCATCCTTTCCCCGTCGATTATGCGTCGGAAAAGTCATCGGTTAAGCGACGTGTTTTCCAAAAAAAAAAGACAATTCCAATGTTCTGAGCCGTCAGAAGTATAGCACAATCGTAGGATATCACCATGCAATCGTCGGAAAGGTCGTCGGTTAAGCGACGTGGACAACATAGCAAAAAAAAAGGAACCGACATTCGGAGCCATCAGTAGTATTGCAACACCGTCGGATATTACCCTAGGGTCATCGTTATTATGTCGTCGGTTAACCGACTACCCAATACATTTTTAAAAAAAATACAAGAAATCAATATATTCTATCTCTATTGTGGAAATATGTAGAATAATTACATATATATATAACTGAGAACCCCATTATGCTCTTCCCATTATATTAGCATCAGAGTAGCCTAACGGAATAGAGTCGTTGTAATAAATCCATTGTATTAGAGTCATTGTATTAAGCGGCAAAGTCAATCATTATTCAAGTGGACCTATAGGCTAGTGGGTGCCTATTAAGGTGGCACAAAAGACTGTACTCTAAGTCTCAAGTGCTAGTGTCTATGGAACTTACTTTATGGACTACAGGCTTTCCACGTAGCAGAATAAAAGGACTAGGAAGTTATGTAACATTGTGGCATATTCGTCACAAAGAGATGGTAGTGTGCTTCCATTGTGTCAAGGTACTCTTACCTAACTTCTCTAATTTGGTATACTGAGGAGTCTGTATATTCATGTATGAGATCATATTCTTTGAATAAGGCTCATTAGATAGTTAATGGGTAGTTACTTAATGTAAAAGGCTCATTTTTATTAACTTAAGAACCAGTAGGTGGTTGGTAGTCATTAATTTTGAGATTGCATGTAGTTAGGGTTTTGGTAGTTATTAAGAAACTATTTATAGCACTAGAAGGATGTATATTGCTTTGTCAAATGTTGGTATTGTATTGAAGCTTTGCTCAAAGGAGCTCATCCTCTCCAATAGGCCCATGAACATTACTCTCTCTTTTTGAATTTATTAATACAAGTGTTATATTTTGCAAGTTTAATCTCTTTCTTGCATTTTCTTTTGTTCACTTATATTTATTTGAGGTTAAGCTGGATATTGATTCCAAGGAAATTAAAGAGAAGGTTAAGGATATTGATTCCAGTGCATCATTTACTCAACCTTTGAAGTTATGGAAACTTGAAATTGGTTATGAGGAGCAACCAAAAATCACAACAAGCTCCAAGAAATTGTCAAAATTTAAACGACACGCGTGTGGGTTGTAGAAAGCCAGCATCGTAGCCATTCATTGAGCTCCTCTCTGTTTCGAGAATAATTTCATATTCTCTACTGAACAGGGCCAACCACGTGAAGGTGGAAGCTCTTATGGCCCCTCCCCCCCCTCACATCACTCTCAATTCCCCATACCCAATGCATGCAATCGAAGAAAAAAAAATGTCCAAATTCATCCATATTTTATCATGAACTTTCATCCATTATTCATTCAATAAATGCTAACATTCACTAAACCATTGTTTCTATCGATACACACATTCATTCAATAAAAGATAACATTCAATAAACCATTCATTAATCATTCAATCAACACATTCAATCAAAGTTGAAATTCAATAAAGGTAACATTTTACTACACTGAATCATTAAAACATTAGAAAATTCATTAAACCATTCATGCATTAATTAGGCCAAAAATCGTGGACGATATATTGTTATCAAAAATATTTAGACGAGATTTGAACCTGCGACCTATGTCTAGTCCCAAGGATACCACCTTCAAGCTTGACCTTATCAATCAATTCCCATCGCCATTTCCTCTCATACGACGTCCCAAAACCATTTCTCTCGAGACCCACTCTTCATTTATTCTGCATTCATTTCACTATGCAACCGTCTCAAATTCCCATTGTGTTTTCCATCAATTAGTTGATCAATTCAGTATGACCCACGTCCGTCGTCCAATGAGTGTTTCCGCAGTCTTCAATTTCAGTCTGGAAATGGTTGAGGATTCATGGTATTACATTTCCCTTCGACTGCAAATGACAAACTCATAGTTCACTATTAAGGTTTGTCTGACAAAGCTGACGATCAAAGAAATCTTGATAGTGAACTATGAGTTTGCCATATTGCAGCTTAAGGGAAATGTAAATATAGAATGAATCGTCACCGCTGTCAGGATGGAACTCAAGACCGCGGAAACACTCCTCGGACGACAGGCGTGGGTCATACCGAATTGATAAACTAATAGAGGGAAAACGCAACAAGAATCTGAGACGATTGCATAGTGAAATGCATACACAATGAATCAAGGTTGAATGTGGTAGCCCGCCATCTCCCATTGTGAAATGCATGCAGAATGAATCGAGCTTGAAGGTGGTCGCACTTGCTAGCTGCACTTCAAGCTTGAAGGTGGTAGCCTTGGGACTAGACATAGGTCGCAGGTTCGGATCTACTCAGTTCAATTCGTACCCTATTATTTTTTCAATGCAAACTATATGTTTTCTTTAATTTGTTGTTGACTTTAATTCCCTAGCGTAGGAGGAGCCATTATGGTCAAGTTGCATTCCTAAAAAATAGATGAACATTCACAACAAGCAGCATGTCTCTAATTGTTGTTGGTGTATTCTAGCTTAGTTGCAAATATCAAGCTTCAGATGAAGCCAGCCTTGAATGGTAAATATACCAATTTGGAAGGGTTTAATGTGAGGTTAAGGATATTGATTCCAAGGAAATTAAAGAGAAGGTTAAGGATATTGATTCCAGTGCATCATTTACTCAACTTTTGATGTTGTGGAAACTGGAAATTGGTTATGAGGAGCAACCAAAAATCACAACAAGCTCCAAAAAATTGTCAAAATTTAGACAACACACGAGTGGATTGTAGAAAGTAAGCATCGTAGCCATTCATTGACCTCCTCTCTGTTTCAAAAATAATTTCATATTCTCTACTGAATAGGGCCAACCACGTGAAGGTGGAAGCTCTTATGCCCCCCCCCTCACATCACTCTCAATTCCCCATACCCAATGCATGTACTTGAAAAAAACAAATATGTGCAAATTCATCCATATTTCATCATGAACTTTCATCCATTATTCATTCAATAAATGCTAACATTCACTCAACCATCATTTCAGTCGATCAACACATTCATTCAATAAAAGATAACATTCAATACACCATTCATTAATCATTCAGTCAACACGTTCATTCAATAAAAGTTGAAATTCAATGAAGGTAACAGTTTACTACACTGAATCATTAAAACATTAGAACATTCATTAAACCATTCATTCATTCATTAGACCAAAAATAGTGGACGATATATTGTTATCAAAAATATTTAGACGTTGTTTTTCCCGTCCTTCTTTTTATAAGTTTTTCTTCTCTTGATCAGTGGTATATAATCTATGAGAGGACCATCTACATCATCTGGACTTTCTCTTCCAGTTCTTGGTTCTTTAGTAGGCGCTTTTGGTGATGTTTGCAATATCCTAGCTGATTGTTGTTCTAGACCTGGATTTTGCAGCAAGGGGTTCGTATTTGCTGCAACGATGTGAAAATGTTACATCGTTATATTTTTCTATTCTAATGACAAGTTTTTCATTTAAAAAAATTCATTACGAAGGTGTTTTTTTACCAGGTGTGACCGAATCATGTTGTTGATGTTCTTGTCCAGTCTCAACCTGTACAGTTTCACCCTCTACATGCTATGCAGTTGAAATACGGTGAACTACAATTAATGGTCACCATTTGCAATGTTATACATAAAATTGTAGCATATGAATAAATTCATTACTGGGATTTGAAGCTTGATCATTGATTTGTTGTTGTCCCTCCTCAACACTAATGGGATCATTACTTTCCTGTTAAAAACATAGTCAATATTTTACATCAAGTATTTGGAACGAAAATATTCCACAAGCGACAAATCTTCATTAAACTATATAGATTCTATATACCTATGCACCGGATGGATTGGTACCACAAGACTGTGTTTGCCCAGATAAGCTTCTTCTACGTTCAACAACAACTCCAAAGCCTTCCTGGAAGCCAAGCTTCATGTCTTCCTCTGTGGGTACTTCATTGAATCGATCAGCCTGCATATTTGCTTATCGTCGTTAATTAACATTTTACGGTGCAATAAAACAAAAAATAATTTTCAATTTATTATTTGTATTCATTGTTGGTTTCTCGAAACTTACAAACCGTGCCACCAAATTTGAATAACCACCAGGGCCAAGCTTGTGCTTACCTACTTTTTATAGTCTTTCCTTTGTATACTTTGATGTGTCTGGTAGCCTATGCAAGTGTTGAAATACGTTAGATGTTCCAAGTTCGATATAGAAATCAAGGATAATAAGGTTTAGAATTACATTACGGAAAGTATTGCATACCTCCCTGTGCCTGGTGTTAGCTTTCCTTCTCTTCTTAGAGCCTTCTCCATTCCATCTTCCACTAGAGCTCTCCACTCCACTGCTGGAATCATTGGTGGGTGCTCATACCTATGGTTTCTTTCGAGGTGTGTCCTATATTGGTCTCGGACAACCTTCACATGTTGACAAGCCTTTTTCAAGACATTGGCATGCCTGAAAGTTTTCTCCTCGAACAGGCCAACCAACCGATTAGTGAGTTCATCTTTTAAATGTTTCGGTTGTCTATCCCACCTTCATCGGATGGTGTGCCCGAAGATCTCCAAGCAAAAGTCATTCATATGTTTATAGAAAACATTGTTTCCTACACAACGATAATGCCATGATCATAATTAGTTGATAAAAAACGTTTTATCGGTATATTACAATGAAATTATAAACACTAATTAACCTGATCAACTATGATTAATTACCTGGGATCGTCGGTATCTTTATTGGGACGAGATCTTCGTCCACCAAAAATGTTGTCTCCATTGTCCCCGTGCTTTTGACACAAGAAGATCCTGGAAATGTAGCTTGTTCGACATCAAAATTGATAGGTGACTCGGTGTCGACCCCTTCTTGTGGAGGATCCGTTGTGTGTTGGTTAGTAGCGGCTATTGCGCTCACAGCGGGGGTCTGTGGTGTTTTGGAATGTGTTGTCGACTGTTCGATCGACAACAATGGCGAAGGATTCAAACTATGTGGAGTCATTTGGTCGTGATGCGAAGTCTCTCCACGAACCTCACTGGGGCTAACACCACCTTGACCAATATTGTGTGGTCCCTTATAATTATGTAAATACACACCACATCTTATACGTTCAATACTATCATATAAAAGAGAACATTTGCTAGATTTAAACGAATTATTCTATGATTCAAGATTCCTCAACTTACTCGCAAGTTATTAGATTTATGTTCCAACAATGCAATCCTTTCTTTAATTGCGCTTATCTGCAGAACCTGGATTACTAGAGAAAGGATTTCTGCAGTATATCTATTCAACAATTTCTCTGCCATCTTTAGTGGGTGTGCGGCTTCACCAATTTTTTCGCAATCGTGAAGCACCTCTGCCACTTCAAGGTCTAACGGAAAATATTGCGATGTTGATTCATACTGCGATTCACTAGTGGGATGCAACAAACATATATAAAGCACTACTGAGTTCTCTACTGATAGATTCCAAATTTTATATTAACGTATATAACACATCTATCATGATAGATTCGTAAAATTACAACACGGTTTACATTATCATAACAAAACCAGTATATCACACGAAAAATACATAACAAAATTAACATTATGCTACGTATTATATTGGTACAATTGAAATGAATTATACCTGCAACCTCGACGATCACGATCCACTCATTGGATCAATGGTCATAGGCGACTTGCCCTGATATGCTAATATCTGGGAGCTGCCCCTAACAACACCCTAATAAAAAAACATAGTGAAAGTCACCTAAACGATTCCAAAACTATTCATGAGTAAACACATCAAAAAAATTATTATTCATATTATATTTTTAATATTACAAAGATGTATACCCGTTGCACGGACCTTGGTGTGGCCGACCTTACGAAACCGGCCTGCATCAAAAACATAGACTACAAAATTATGTAAACAAAACCAAAATATTCATTGAAACATTAATATAATGCTAAAACATTTGGACATATTTTAATTCTACAACTCAAATCAGGTCTACCTGTTGCCCTGAGGGTGTTATCGTATGATCAACATTCGAAGGGTGTATTTCCCGATCAACGTTCTGCATCAAATTTAAATTTCATTATATAAAACAAACCAAGTTATTAATAATGGAAAAACAAAGCAAATAAAAACTCTGTTCTCTTATTATATTTGTACTATTAGAAAGATGTATACCTGCTCCGTCGAGGAAGAAGTTCTCCTCCGACCATTTGTTGGCAAGGATTTATCCCGATCACTGGCCTGCAAAGTAAATATGGGAAATTTAAATGAAATAAACTAACAAAAAATCCTTATGATGTTTAATTTATTACTAAAAGGTTGGGTAAAATGTTATATAGTAACCTTGTTTGTATCTACTTGGTTGACAGGGTAATTAATAAGCAACTCGTCCCCTGTAGATATTGTTTTAATAGCAACTACAAAAACACGGTTTCCTTCACGCCCCTCAAATTCGCAGTTTGGTTGCTTAATTGTAGACCCTGGTTGTGTACTGTTTATAAACCCCGCAATATTCCCTGTGGCCTTTGGCCTTCCGTCCATGTACAATGTTCCTCCTTTATTTTGATTTTTGTCTTTCAATTGTAAATAGTTTGTTGAAAATCAATAGCTACGCATATTTTTTGTATATCGGACAAGGCGCATCCAATCGTTGTAGTTATATATGGGTCCAACATACTCCATCAATTCTGTACATGTCCCATAACTGACCAAGATGCAATCCATGGAAAACAACCCGAAACCATGTATCGACGACGGTGCAATTCGATATCTCCTCTCGTTCACACAAAAATCAGTGTTCGGTGGAGGAAGATCATTCGGTACCCATTGTTTCACTAAATGTCTGTACCTCAAGGGCACCTCTTCATCGTCTTTTGTCTCATCACCATAGGAACATGCCCCCCCTTGACCGTGAAAAAATTCATTGCGTCTATGGAATCTTCTTTTGGTTTTTTGACATCTAGTTGATACAATTCTTCTATACCTACTGGATGTCTCACTTTCCTCTAGCCTTCCTAAACTCCCCTCGCTCGAGGAAGACAGATTAGACAAATACCTATTTGGTTCTACCTGCACCATTGGAAAAAAGTTTAGATTCGACCGCAAGGCATAGCGCCTCTTAAAAGTTGACGTGTATCGCCTTTTATAATTTTACTTGATCCTCATTCCGTTTGTCAACATGTAGGCATTCAAGTGATGATCGGAAGACGACCAATTTATATTTATTAATAGTAGAAAGTCATGCAATATTTATGAGTTGTTTTTTACTATTTGATTTAACGCTACATCACACATGTAGCACACATGAAACACTACACATACATGTTACAGGATCTCCTCTAATGCTAAAAGTCCTGGCTACTTAATGAAAACTATTTACCACATATTTGATTACCTTAGTGTAGACGTTTCTTGTAATATACTTAGAAGAGTTACTTTCAGAAATGACTGTGCCTCTTAGAGGCCAGTCAACTCTAGGAACCAAGTGACCCTATGATAGGGCTATTACAAACCAGAGAGAGAGAGATGACTGGGCTATGGTATGGTCAATCAAATAAATTCAGTGACAGTAAAAAGGCTCAGTACAAAGACCAACCAGTAAGGTACAAGTAAAAAAAAAAGAATGGGTATAAAGACTCACAACCCTTGGGACTAAGGGGGTGTACACTACCTCAAACGTGGACAAACTACCATAGTTATAACCACAAGACCAAAAACATAAAAGGCAATCCAAATCAATATATGCAATATCTCCTTGTAACTACCTCATATATGCAATAGCTCCTTATAACTACCTCATATATGCAATAGCTCCTTGTAACTACCTCTTGAAACTCAAATAGTACCACCAAAAGGTATGATAGCATGCAATCTTCCAAACTAAGGTCAGGAGGGTGGTATCCAGTAAGGTACAAGTAAAAAAAAAAAAAAAAATGGGTATAAATACTCACAACCCTTGGGACTAAGGGGGTGTACACTACCTCAAACGTGGACAAACTACCATAGTTATAACCACAAGACCAAAAACATAAAAGGCGGTCCAAATCAATAAATGCAATATCTCCTTGTAACTACCTCATATATGCAATATATCCTTGTAACTACCTCATATATGCAATATCTCCTTGTAACTACCTTTTGAAACTCAAATAGTACCACCAAAGGGTATGATAGCATGCAATCTTCCAAACTAAGGTCAGGAGGGTGGTACGAAGTGGGTATAAAGACACATAACAATTTGGAGAAAGTGGGTGTACCTCAAATGTGGACAAACTACCATAGTACCCACAAGACCTAAAACATAAAAGGTGGTACAAATCAAATGATATCCCAATATCAGTAAAACACCCAAAAGGTAAAAGGAAAGGTACCACAAAAATATTATCGACAAAATAAAAGGACCATAAGACAATCGACCAAGGTGGGGTACAACCATTCATCTCTCTCTCAAATGTACCATTGTTCCATATAACTTGAAATACCATCATCACAGTAAATGGAAAAGTCCACACAAGTGATGTGATCACGGTCCTCTAAACTACTCCTACGATCAAGCATTAGTGGCTCCATGAAGGGGTGTTCAGTCCCTTCAAAAGACCATCTAACTCAACCATCTCGAAGACCTAGGAGAAGAGGACATCACACATCATCAAATAAGTATTGGTAACTACCGTGTATGAACTCAAAAACCCTAAAGCAACCGAGCGTGCAAAAGGGGATCTATGAAAAGACAAGGCTCGCAGACCAAAAAAACAAGCTCAAAAAACTATACTGGGACCAATGTCACAGTAAGCAAGCTAAAACAAAAGTGGCCAGAATGCCAACAAGTAGCACTAAAAAGAAAAAGACCCTCTAAAAAGGTGAAAATGCAATCAAACTTCCTAACTAGGAGCTGGAGACCTCGACAAATCGTATCATTCGCAAGGTGATGAAATCCAAGTCGAACAATACGAAGTGAGAGACCGAATTTGAAGGATATCCCTCCACCGAAAGGGATCCTGGGTAAAAGAGCCCTAGTAGAAAAGTCACTAAGCTACCTCATTCATGACACGTCGGAAAAGGTTTTCAGCACTTCTGCCTTATCACCCTTGTATCACCAGTATGGTGGCCGGAGAATACAAGGAAGACAATGATCGATGTTGCCTTAGAGCTAAGTGGAGTGCAGCATTCCACATAGTCCATCCTGTAACATACCCTTTAAGCTGGAAAACATTTTATGTTCAGAAACATTATGATAACTTTTATTATAAAGTTTGTATTGGACAGGTGTCCAAGGATGACTGTAATTTGCACAATATATTATTATTTAATAAATAAAATAGGAGACAAATACCTAAGAGGACTATTGAAAGAGTGGTTACTGACCCACTAGGTGGATGGAATCTGTGGTAGAAGGCAATGGACAAGTGGCAGCATCATGATGCAACTAACTAGCTGTTGGTATGGGACAACTCCCTTGAAATGTGGTCATAGTGCCCTGAAAGATGGGACTGGATCTTGAGGCTCATTTATTCTAAACTGACCACTAAAAGACCTAGGCAGACTATATAATAGCCATCAAATATTGAATTGAGGTTCAATCACTTTTCCTGACGAGGAAATTTACCTTGGGGTTTTGTTGTGTTTGCACCCAAGAGATATGATGTTGTTGATCATGTTGTGAGTCTGTCAAAACTCTTATTGAGTTCAGGAGGTTGATGCTGAGTGGAGAAGGCATTTTTCAGGAGGTTGATACCGAGTGGAGAAGGTATTTTTAGTGCCTTGCTTCTACACAGTTTCCACCCACTTACTGGATCAGTAATCAAGCTCGGGGGTTCATTAGAAGTCAGCAGTTGAGTTGCTTCTTCTGAAGCAGGTTGGGAGGAACAGGCCTCCTTGGGTGTTTGTCAGCACTATCATCTTTTACAAGTTTTATTGTCTCATCTGCTTTTTATTTACAAGTTCTGTCGATTATTTCTATGTATTTAAAGTTATGTCATCTACTAAATTTTACTGTTTATTTCATAAAGTTCATTTCAGTTGTTATGAATATTTTAATGATATTGCATAAATCGAAATGATTGAATAAATGATCTCTGCATTTTTCCCCATGCAAAAGGAACAACATCGTACTCCAGTATAGAGATAGATTAAATTTGATAAGTTTGATAAGCAAGTAGCTGAGTGAATGAGAATATTAAATTGTTATAAATTTCTCAAGTTTCTATTTCTGTGTAATCCCTACATTTACATTACAGTACCCCTATTATTAACTATTTTAGTTAATTGTATTCATAATTTATGTATATACTTTTGTTTATAATTATCTCTGTTTTTCAAATATATTTTGTTTTTGTTCTAACAGTATAGGATTTATTTTATCCTTACTCAGCAGTTAAATGTTCTTATTTATACTAGATAAATAAATATTTACTTTCAAATACAGCAGAATGATATTCTTCTACAGACATTAAGTATTTCCATTTATTACATGTATAGTACATACATTATTTTATAATATAAATACACATTGAAAATCAAGACAGTTGTTAACCCTGTCAAAACCCTAACAGAGTTATCATTCATTAGCCTATAGTAAACATTTTAATTTAAACATCATCACTGTAGATCAAATAGATAGATTTAAAACATCATCTCCAAAGGTTTAAAGATTAAATGACTGTAGGAGTAAAGTCGAACAAAACACACAATTTTATTGATATCTCAACATCTCAATAGCCATCATCATTCTATACATTTTAAACTTACCAAAACTTAAACCTTAACAGATTCCTAGTTTCACTACTTAAACATTAACATAATCAAAATGGAGGCATTGGCCGAAACCCATTACATATTTACAAACAATTTAGTGAACAACAGGTTTATGCCGAGAACTTATCTCAGAGCTTAGTTAGAGCTTCTATTTACAAAGGTAAGGGCTAAACCCTAGCACAGGAAACACTCTCCTATTCGTTCAAAGCATAGTAACAGTTTTATAAACCAAAAATGAAGCAGGCTTTAAGCCTTAACAACAATTTCATTCATTCATTACTCCTTTAAAACAAACAATTGTATTATCGTTTCATTAAAACATACAATCGTCGAACAGTAACCAAGTCAAACACAAGGGTCGGTTAAACATTGCTTTTTCCATATCATCGACGAGTTACAACTCGTGTTTACAGACCCAACACAAATCAACAAATTACACGATTACAGTAAAATAAATCTTAAACATTCCATTTAAATTTCTTTCGAAGAAGTTTGAAAAACGTAACCTACAGTGTTACAAAATAAACGAGATTTCTCACAGGTTATGAGCCTACACCATCTAGCTGGTAGTAACCGTCACCTCTTGTTATGGTTTTGAAACATTTACATTTCTATCTAGCCATTACAAAGAAAACGATAGCCACAGTTTTGAACATCAAATATTACTTCATTAAATTATGAGGGCGAACCCTGTCTTAACACCATTACATTCAAAACCATAACCAATATTTTCCATATGGGTCGAGGGATATCCTCCCCTACTTTCAGCAATATTCCCAAAACCCAAACCATAAAAACCCTAAGAGTTTTTCAACAACACGATACACAGAACTGCCAAATAAGACGGCCATCATCTTCACTACAGGGTTTCCAAGGAAACCACCGAAGGCTTACCGGTTGGTATAGCTTTCCAACATTTAGACGCCAGATTTGAGGAGCCATTCCTTAGCTATACCTGCAACGACCATTTGCCAGGGATTAAAAACATTATCTGAATAAAAGGAACTTAAATATTAGATGGTTGATAAACTATTAAGCAGTTCGTGGAAATATTACAATGAAGGAAGGAGAACACATTACCTCGCAAATTGATAGTTGTAAAACCAATGAACGCCGAGTCTGTAGCCACTAAAACGAACCCTACCATGTTAAATGCTGAAGCAACCGGAGCCAACACCCAACCAACGACTCTAAACATTTCACAACGTCAAGACCTGGAACAACCAAAGTAAAGGGTTGATTTTTCACATAAAGATAACTTCCAAGAACCAACAGGTCTAACATTCGAATCTCTCAAAAGGTACAAACTCAATGGATGAATTAAACCAGTAACTACTGCATGAAGGGATAAGAACTCGACTCTGTCATTTTATGAGGTTACCAGTTCAAAACTCAGAAATTGCAGGAAGAACATTGAGGCTAAAAACCAGCAGCCTGTCGGCCAGTGCAGATCCACCACCATCAAACAACAACGATACAATAAACACGATATTCCAAACCAAGTAGGTTTTAAACACTACATCGAAACCCTCACAAGATCGATGGTGTATATCTTAGGCAGAGATTACAAAATTTACAACAGTCAATCATATTAAATGAGCCATCATTACCAAAACCACGGAGGAGCCAACTCTACAGCAATTGCCTTCATGTCAGTTTGCAACTCAATAGTCTAAGGTTGTTATTGGAAACTAGCATGTGCACCAAGTCTACGGTATCACCCACGGTGGATTTCCATTATCTTGTTAGCCGTGTGCATTAAATACTGAGGATTACGATCTTACTTGCCAACCGGTCACGTGGATATCCACCATAAAACATTTAATGCACCTTGCATCACTTGGGCACTGTCGACATAGTGTAACCTGTCAAGACCCTTACTTGCCAACCGGTCACGTGGATATCCACCATAAAACATTTAATGCACCTTGCATCACTTGGGCACTGTCGACATAGTGTAACCTGTCAAGACCCTAAGTTAGCAACTAAAATTCATCAAGGTTTGCATATAACACAATGTAGCATAGTTTGTATATATATTTAACCATTGCACGATATTACAAGGCTGGTATACATTTAAGCATTGCCTTGTATGAATGTTCTCACATACCATACATTACAATGAAGTTTTACATAGCACCAAGTAGTACAAGGTAACATCTAATACATAGATGTGTACATAGATCCATGTAAGATACACTTAAACAATAAGGTCATACTCAACTCAGACCTTTCACATAATAGCCAGAAATGTTAGTGTACTAAATAAAATAGAATCTCTATGATGCATATAGGACCTATAGTTGCATAGGAACCATATTGCACTAATAGTGTCGTATGAATACATAAGTGCCGCTTAGGGTATTACATTATTTACAACTCACATTTTACCTATGTGATAGTTGATAGAATGATAATAAAACACGTTCACGACAGTTAAATAACAACCCTATAAACAATGGTAAGACAGATCTTAAAAGTTATACATGATGAATAGAATCTCAACACATACACTTACACCCGTGTTAATGAATGGTACAAAAGGAAACAATTCAAAACGATACTATCATCGCATGGGGTAGAGTCTAGACTACTTAACAAATAGTTGAACATGAATTCGCACGATTTATCATTGAGATAGAAAGTGAACAATTACATATAGAAAACATATCGGAGACCAAATAGATTTGGGTACAATACTGCGATATAGACATTATAGTTCTTCTTGATAACGGTAGATTTCTCTTTCGCAACTCTTATCTCTTACCTGTCAATCTGTCACAAGTACGAGTTCACAAAGTTTAGCATGAATGCTAAGTAATCCTCGGGGCGTCCAATAACCCCTTCATCAACCAAACAAAAATACCTTAATTAAACAATTATTTCAACAATTATAAGCAATAGCAGAAGTAATATGTAACAGCATAGTTAATTACAGATTATATTTCATGCATTATTATAATTCCGCACCTTAAGTAACGTTTATTGTCACATAGAAGAAAAAAATTATTTTGCGATTTTTGGGATGTTACACGTCCGGTTCTCGATCTCGCGGCGGTTTAACCCCTGAAACAACAGGAGGCCCCTCCACAAACTGGTCATGACCGTGTCAACAAATACTAGAGGATTTTGGTTCCCTAAAGACAACAACTATGTCTCAGATGAAAAATGACAAGGGGGAATTATTTGGATTCCCATCCCCAGTGTCCTACCTAACTACCAAATTATTTTGATTTCCTCAAGTGAGGTTATGGTGTGTTTCGTTAGGGGGTGTAAATTTTAGTGGTTGTATTACTCAATCGGGTGATGGAAGTGAAACTCGTGGTGTGATGACTGACTCAAACCATGCAAATGCATATGAATAAAACAATCATTTCCTTTCAATGAATGCTAGCTAAGGTAAGGAGAGAGTTCTTTCAAACTATAACTACTCTTTCAAATTACATGAATGCAACAAGTGTTCAAGTTCATTCATGGGACCTCAAGGAGAGCTTCAGATATACTCAAGTCATGCAAATGAATTCATCACATAAAACAAAGTGATAATAAATATAAGGAATTGTACATATCCATGTTCATAATTCTCTAGGAACACTTATAACATTCTTCAATCATTCTTCACAAAAACACAGGGATAGTAGAAACAATAAACTGCATATAAATCTTCATGAGCTTGATAAAAAAATAGTAACCACAACTGGGGAAGCTATACCACAACTTGTTTTTTTATGACTATAAATACAAGAGTATCCTAATCATGAGCAATACATCCTTTACTTTTACATCATGAGCAATACTAATCATTTCCCCTTTAACTTGCATTGAGTACCTTGACATGAATTCCCCCAAGCTGCTACAGTACTATCCTAGTCGAAGACTAAAATTGCCACAATCCAAGTCATGATGGTTTGATTGAAGTTTGAAGTATGATGATGCATGCTTACCTTTTATGAATTTACTAACCCTGATCAGTGATACAATGAAATCCAATTTTAAGAAGATGGAGACTTTAAAACAAACCATAATAGCCTGAAATACTTCCTAAACCAGAACAGCAAAAATGGGTAAGAAAAATCGAAGTTCTGTTTTCCATCGAGGTGGCTTACAAATTGATTTAAATTTGACCGCAATGGCACCAACCACAATTTTAGGCCTATATAATTATGTTCCTTTTATATATATATGTTTCCAATCCGTCAAATGTTTCGTTACTTTGTACCCTGGGGCCACTTTCTAGAAATTATCATCTACAAGCAGCCTCGACGGAAAACGGAACTTCAATTTTGCTTATATCATGATGCTAATGGTGTTATAGGATCTATCTCACATGGTTCTACTTCATAATTGGATGGGGCCAATTAATCTTACTTTCAAAACTCATACGGTGGCAATGATTGATACATTCTCATTCCTCACATTCTACACTGCCCAAACTTTTCTAATTGTATGAAAATTGAAGCTTTCAATTTTATCCAAACCATGTAAGGAGAACTTGACCTAATTGCAATTTTTATAATCTACATGGAAGGATATGTCAATTTATAGACAAGGCAATTTAATTTATAGACACGACAATTTTTAGCTATAGTATAGTTATCAACCTAATCCTTCACATATCAAGGCAATCTAATTTATAAAGACGGGGAAATTTAAAGAGGATGATGATTTGGTTGACATCCATACCAGATTGATCTTTAATTTGTTGTTGAGTTATTTAACACGTAGACCATATGACTTGAATCTGGGTGAGACCCAATTCTGCAACAAATTTCAAAAGATAGAAGAGAAAATTGAACTCACCCATATTGTTTTTCCTAGCCCCCAAGTAGGATTTATCTATGAAGAAATGGCTATCGAAGATATATAGAGAAAACCTGATCTTGCACTACTCTATGGAGCCTTGACAGGCCCCATGAAAAAAAACTCCAAGTCATATATGGATTCACTGCTACTTCACTAATAACACAGGGAACCTTCAAAATTACAATGTGGGTGGCCTTAAGTCTTGCTTTTTGCATTCATGGTTTGGTTGGTTAACTTAACATCCCTCCAATTCACAACAAATTTTTGTGGCATTCGTTTAATTTGGTGGAGGCTGAGGCATTCATTTCAAAATTGGAGATGGGGGCTGCTTCCATGCCGAGACTTGAGGAAATTTCAAAGTATGGTGATTTTAGTTTACAAAAATTACTACTTGGGGACTTTTTTGGGACTGAGGTCTGTTCAGGAGAGGCTATAGCTTGTTATATGAATTTAAAATTGGGTTAGGTTAGGGTTTGGAGCAGAAAATTAAAATATTTATACTTTAATGCATAAATAAATTCCTAAATCAATGCTAGAAACAAAATAGTACAATTGTGACAAGGTAATATAAATTTAAACATAATTTTCGTCTCCTTCAACTTTGACACTCCCAAAGGTCCCTGTGTTAAAGTTGAAGTAGACAAGGACAATAAATAACAACAGCATTAATAAAATAATGAACAAGTTAAACAGAACTAACAACTAGCATCAGTAATGTTGGTTTAGACCTTCCTTATAATCAGATATATTTTTCAATAAACCTTTTCTGCGATAGCTAACAGCCACCAAGGATCAACAATGTATGCCCCAACAAGGCCCATAGGCTCAGAGTAGAGGCCAAAGACAGTTTGGATAGTCCTGTTCCTATGGATACTGATTCTGAAGATAAGCATAATGACAAGGTTGGAACTAGTGGATTGTCTCTTGAAAATATGAGTAATGAACACTTTCTAAAATTAATCATTTCACATGTCATGGTGTTTGTGCATCTGGCAATGGAAAATCCTTAAACTTGTAGAATATTTGTTGAGTAAAAGGGCATTGAATCCCTTATGAGGTTCTTGACTCTTCCAAGTATTCCGCTATCTTCAAAAGTGATGTCTGTAGCTGTGCACATGGTTACAGTTTGCAAAGCATTCACACAACAACACTCAGTTGCCCTTGCAAGGGTATTTTGTGCTCATGTGAAGAAACATCTCAAGACTACATTAAATGTCTTGGATCATGTTGCAGGGACTAATTTATTAGCTGCAAAAGATGGACTGAATAGGAAAGTATTTTGGTGCTTGTTTGTGGTACAATTTTTTTTCTTTCTAGCTGATGATACTAGAGAGAATCAATGGTTCATAGCATTAACGGCAGAGTTTGGAAATGATAGCAAGGATGTGCTTCTTGATATTGGGATTATTTGTTGTTAGCTCGGATTGGTGCTTTAATGCAATAATGGAAACCTTAACTCGAGCCTGTGTGAATACAAGTACTCAGTCACAGTGAGAGCTTGGTAACTCTACTTTATCGGGGTCATTAGTAATAGCCCTCGCCCCCCCCATTCACCCATCAAACTAAAAAAAATAGTAGATGCAATAAGATAAAAATACCCCAATGTAGATTGAATTAGCAATGAAACCCTCTTAGAAGATCGAATTAGCAATGAAACCACAGTGATTTGCTACCAAATTTATAAATTTGTCAAATCAAAACAATTTAGGGCTTGGTACTCACGGACGTGGGAGGCATTTCCAGCTCTTATATTTTATTTGCTTGGACTCCAAACCACCTCTCCCAATGCTTTCCCGTTGGGTCACTCCCACTGCTTGGTCATTGGGCCACTCCCTCTCCCCTGCCACAATCACAAACCGCCTCTCCGGCCACATTTGAACAGCCCAACCCAAATCAATAGCAGGTCCAAATCGCAGAGGCGCAGCTCCAAATCGAGGTCACTCCAAATCGAAGGTCACTCCAATTCGAGGTCAGTCGAGGTCACTCCAAATCGATAGCGGGTCTGAACAGCCCAACCCAAATCACAAAGGCGCAGGTCCAAATCGCAGAGGCGTAGCTCCAAATCGAGGGTCACTCCAAATCGAGGTCACTCCAAATCGCAGGTCACTCCAAATCGAGGTTAGTCGAGGTCACTCCAAATCCAAATTGCAGGTTTGTGAAGTGCATATGGACGTCGGCTTTTATATTTGTTGAATATATATGTTATGTAATGTTTGTGTTTTGGTTTTTTTAATTTGTTTTTAATTAAATATATATATAACATTATATATAACAATTAAAATTTAATTGTTATATATAATTTTATATATATATTTAATTAGTAACAAATTAAAAAACCATTGTTATATATTTATGTTGTAATTTTTTTATTAATGTTTAAATTCTATTTATTATATATTCATTTTTTTAATTTTAATTGGTTCTTTTTGTTATATATAATGTTTTCTTGTTAATTGTTATATATAAGGGGCTTAAAAACAACGATACAATATTTTTAATTTCATATATTATTTTGTTCAAAAGTATGACAATATATCACACATTGGATGGGAGGATACATCGATGAAGCAATGAGATGCTATGATCATGCTCTCTCATTTGTAATTCCAATAAATCCATGGTGATATGACATGATCTCATTATCCATTCACACCGAGAACAATATCACTCCCACCCGTTTCAATGGAAAACATGTTAGTTTTCCAGGAGTAATCACCCATTTGAACAATAATGAGGAGAAATAAATACTAGTCAAATAATTAAGGGAGATATAGGGTTCTTCACAGGGTTAAGAAGAAAAACTTCCTCAATGATGGGAGGGGATTCCTTTTGAGTTCTTGCATCAAGTTCATCATCATAAATGTCCTCAAATATTTCCACAAATAATTGATGTTCCTTACATTTATGCTCAAGAGAATATCTTTCATTACAATTGTAGCATAGAACCTTAAGTTGATGTTCCTCCATTTTGTCTTATGCCAACTTATGGACCTTGAAAGGTGGAAGAGGTTGTTGAAGAGCCACCATAGTTGGGGAAAGGAAATGAAATAAAGTTGGGGATTTTGGACTGAGCATAGGATATAACACAGGCATGACAATAAATATTATTGTCCTCCAACCAAGTAGTAGGGTGGTTCACCTCTAAGTGGGATTTAATTTCCTCTTTAAGACCACTAATAAGGAATTGCTTAAAAAATAATCATTTAATTTTTATGAAAAAACAAATGAACTTTGATGACTCGTATAATGAATTTCATTAGGTAATAAAATATTACATTACGAGAAAGTTAGTGCTTCATTTGATCGATCGAACCAACCAATCGGATCTGACCTGCCAAACTTGTTTAGAATTACTTCAGAAAAATGAGGCGTCATACTATTGGAAGGGTCAGAAAATCAGAAGTGATTCTTGGTTTCCATTTTGCTAACTAATTGGGTGAGAGAATCAACCATTTTTTGTATGTCCTCTATAGTTTACATGTTATGAGTGTTTATCATGGGACCATTAGGTCCATCAAACAAGTTAGTGATGATTTATCCCAACACAATCAACGACCTAAGAGGATTTCCTTGTGAGGGTCCAT
Organism: Larix kaempferi; assembly: GCA_027924585.1. Taxonomy (NCBI): domain Eukaryota; kingdom Viridiplantae; phylum Streptophyta; class Pinopsida; order Pinales; family Pinaceae; genus Larix; species Larix kaempferi. The sequence goes on along the minus strand of BSBM01002098.1, from coordinate 1,707,018 downwards.
AAGCAATGGTACTAGCGAGTCCACGAAAGAATAAGTTATTTCAGAGTGAAACCATGATGATCAAATTACTCCTTGTTGAGTATCATTACATGGTTTTTAATGCTCCATTAATGGTTGGTGTCAGTCATTTTTGAATCTAGAAACCCTCCCACACCGTAAATGCATGCATCTAGTCTAACCATGCCAAATTTCAGTCCAAGCCAACACATATTTAAAAAATTTCAACGTTGGCCCCATGTATCACATTATTTAATTTATAGGTATGGTTTCTGATGCTGCAATGGTGAGTGTCATTCATTCAAGTCTTGAAACCCTCCCACACCGTCAATGCATGTGTCTAATATCAGACTTCTGACTTCAAAAGAATCCGACGAGATCACTAAATCACCGATGACAAACACCGTTGGTTTTTCTAGGCAATAGCTGCGTCGGATATCATATAACGATGATGATCATGATGAAGATCATGATGATGATGACGATGATGAAGATGACGATGATGATGAAGACGATCGATGATGATGAAGACAGTCGATGATGATGACGATGATGATGAAGACGATCGATGATGACGATGATGATGATGATGACGATCGATGATGACGATGATGACGATGAAGACGATCGATGATGACAATGATGATGATGAAGATATTGCTGATGATGATGAGGAAGATGATGATGATGATGATGGTGAGGATGATGATGATGATGCTGATCACAATGATGATGGTGGTGGTGGTGGCCGTGACGACGACGATAAACATGATGCTGCTGATGATGATGATGATGAGAATGATGAAGATCATGATGATGATGACGATGATGAAGATGACGATGATGATGAAGACGATCGATGATGATGAAGACGGTCGATGATGATGACGATCGATGATGACGATGATGATGACGATGATGATGATGATGATGATGATCGATGATGATGATGATGACGATGAAGACGATCGATGATGATGATGATGATGATGATGATGAAGATATTGCTGATGATGATGAGGAAGATGATGATGATGGTGGTCGTGACAATGACGATAAACATGATGCTACTGATGATGATGATGATGAGAATGATGAAGATCATAATGAAGATAATCATGATGATGATGACTATGATGAAGATGACAATGATGATGAAGACGATCGATGATGATGAAGATGATCGATGATGATGACGATGATGATGAAGACGATCGATGATGACGATGATGATGAAGATGATGAAGACGATGATGATGAAGACGATGATGATGACGATGATGATGAAGACGATGATGATGACGATGATGATGAAGACGATGATGATGACGATGATGATGAAGATGATGATGATGACGATGATGATGAATATGATGATGAAGATGATGATGATGAAGATGACGATGATTATGATGATGATGATGATGAAGATGATCACGATGACGACAACGATGATGATGATGATGATGATGATGTTTGAGTCTTGATAATTATGAATTTCCTTACTAAGCTTCTCTCTATTTCAAGAATAATTTAATATTCTCTACTAAATAGGGCCAACCACGTGAAGGTGGAAGCTCTTATATGGCCCCTCCCCCCCTCACATCACTCTCAATTCCCCATAACCCGACAAAAATATCTATGTACACCAGAAACTTTAAATGTGTTTTTTGACATACTCTAAAACAAGCAATGTTTCTAATTATATCATATAGGAAAATGGAAACTCACTACGAAACAATTAATTTATTATTACTGCATACCTCGTAAACTTCAATGGTCTTCATCTAGGTCATCATCTATACTATCATCCGATGATCCAGATTCAACATTTTAAGGATTGGCCATATCATCCTCGTCGTCGATATCAGTTGCAATCAACATGTCATCGTTGATATCATCTTCATGGAAATTCTCTGATAGTACATCATCTGATTCAATAATTTCTTCAATATCTTCTTCTGGACCATGATCATCTAACTCATGTTGATCATGATCATCTTATACGGCATCTTCTTCTTCGAGAACGTCTTCATTACCTTCATAAACGTTATACTTTACCGGCCTTCCCCTTGGATTGTGTCTCACAACAAATGACCAACCCGCTCTACCTGGAACCTCAGAGTAAAATACCTGTTCACATTGGGTTGGGGATCTGTTCCTGGCTCAAACAACCTTGTATTTACCATGGTAAAACCATTATCATGTTCAATAATTGTTCTATCGGGATCACGTTGATTCAATCTACACCTGTATCATTTGACAACGAACAGAAATACCTTGAAGGAGTTAAAGTCGCACTGAAGAATGTCTTCCAGATACCCATAGTATCGATTTTCAGATATTTCTGGATGTCTGTCACTTCTAGAAGAAAAATTGGTCACCTCAAAGACTGCAGATATCCCACAATCAGATGTTTTATTTGTTTCATCCAACTTTTTGATGCGATATCTACATCCATTGCACCCAATAGCCTTATGATGTTTTACCTAGTACAACAAGCCATACAGGAAAAGATTACATAATGATCACACCATATTTATGATAAAGTAGTGCATGTTTATTATAATGCCATAAAAGGAAAATAACCAGTGTGACGTACAACAACAATATTTAAAGAAATAAATAAATAGTGCCGTTGATTAATATGCTTACTTGCTTATCTTTTAAACCTATTGCTAAATTGATTTCCCTTTGTGTTACATTGGTGTCTCCATTGCGATTTGCAGCTTTAACCAATGAAGCCACACCTTCCCATGATATTCCATGACCAAATTGTTCACATTTTTCGATCCATACCTTCATCCAGTCAAGATTGTTTGAGATGTATAAATGAATTGCATCCCACTCTCGACCAACTGTTTGATGACAATAAAATTAAAATTCAATGAAAATGTATATTAGTCACTTAAAAAAGTATATAATTACAATATAAAATGATACAAAATACTAAATAAAAAATAGGATATATATGTATGATATATAAACATAAAAATCACTAGTGAAATGTGTTATATTACCTTTCACCTTCCTCGATCTAACTTTCCCCTTTGGGTACTCCCTTTCAAAATCTTTTTTGGAGTCTGGATCCCAAATGCGACGTAAATTGAGTTTTGACACCAATATAGGAAGATATTCACTAATGCACGACATGTTTTAGTATACCATATATCCCTCCATCATAGAACCTCAGCATATGCTCGTTGTCTGACCAAACCCTTCATAAATTTCAAGTGCCTCTCAACCATCCACATGGACCTTGAGTGCGCAGGTCCACACAGTTCAATCTCCTCAACTTGGTGTATGAGGTATTGTTCCTGTGCATTGAAAAATGTTGAACGTAGATGCTTCTGCATTTCACACATGAGACGAGGAATTTCTCTCCTCCAATACTTTATGTCTTCTTTATGGAATTCTTTAGATGGAAACCATCTATAAGTGACATGACAACCGGCCAATCAAGAGATTAAAGAAAAAAGTCATTATATTACGTAACATGAAGTAGAGAATGAAAATCAAATTAAGAATAAGTTCTATGTTGAATTAAACAAACAGTAAGCACATGGAAAAATCACCACTTACCTCATGTATTTCCCGAGATATATTATTTTCTTGACATTGTTGTCAAAGTTGTCTGGGAGAGAGAGAGGTAGAACATATTGTAACAATAATATCCAAATAGTTTCAGTATATCGAAAAAGAGTACTAGAAAAATAAAAATAAATACTTATTAAATTCATACCATATTAATTATTACCTTCATGAAGACATGCCAATCATGTGTTTTCACCCCCGCGAAATCACCTTTCTTTGTTATGAATTTTTTCATGTTCGCACAAAATCCGGTGGGAAATTTAATTTTTTGAATGACTTCTTTTACAACATTACTTTGTTGGTCCGTTAACATCCATGGAAGTGAGTTTATATTAATTTTCTCTCCGTTGCTATGAAATTGAATGACGTCTTTCATTGCATGGTTGTTATCTTGAATGTCTCGGCAAATTTTGACAATTTTTTCTTTGTCACTCCTTCCATCCAATATTCGCCATAATGTTTCAGTCACATTCTTTCCGATATGCATTGTATCAAATAGATGAGCAATTTGTAGGTGCTCATAATAGGGCAACCTACTAAATTGTCTAGGATAACTTTTCATTCCTCGTGGAATCCCATTAATGCCTTCATGATGATCACATGAATGACAATGTTGAAATTAAATATTAAATCAATGTCAATTACACTAAATGACTGAATTATTTAGAAAAACATGCATGCATATTATATTAACTAGTAGTTCGTAAAATTAAATGCAACTAAAGTGGAACTTATAATTACATACCACAGAAATGGGTTAACCCTGGGGCGTCATTTATTGTCCATACAAGCATTGCATGGAATTGGAATTTCCTTTGTCGTATTGGTCTAGATAAGTCATACATAGTGATGCCATTCAATAACTTCAGTAGCTCGTCAATAAGAGGTTCGATATATACATTCATATCTTTGACTTGGTACTTACCTGATTGATTTGAACATATAAAATAAATATTCTGATTATAAGATGTACTGTTTAGATATATAAACCATATTTCACAATAGAAAAATTTTAAATATATATATAACATTATGAGACAAAAAACGACAAATGAGAATATACCACTGCAATAAAAAAAAAACTGCAGTGTTCGTACCTGGAATAATCATCCACAACATTATGTGCTCCCTCTTTATTGTCAACCATGGAGGAATGTTGTTGTTGATAACAAAAATAGACCACACCGAGTAAGCAGATCTCATCTCTGCAAAAGGATTGACACCATCTGCTGCCAAAGAAATCCTAATATTACGAGGTTCGTCTTTAAAGTGAGGCCATTTTTCCTCCATATCTCTAAATGCAGACCCATCTGCAGGCATCCCAATAATGTCGTATTGACTTCTGTTTCGTGCATGGTAATCGATAAACTGCGCTATGTTTTTGCACCTGAACAGTCGTTGCAAACGGGGAATAATGGGAATATAACGTAGAACCTTGCGAGGCACCTTTTTAGTTACTTGATCTGTGCGATATCTACTGATATGATATTCAGGACATTTTGTTGCAAATTCATGCTGGTTATAATAAAGAACATGATCATCGGGGCATGCATGAATTGCTTCATACTGCATTCCAATTTCTTTCATGATGGCAGATAAATCTCGATATGTGCAAGGTAAAATATTTGAAGGTGGTAACAAATATTCACCTATCATGCTACAACAAATTAAAATAAAAATCTAGTTAATATAATATAGAAATAATATTAATGAAACAAATTTCATTCGTGGTAATTTGACTTATATATGAATTAACAATAAAATACATGACAATCATATATATTTTGTGATGGAATATATTACATACATTAACCTCCGTGTGACTGATATGTTTGAAAGACCATTCATAACCTTCAAGTTCATTACCAACAATATAGCAGAGAGAAGATTTGTCTTGGAGTCGTCATAAAGGGGTTCGTATGCCTTGTCAAGAAGAGGTATATCATATATATCATTAAAATGTTCATCATTTTCATAATCATCATCATCATCCATTCCAACATTAAATGAATCATGGATCAAAGTATTTGTAACATCATCTTCAACTATGTTATTAGTATGATCATCTTCTTCAATGTGATCATTAACTTGTTCTCCATTAATATTCATAGCTCCATGTTCCTCATGTACTTGTTCTAGAAGCACTTGCTAATCCGGACGATATACCGTAGGATGTCTTTCCTTTATAATTACATGAAACAATCAATAGATAAAAGTTACAAAGAACAATGACCAATTGTATTGTTGGTAAAAAATAAGAAATATTATAATAATACATAAATTTACAAAAGCTATCAAAATAAAAACATATATAATGCAAACTTACAAATGGATGGTATTCATGTCCCCCCTCGGCGTGCCCATGCTACCTACAATGTTTTGTGGCTATTGTGATAAAAAAAATTCTCCTCTTAAAGCCTCTGCATTGATTACATGGACAATAGCATTTACCATCACCCCTTCTTTCAACTCCTTCCCACAATCTAGCAAGCAATTGTCGATTTTGTTCGTCTGGATCAGGAATATTCGTAGTTGACATTTTCTTGTAAAGAGCTTAAATGAAGATTATCGATCTTAGAAAATGAATCTCCAGAGTACTTTGCTCACTTGAATAACAAAAACAATGAAAAACAGTCCGCCGAACAAAAAAAACATCTACAAACTGTCGTTGGTATGGCAAACATGTCGAAATGGTTTCATATTTATAAATTGTAAAAGTCAAAAAGTCAAACCTACGTCGTATATCCGACAACACTAATCTAGTGACCGTTGGAAAAAAATTCGTCGGTTATCTGACCTCTTCGAGTTCAAAATGAAGTCGGTTATCCGACATCTAAAGCTTCGGATATCCGAATAAGCGTCGGATATTAGCAGAGTCGTCAGATAGCCAGCCAACCTCGTCGGATATTCAAAAATACGTCGGATATCCGATGGGCATCTCTCAAAATTTATAAAACAAAAAACAAAAAAAAGTAATTTTCAAAGAAAAATCCGACGACACAGTGCATTTTGTCGGAGGTCATCGGATTTGCTCGTCTGATTTTGGGTTCAAATCTACTAGTGATAGGAAAACGCCAATACATATACAACACGGTATTCCGTAGGAACAGGGGACGCAAACACAGTGTTATATGTTCCACCTATAAGTTTGCACAGGAAGGGTTGATCCATGTCCATGCGGGGTTCTCCAAGTTGAAATATACGAGTGAATGCCACAATTTCAATAATGCGCATAGATCAAATTTACTGGTCAAATCATCAATTTAAATAAACATAAGGTCTGGATACAAAGGTATATTCATTCTGAACAACACAGAGGTCTTAAGTTGGATAAATAAAAGTAAATTTAAACCCTCACAAATCTGAAACGCCAGTGTGTCGAATTGGATGCTCAGGGGTGAATTTGCAGTAATTTGAAAGTATAAGTAAGATGATAGCAGAGTTTTAAAAACAGATTTAAAACTTTATAGAGGTTAATCCAATATCTTTGCGCTTTCACAAATATCGAAACCATAATTAAGAATTCACTAGATTTTCAGATCGATTTACAGCCATTTCTTTTTCTTTTCTTTTAAAAACAAAATTAAAATATAATCTTAAATACTGAAAAGAAAAAAGAAAAAAAATCCTTTAAAGAAATTGAACCTGATTCAAATGTCGAATACGCGGTGGAGTAGCTCGTTGTAGTAGCAACCGATTTGATTGACCGATCAACCTAGCTTTGACGAAGATATTGACAACCCCTCGGTTGACCTCCCTACCGTATCGGGGTTACTCTACTTCACCCCGAATCCCCGAGCTAATGGGGTCGTAAGAACACACTAGCAAGCTTCCCGCTGGGATCTCTCAATCCCCGGTCAAGCTAAGCCCAACTCACAAGAACCACAAACAATTCTTGATTCCAGTGTCCATCTAGCACTAGGGAGCAAGAGATATCATTTCTCCTTCTCCTCCCTCCTTTTATAAAAAAATTATGTGTGCCAAGTGTCTCCACATACACATAATTCATTTGATTTAATATTTTATTAATATTTACTCTCAAATTACAAATGTCTCTTCCTATTTTGAGTGTGCACTTAATTCCCTAAATCAGTGCAAGGTGGGTGTAGTGGTCTTTAATAGAGTCTTAGAGGTGTTTGGCTTTGCCAACTAGTTTTATTCAAAAGATCTTTTTAATAAAACTTCTAGTAGATAGAAACAATATTTTCTACATTCCTCTTTTAATAAAATTCCACTATATTTTTTTTTAAGTTTTCTCCTTTTAAAATTTTTAAAAGAAATAAGACATTTCAAAAATAAAATTCTACTTTATTTTAAGTATTCTTCTCTTTCAAAATAAATAAAATTTAAAACTTCTTTTTCAAAATAAATAAAATTAAAATTAAAGAATTAAGATATTTCAAAAATATTTCTTTTAATAAAATTCCATTCTAATTTAAATTTTCTTCTTTTTCAAATAAATAAAATTAAAAAAAAAATAAAAGAGGTAAAATATTTCTTCTATTAAAATTATAATTTTCTTCAAGATAAATTAATTCATTCCTTTAGTGTAATTTCAATTTGTTTACTTTCATTAGATAACTTCTTCCCGTTCTTGTCTAGGTACCTCTTCGGCGGGTCCTTCCGACAGTTCCATTTCATTATTCTTATGGGGAGTACTGCGTAGCGATCGAGAATCTTTACCGTGACCTTCCAACTACGTTTTCTTGGAGACTAAGGGCTCCTGAGGGATAAGGTCCTCCTTATCGTGCGCCCCTCAACTCATCTTACGCGACCAAGTCGTTATGGCCTTTCCCGTACAGCACACGCTTCCCCGAGTGAGCTAAAACAGCTTCCTACCGTGCGTGGATTGTTATTTCAGGGTCGACGGTCTGTCATCATACCCCTATGTGTTATTTCTGTTCCTACGACCCCTATAATTCTATTGCGGGTCAGTCGGTAAATCGTCTTACCTACCACTGCACACACTCAAGGGCACATTAGTAGCGCCACACTATAAAATATTTTCATCATTCATTCTAGTATCTCAGTCAGTCAAGCATACAAATTATTCATCATTTATCATCATGTCTCAATCAGTTGAGCATTCATCATTTTCATTATAAAGCATTTTCATCATTCATTATCATTTCTCAGTAAGTCGAGCATTCATCATTTTCATTATAAATCATTTTCATCATTCATCATCATTTGTCAGTCAGTCGAGCATTCATCATTTTCATTATAAATCATTTCATCATTCATCATCATTTCTTTATTCAGTCGAGCATTCATCATTTTCATTATAAAGCATTTTCATCATTCTTCATCATTTCTCAGTCAGTCGAGCATTCATCATTTTCGTTATAAAGCATTTTCATCATTCATCATCATTTCTCAGTTAGTCGAGCATTCATCATTTTCATTATAAATCATTTTCATCATTCTTCATCATTTCTCGGTGAGTCAAGCATTCATTATTTTCATTATAAAGCATTTTCATTATTCTTCATTAGTTCTTAATTAGTTGAGCATTCATCATTTTCATTATAAAGCATTTTCATCATTTCTCAGTTAGTCGAGCATTCATCTATCATTCATCTAATCATTTCTATTTCACCTGATAATTTCCAAAGCAATTTCCATGATCTAAGTTTTATAAAAATCGGGTCACTTCAATCTAGTGCCCTCAATAGTCTAAACAATCATGAGTGCTGAGGCGGGTGTTACAAAAGACAGAGTTGCAGCACATCAGAAGACACACAGTATGATGAAGGTAATCTGAGACAAGTGTGAAGGACAGAAAAGTTGTATCGCAGATGATGCACAAAAAGTCACAGATTATCTAAAGATAGATACACCAAGACAAAAGTGTAATATAGCAGAAGGTGTGCAGATTTATCTGATATAGACATGCAAATTCATAATAGTAGCACAATAGAGAATGTGTGGTATTAGTTAAGTTTACAGATGTGCAAAGTCAAAACGGTAGTACAGTGCATGATGCACAGTATCAGTTAAGTGTGCAGAAACAGAGTGGTATGATGAAGCAACACAGTTTGTGAAGTATGAAGTCAAGTGTGTAATGTTGATGTTGCCAAGTAAAGTAAGAGACACAGTTCACTGACAGCAAGATATCATTTTACAGGAGGTGTGCACAACTTTGTGAACAATATATTATCTGAAGAGTGCACAAATAGGAATTATAGCAAAGGAAATATCTTCTACAGTCATACAAGGGCGACAGGACGGGGCAAGGAGCAGGGGGTCGGTGCCTCCTTCCAGTTGGTGCTTGAAAACTTTGGAAGTTGGTGATTCTATGAATGTAATCTTTTTAATATAAGAGAGCATTCCGTGGGTTTTTCCCGTTTGGGTTTCCACATAAAAATCTATGTTCTGTGTATTGTGCATGTGATGGTGAATGTTTTTGTTTATGATGGATGCATAATTTAAGTTCAAGTTAAATAATAAGAAGTAAAAATTATTCATAACTACGCTAATACTTATTCACCCCCCCTCTCAGTGTTAATAAGATTCCAACATGGACTTTGATTTAGACAAGATACATTCATTTGTTATGCTTTGGCTTAGATCCCTCATCTCTCTCTTACCCTCGTAGACAACAAAACACTTGAAAATTGAAACATGTTTGGGGGGATTTTTCGATATAGTTGGCCCAAGATCAAGTATGTTCACTTGTGTTTGACCCTATGTATAAATAAAAGTGTCAAAGGCCTCCTTGACATGATAGAACTTCAAATCGACCACATAATCCATGTGCAACGAATAAATTATGAGCAATTTCCTTCCAAGTGCAAAGGTTGTGATGAGTATGGCTACTTTCACTAAAAATGAACGAGGAATACTCCTCCCATGCATGACCAAGGAATACTCCTCCCTCCCACGGAAACAAAGAGTTCTAGAAAGTCTCTAAAATCTCAAGCAAAAGGAACAATCTCAAGGTACCTCATATTGTAGAAATGAAACAACAACCAACCCAAGTAAAAATGGATTTTGGTTTTGGAATTAGCACCAAAAGGGGACTCCATCCCCCTTCCTAAGGAACACTAGGATATTTAGACTCGTAAAGAAAAGGCACTCCTGTGTGCTCAATGGGAGAAAAGGGGTATCACCCATAGGTTCAAAATAAGAAGTGCCCAAACAAAGCTCAAATCCCATTGACCAAAGCTTGGGCCAATAAACAAATAAGGATCCCTAGACTATCTTGTCCAAAGACCCTCCAACCAAAACACAGTTTTCATAAGTAAAGATCAAGGTGTCTTCAAAGAGACTAGTGAAAGAAATGAAGTCAAGTAACATCATCAAATCAAACCACTCCAAAGGAGCTCGCAAGTTTTTTAACAAGATATCCTCCCTTTGACAACAAGGATTAAAAAAAATCTATCTTCCTATCTTTGTGCATATCACAAGAAAAAAAAAGTCCAAAGAGACATATGGAAGAGTAATAAATTGAATATTGAGAACACTAAAATACATACTCTTAAATGTCTTGAAACACTATTATTGTATCACAATATTATTTTACAATGTACCAATTTCTAAGACATTATGACTATCATACAAAAAGATGTTAACAATAAATAAAAACATGTAAGCACAAATTATATGTTAAGAGACATACTTTGGCCATATTAATATAACCATGACTCTTTCCATTTCTAATGCATCATATAATTATTATTATTATTTAAAACAAAATTGAAATACACATTATGTATAATGCAAACGAGGTGAATGAACTTGTGACTACGCAAAGACTTAAATTCAACACCCTCGAAACAATATAACAAGATGTTATCCAAAGACTTAAATTCAACACCCTCAAAACAATATAACAAGATGTTATGTATGACAAAAGAAAAAAGAAAAATTGACAATGAAAGAAGTCATGTAAGCATAGAGTACCTCCTAATTAGGTACTTACTTTTGGCGTTATGGGTATGGTCTTCACTTTTTTTTTGTTTCTAATACATCATATAACAATGAAGAAGTCATGTAAGCAAAGAGCACCTCCCAGTGAGGTACTTACTTTTGGCGTTATGGATATAGTCTTTCATTTCTTTTTGTTTCTAATACATCATAATCATTAATGTTTATAAAAGAATTGAAATGTCCGCATTGGTTTGAAATGCCCACTAATATGTGTGGTTTAACAACTACAACAAAGTACAAAGTGATTGATCTTTTGCTAATGTAAAAACTCAATTTCAAAATTTCAAAATAAATGTAAATGGAATTTAAAATCTTATAAAAATTTAATTTCAAAACTTTAAAATAAATGTAAATAAAATTTAAAATTGTACATTATGGAATTTAAAATCTTATAACAACTTAATTTTAAAATTTTAAAATAAATGTAAATAAAATTTAAAATTGTGTTATGTGGATACGAAAAATTGAATTCAAAACCAAATAAATACAAATGAAGTCAAATACACTTCCAACGGAACATATATAATAAACTTCCAAAATCTATTTTTTTTTTTTTTTACAAGAAAAAATCTATATTCTAATGCATAATTAACATATGAAGCCAAATACACTTCCAGCCGAACATATATAATAAACTTCCAAAATCTATATTCTAATACATAATTAACATATTAATAAAGAGAAAGTTTCCATGTGATATTGTCACATAAATTTATTTATTAATAAAACATACTATACCTCTCTCACTCACTAGGTCACTCTCTCGTCCTTTGAAATTATTTATAAATATAATATTGTAAGTTATTTAGTCAATTTGTTATTTTAAATGGTGTCATAACATTAAAATTAAATTTTATATGGTTAGGTATCATTTTTAATAAAAAAATTCTAAATGGAAATGTCTTAAATTAAAATTCTATATAATTAGGTATCATTTTTAATAAATTTTCTCTAAATGTGAATGTCTTAAAATTAAAATTCTATAGAGCTGGGTATCATTTTTAATAAATTTTCCTAAAAAGATCAGATCTCGAAGCTAAATCATAATATCAAAATTGATAATCTAAAAACTAAATCTCAAATTCAAAATTAATATTTCATACCAATTATATCTATATTAAATATCATTTTTATCAGGTTTAAGTAAAACTAAGTTCAAAAGTCAAAATCAATATTTCATACACAGGAGACTATTTCTATATAATATCAGTAGGTATCATTTTTAATAAATTTTATCTAAATGGGAATATCTTAAATTAAAATTCTATATAGTTAGGTATCATTTTTAATAAATTTTCTCTAAAGGGGAATGTTTTAAAATTAAAATTCTATATGGTTAGGTATCATTTTTAATAAATTTTCTCTAAATGGGAATGTCTTAAAATTAAAATTCTATAGAGTTGGGTATCATTTTTAATAAATTTTCCTAAAAAGAACAATCTCGAAATTAAATCACAAAGTCAAAATTGATGATCTAAAAACTAAATCTCAAACACAAAATTAATATTTCATACAAATTAGATCTATATTAGATATCATTTTCATCAGGTTTAAGTAAAACTAAGTTCGAAAGTCAAAATCAATATTTCATATACAGGAGATTATTTCTATATAATGTTAGTAGGTATTATTTTTAATAAATTTTCTCTAAATATGAATGTCTTAAATGAAAATTCCATATGGTTAGGTATCATTTTTAATAATTTTTTTCAAAATAGGAAGGTCTTAAAAATAAAATTCTATATGGTTAGGTATCATTTTTAATAAATTTTCTCTAAATGACAATGTCTTAAAATTAAAATTCTATGGAGTTGGGTATCATTTTTAATAAATTTCCCTAAAAAGATCAAATCTGGAAACTAAATCACAAAGTCAAATTATTAAAATTCTATAGCGTTAGGTATCATTTTTAATAAAGATCTGGAAACTAAATCACAAAGTCAAATTATTAAAATTCTATAGAATTAAGTATCATTTTTAATAAAGATCTGGAAACTAAATCAGAAAGTCAAATCATTAAAATTCTATAAAGTTATGTATTATTTTTAATAAATTTTCCTAAAAAAATCAAATCTGGAAACTAAATCACAAAATCAAATTGATAATCTAAAAACTAAATCTCAAATTCAAAATTAATATTTCATACAAATTATATTTAAATATCATTCTTATCAGATTTAAGTAAAACTATGTTGGAAAGTCATGTTTAAGTAAAACTATGTTCGAAAGTCAAAATCAATATTTCATACACAGGAAACTATTTCTATATAATGTCAATAATGAAATAAGGAGATCTGGGTAAACTAAAATCAAAATTGATTTCCCTAGGGAGATCTGGGTACACTAAATCCCTAATTTCGATTAAAAAATAAAGTTTCTATTTAAAAATAAATAAATAAAACAGGCCAATGCTTCCACATTCATCTACCTGTTCTATCTTTCTCCACATTAACAATATACCATCAAAAACTAAATTTCTTCTTCTGTCAGTTTGGTCTCATCACAGTCAGAATTATGGAAACATCCTTAAACTGAAGAAATATCATGAAATATAATATAATATTTTGTTTTGGATTATTTTGAAAATAAACATTTGTATATAAATATACATAATATAAAAAGTTAAAATGTGTCTACACTTGAGCTTACTTGAGGGACAAGGAAAAATTCGGCACATGCATTATGCCACTTGTCCCGCCATGATTAGCTAAAAAAGACGACGTGACTCAGCGCACATGCTCTAGCGTCGCGACACCTAAAATGGTCCCCACCCCCGCCGTCTGCATTTTGACGGCGTCCAAGAAATCCGTCTGTAGACAGTTTTGCCCGACCGAGTCGGTGGCTCGGCGCCACGGCACACCAGACGATATTTGGTCTCAGACAAATAAAAATTTAACTCCATAAAAATAATAAAAGAAAATCAAGGTCGCGGCAGATTAGATTTCGGAGTATTTTAAAAAAACTGGAAGTCCGCAGTAGAATTCTCAGAGAAGATCCAGAAGCTTCTGCTCCGCAGCCATTGTCGATGACGGAGGGGGGCTGGAGCTCTTTAGTCTATTAACGGAGCCCTCCGAATTGACAGAATTTGTGGACGGGCTCGACACGCGCTGCTGTTTCAGATTTGAGGATTTCGACTTCGACGGGCCGTTCAAGCTCAAATCCAGCTTTATGTCATTTGTTTTCCCGTCAATTCCCGAGCTCCGTTGCCCCAATTTGTCGGCGTCAGTTGACATGATCCCGTTATTATTATTATTATTGTTCCCGTCGATTCTTTGTCGGATTCTGCGCGAATCGACGCAGGCGCCGAGCTCGTAGATTTTGCAGACGTCGTCGTCGTCGCCGGGATAATTTCCCACATCCGTCTCGTGCGGCCATTTGTCGCCGGCCGACATCCCGTTCCGATCCCCGTTGGCGTCAGTTGACGCAAACCAGGGACTGGCCGGGGTTCGATCCAGAGAGCCCCCGCTGAGAACCGTCTGCACCGCGGCGTGACAGATTTGCCATTTTCCGGTCCACAGCAACCCCACGGCCCCGTGCACGGGATTCACAGTCCTCCCGCAGGCTTCATATAGCAGAGATTTAAACAGAGCTGATGAAAGAAATGAGATGTATTTGTAAGCGACGGAAAGAAAAAGCGAGAATATTTTTCGGAAACAAGACGGGAAAAGTAATTAGTGTACCGGGCCTTTCCGACTCTGAGACGGCGGCGATGAAGGTCATGAGACCTGCGCGGCCGAAGAACTTTGCGACGAAGACGGTGGCGTGCGCCTGTGATTGCGGATTTTCGATCCACTGAAGGGATTGCCGGAGAATGCAATTGTCACTGCAGCCCTTGCGCAGTACTCTGCAGCCGTTGCAGCTCATCTTCCGTTGCTGTTCTTTCCTGTCAAAAAACGGAACATTGACAACAGATTTTCACAGGCACTGCATCAATGTGTATATATATTACTGCATCAGAATAAATAAATGTAAAATGGATCGTCTGGTTACCTCTGAACAATGTTATTGTCTGAATCGGACATGAAATGGATGTGAACATAAAAGCAATGGAGGGAGGGTTGCAGCAGACTCTGCAGTCTGTAAACGGGGACGAATAAAGAGGAAGAGAAACGGAGAATACAGTCTGTGAATGGAGAAGGAGAAAGAAGGAAGAGAAATGGAGAATAAGAGGAACAGGAAAAGACAATGGACCCAAGATAAGGGAAGGTACTGTCTCTTTGACACTTCTTATTACATTCATTGCACTTTGCCTGCTTTTTCTACATGTAATTTATCATTCCACAGGGTTCGTACCGATGACCGCTTCAAAACAAAATATTTCATATTTCTATGGAAAAGGAAATTGCGGGCACTCGCTTTGAGGGTATTGGCTATTAAAGTTCCGAGTTGTAGCTCAAAATTGCACTAATCGTAAGGATAATGATAATTGATAGGCAAGTAGAAGTGGAGGTCTCGAGGTTTTTTTTAGGGTTTCTAGAATGCCAGGGTTTTTGAACGATAGGGTTTCTCTTTCCTCTCCGGAGCTTGTCTTTTTGTTTAGGAAAATGATCTTGGTGCTCTTTTACTGGTGATTTGAAACTGTTACCGTTTAACTTGATGGACTTATCCCTGGATTTACGTCTTTCTGTGGGTGGTTGGGCCCGTTTTTTATGGTTTGTGTTATGATTGTTGTGGTGTACACAGTCGCCGCGGTCCGCGAATATTTGGTTACCGGGTTTGCTTATGTCACGACCTAGTGGTTCTTCCCCTCCATTTGTCAATTTTTGGTGGTCGCCACAGTCGAAGAATCCCCAGTGGGTTTTCCTTTCTCTCCATCTGTCGTTTTCTAGCTAGGACCTCTTTTTGGCTTGTCTAAAAGCATATGTGTGATGTTTTTTACTGCCCTTGGTGCATTGTTACTATCAACCGTTTTGGGAACTCCCAAAACTTGGTGTCTTGGCCGCTTTAGGGGTTCCTTCTACCATCCATTAGGAAGCCCCCAAGTTTTTCCGGTCTGTATTCCTTTGGTGCCATCGCCGACTGTTTCTTCACAGGGATTGTGGACACATAATCCAGCACTGGGGGTTATTTTCATCATTTGACCGATTTTTTCTCTTGGACTCCCTACATTTCCCCGGTCACCACTTTTTTTAACGGGTCGGAACGAAGCTCACAGGTGTTTTACTATGGGCGACCTACCGACAACTGGCAGTCCGACCATGCTTCCCTCTTCAGATGTTGACCTCTAGATTGAGGAAAATGGTATAATGTGGTCTGATGATTATTATAAAGATATTCTAAAAGGGAAAAAGTGGGCGATCGCTGGGGGTGGTATTGCCAAAAAAACCCGTTCATGCTCCTCTTTGGCTGAGAATAAAGGATCCCTCTTTCCAAAAGCTGGGGATCCGGGCAGGTGTTTTGTAGGTGTCGAGTTTGGTTTGGCAGGTGGCTCGACTGGGGTGAGCTTCGAACCGGTGGCGCCCTCTCCTGCTACTATTGGTGTGGTGGTGGCGTCGTGTGATGCAAGCCTTGACAAGCCGTCCCATCGTTTCATTGAGCCTAGCCATAGGCCGCGAAAGCTCAATACTCGCCCTGGTGAACATTGGCTTAAAGCTAGGCGGGATATGGGCTTGAAGGAACTTGTCGAGTTGAATATGACTTTGCTGGTGGGAAAGTTCAGTTATAATGCTATGCACAGGAAAGACATCGTCAAATGGGTTACTTGCACATGGGCTCCCATCCTGAACTAGTCGCCCTTGGTGTCCATAATGGCTAAGGGATGGTTCGAGTTTAAATTCCGGGACGAGGCTCATGTTAATTTGATCTTTGCTTGTTTGTGTCTAAAAGACTCGGGTAGCCTGATGCTCCAGTGTTGGCATACCGATTTCGATTGATCCAGGTGGATATTGGTGGCCACCTACCTTTCCAACTGGCTCAAAACAGTTTTATGGCAATTTTGGTATTGTACTATTTTTAGCAGTTTTTCGGGTCCTGAACTTCTGGGGCCATTTTGAGGCCCTAAACGACCTTTTTTGGCAATTTGGGGAGCCAAATGGTTGCCCTTGACATACATTTGGCCCCATTCGGAAGTTGTAAATCTCGGATAGACCTTTCCAATGAGCTACCGAGCGCCCCAAACGGAGATCATATACAAAAGTTACGACCCCGGGAAGTTGATGTACTAACTTACCCAAACAGGGCCCACATGACTTTTGGCGCTTCATCTCCTAGGGTTAGGTTTTTGGATGTCTAGGGTTTTTGACATTCCTGTTTATTGTAAAAAGCCTTGAGAGCCTCATTGTAACCATCTTCTTGCGAAATGAGCGTAGCCGTCACATCTCTTCTCAGAGATAAGCCGCCACCATTCCAGCAAGCTTGTTTTCCGCTGCATTTTACAGTTCTAGCTTATTTTCTTATTGAATAGAAAACCAGTTTTACTGTATCTCTGTTATTTTGTGTTAAGCATCTAATAATAATCTGTATTCATTTCGTTCTGCTCATAAAATCCGGATCATTGATTCACACAATGCCACTATCAGGATGCGTCACCTTTGGGTATTACTACCAGGTTTCCCTTTGGCGATGTGGAACCAGGACATGTTTGAGGCGGTGAGAAATCGGTTGGGGCGTTTTCTGCATTTGGGGAAGGACGTGCTGCACGGGGTGGATAAATGCATTGGCCGTATTCTTGTTGAGGTTGATATGTCTTTGGGTTTGATTGATGTCCTTCATATTGACGGGCGGGGTCGTCAGTTCTCTCAAACCATGGACTATTGGGGTATCCCGTTTCGGTGTGCCAACTGCAAAGAAGTCGGCCACCTTTGGCGCGACTGTAAGGGGTTTGCCGTATCTCTCGACTCATCCTCGGTGGAGGCGGGGGACGTTTTCTGGTCATCTAAGGATGGTAGTGATCGTGAGGTGGATGCTACGGGTACACTGGACGGGTTTTCCAACCGCATCTCTCCTCCTGACTCAACGGACTTGAACATTCTGGGTAAGCTACAAATTTATGACCCATCATTCTTTCTTTCTTTGAATGAATCGGAAGAAGCATATATTGTATCTATTCACCATAAAAAATATGAGCCAGTTCATCCAGATTTGGATACCCTCCATCCTTTTGGGGAGCCTCCCCCACAGCTGAATTCGGCCTTGAATGACTTATCCTTGTCTGGTGGGACCTCTCCCCAGTCTTCGACAGAATCTATTGACATTGGCCTACTCTTCGAGAACATTGGCTTAAAGCTAGGCGGGATATGGGCTTGAAGGAACTTGTCGAGTTGAATATGACTTCGCTGGTGGGAAAGTTCAGTTATAATGCTATGCACAGGAAGGACATCGTCAAATGGGTTACTCGCACATGGGCTCCCATCCTGAACTACTCGCCCTTGGTGTCCATAATGGCTAAGGGATGGTTCAG
Organism: Larix kaempferi; assembly: GCA_027924585.1. Lineage (NCBI taxonomy): Eukaryota > Viridiplantae > Streptophyta > Pinopsida > Pinales > Pinaceae > Larix > Larix kaempferi. The sequence goes on along the minus strand of BSBM01002098.1, from coordinate 1,688,096 downwards.
GTTTAAATTCCGGGAGGAGGCTCATGCTAATTTGATCTTGGCTCGTTTGTGGCTAAAAGGCTCGGGTAGCCTGATGCTCTAGCGTTGGCATACCGATTTCAATCCACACCATGCCACTATCAGGATGCGTCACCTTTGGGTATTACTACCAGGTTTCCCTTTGGCGATGTGGAACCAGGACATGTTTGAGGCGGTGGGAAATCGGTTGGAGCGTTTTCTGCATTTGGGGAAGAATGTGCTGCACGGAGTGGATAAACGCATTGGCCGTATTCTTGTTGAGGTTGATATGTCTTTGGGTTTGATTGATGTCCTTCATATTGACTGGCGGGGTCGTTAGTTCTCTCAGACCGTGGACTATTGGGGTATCCCGTTTTGGTGTGCCAACTGCAAAGAAGTCGGCCACCTCTGGCACGACTGTAAGGGGTCTGTCGTATCTCTCGACTCATCCTCGGTGGAGGCGGGGGGCGTTTTCTGGTCATCTAAGGATGGTAGTGATCGTGAGGTGGATGCTACGGGTACACTGGACAGGTTTTCCAACCGCATCTCTCCTCCTGACTCGGCGGACTCAAACATTCTGGGTAAGCTACAAATTTATGACCCATCATTCTTTCTTTCTTTGAATGAATCGAAGAAGCATATATTGTATCTATTCACCATAAAAAATATGAGCCAGTTCATCTGGATTTGGATACCCTCCATCCTTTTGGGGAGCCTCCCCCACAGCTGAATTCGGCCTTGAATGACTTATCCCTGTCTGGTGGGACCTCTCCCCAGTCTTCGACGGAATCTATTGACATTGGCCTACTCTTTGAGAACATGGTTTCCTGTGAGGGGTTGGGATCCAATAACATTTCTCCCATTGAAACCATCCAAATCTCATTCGATATTAATTCATCGCCGTCTCCTATTGACTCTCCTTTGTCGAATCCAGAGGCACTGGCCTTATTAAATCGTGGGTCTGTGCTTTCTGGGGGGGGACTTTTCACAAGATTTTGAGTTTACTCCGTTGGAGTAGCTGAGATGTATACATATACCTTCTTTTTCTAAGATTGTTAAGAAAAATCCCATCCCTGTGTTCCATAAGAGTCGGGAGGTGCCAGTGGAGGCTGGTCTTGCCCCTGGTCTGCCATCGGACCCTCTATCCAAAAAATTTGTTTTGGGTGCTCGGGGGGGGGATTATCCATGGAGCTCTCTCCTCTGAAAACTCGTAGCGCACATAAGGGTGGCTCAAAAGGGGTTACTAAACATTTGCCGATGGGGTCGTCCAGGAACAATACTGACTCACACTCTTCTGACTCTATGGCACTTAGAGATATCAAAGCCCTTGCCAGGGTGAAGACATGATCTGTCTTTTCCTTAACGTGCGTGGAGTGGGGGGCCTCCCTAAACAACTAGCCCTCCAGTGTGTTCTTGTGTTACATAATTCAGACATTGTTATGCTACAAGAAACAATGGTATCGGACTTGAAAGCTCGTGTATTTTTTACCAAACTCAAACCAAATTGGAAAATGTGTGTTATTAGTGCAGACGGTCTCTCGGGGGGTTTGCTGGCTGCTTGGAATCCTCTGACCCTAAATTTGTGCTCCTTTGTGACAAAAGCGGGGATCCTTCTGGCGGGCTGCTTGGTTGGTCTTAATATGGATCTCAACTTCATAAATTGTTATGGGCCGTATATGAACCGTCGGGCCTATTGGGAGGAGTTTTGTACTGACAACTTGCTAAATTTGGAAATTCTTATCTTAATTGGGGACCTTAATTTTACCTAGTCTGCAGGTGAGATCTGGGGCTGTCACGCTCAATTGGATCCATTGGGTCTTTTTTTTCAGGATATGTTCATTAGCAAGGATTTGGTTGATATTGCCCCTTTTCCATTGACTCCCACCTGGAGGAATGGTCGTCGGGGTGACGATTTTGTTGCCAAGAAACTTGATCGTTTCCTGATTTCTGATAAACTCTTACCGGCTTTTTCTAAGTACAGATCTTGGGTCCACAATTGTCGTATTAGTGATCATTTGCCCATCCTATTTCAATTCGACCTGGAAGATGTGCGGGCAACATACCCTTTTAAATTTAATTCCTCTTGGCTCAAGGATATGGTCTTTTGTGATGTCGTGACAAAGTTTTGGAAAATCCTAGTGGTTGCTGATGGTGTCCCGGCTATGGACGGTCTGGTAAAGAAGCTCAAAAAGCTAAAATCTCATATTATTCATTGGGAAAAGAATCGTAAGAAAGTTTTGGCTTATGAACTCTCCAAGATTGAAGCTGAAATTGATGTTATCTTGCATACCCATAGGATGTTGCCTCTCCAAGGTCCGGCTGCAATCAGGTTGTGTGAACTTGAAGGTAAAAAGTTATCTCATCTCAAGTTTCAAGAGGAATCCTGGAGATTGAAAAGTCGGGCTCCATGGATTAAAGCCGGGGACAACAATACTAAATTTTTTCACAATTTTGCTAACTCCCGCAAAAATCAAAATGCCATCAGGGAACTCAATGATCATGATGGGAGGAAGATTTCATCACACAAAGACCTGCATCGGGTTGTTGTTCTTCATTTCCATAACTTGTTCCGGGATTCGGGATCCTCTTCCTTGCTGGATCAGTTCAAGGTTATCAAGGAATACCCTCGAATGTTTACTTCGGAGGAAGGTGATGGGATGTTCGCTCCGGTCACTCTGCAGGAGGTGGAGATGGTTTTAAAGGGGTTTGCCAAGGATAAGAGTCTTGGTCCAGACGGGTGGTCTATCGAGTTGTTCATCAATTTTTTCGATTTAATGGGACAAGACATCCTATTGGCAGTGGAGGAATCCCGAAACTCGGGGGCGGTCTCTGGTGCGATCAATTCTACTTTCTTGACTTTGATTCCAAAGTCCTCCCATCCTAATAGCTTCAATGACTTCCGACCTATTTCTCCATGTAAATTAATCTATAAAGTCATTGCAAAGATTATTGCGGTCAAGCTGAAGCCAGTTTTGTTGAAATACATTTCAAGGGAACAATTTGGGTTTCTTCATAATCGACAAATTCTGGATGCGGTTGGGGTGGCCCAGGAGGCTTTTCATTCAATCAAAACAAAACATATCAATGTTATTCTGTTGCAATTGGATCTTGTGAAAGCCTATGACCGGGTGGACTGGTCTTTCCTTAAATTGATCCTGATTCAAATTGGGTTACCATGGCCTGTCATGAAATGGATCATGGCATGTGTTTCGTCCGTAAACTTTGATGTTATTATCAATGGTACAAACACTGACTTCTTCAAAAGCTCAAGGGGGTTAAGACAGGGATGCCCCTTGTCACCTCTGTTATTCATTTTAGTGATTGAAGGGCTCAGTAAGATTATTATCAAGGGTCGTAATGACCATTGTATTCAGGGTCTATTGGCTGCTCCCCATACGGTGGTTACTCATATGCTTTTTGTTGATGATATTATGTTGTATGGTGGCGGCACTTTGATTGAATGGGTGGAAACAAAGGCTGTCCTGGACCTTTTTTGCAAAGTCTCTGGAATGTTGATCAATCATGATAAATCGGTGCTCCTATTCTTTGATATTGAGGAGAACCTGCTGGCACAAATTAAATCCCTTCTGCCTTTTACTTGCAAACGATTGGTGGAAGGTACCACCTACCTGGGTTTTTTCATCAAACCAAATTGCTATCTTGTGTGTGATTGGCGGTGGCTACTAAAACGGTTTGATAAGCGTATTGGTCACTGGTGTTTAAAGTGGCTAACCCTGGGGGGGTGACTCATGCTTGTCAAATCTATGCTACAAAACCTTGCGGTATACTAGCTCTCAATGTGTAAGATTCCTATGGCCATTCTTGCGGGAATGCGTCAAAGAATTTTCAAATTCTTATGGGAGGGTGGCACTAGTAATCGGCGTTACCATTTGGCCGGTTGGAAGTCACTTGCATGCCCTCACCAGCGGGGGGGGTTGGGGCATTAAGAACTTGGAGGCTTTTGGTTTGGCTTTGAAGGCGAAAAGTCTTTGGCGGGGCCTGACTATGGAGTCGCTTTGGAGCTCTATATTATTGGATAAATATCTTAAAAACATACTGGTTCCTCTGTGGTTTCAACTTGGCAAGCCGGTGGGTAGGGGTGCTTCTAATATATGGAATGGTCTATTGGAGTCTTTTCAGGTTATTGCCCAGTGGCTTTCGTGGATTCCTGGAAATGGAAGGCATATTCACCTGGGTGAAGATCCTATTCTTGGTGGGACACTGCATTATAAGTTATCTCTTGAACTCATTATGGTCCTGAGATCAAAAGGTTATTGCCTCCTCACTCATATTTCCACTGTTGATCAACGGGATATCACCCGTACTTCATGGATAAAAGCTGAGCAATTGGGTCTCCATGGGTGCTTGGCGGTGGAATGGACTTGTTACATTTTGTGCCTCATGCAGTCTAATATCCATCTGGGGGATCAGCTTGATGTCCTGGCTTGGTCCTAGGACACGGTTTCTGGATCGGTTTCGGCTAGTGCTGCATATTATGCTTTGTTCAAATGTGGACTGAGACATATTGAGTGGTGGCATGCTCTTATCTGGAGGTGGCATATTCCGCATAAGCTAAAATGCTTTCTATGGCTTATCTTCGACAATCGCATCCTAATGATGGACAATTTGATCAGATGGGGTTGGGTTGGTCCCAATCGCTATTCTTTATGCGGTTCTGATGTGGAGTCTATCAACCACTTGTTTTTCTCTTGCTCTTTCTCCGGTGGCATGTGGGGATATGTGTGCTCTTGGATCGGTCACATTCCTCCATGGGGCCTTTATAATTTTGTGCACAATGTACATTCATGGGTTACAGTTGGCTCTACTCTATCTACCCTGCCTGTCATTATGGCTTGGGAATTATGGCAAGCCCGGAACATGAAAATTTTCCAAGGGAAGGAACCCAGCCCGTACTGGATTTGTTGTAAAGTTGCAGCTTCTTTCCAAGATGCTGGGGGTTTATCTTACTGTTTTGTTGCTCCGGGTATTTGCCAAATGCACCTTGCTCCTTCGGATGCTCCGTCTTACTCATGGGGTGCCTTCGATGGGGCCTCCCAATCCAGCGCTTTAATCAGTGGGGCTGGGGCTGTTGTGTATCTTTCGGGCTCTCATTGGCTGCAGATCTGGATGAATTGTGGTGTTGGTTCAAACACTAAAAGTGAGCTCATTGCCCTTTGGTTATTACTCCATGTCTCTTCGGTGCGACAGATTCAGCTCTCTTTGGTCAGGGGGGACTCCAATGTCATTATCTCTTGGGCTCGTCAGGAGTGCTCATTGAAGATAATCCAATTGGATTTCTAGTTGACCGACGTTCGATGCCTTATCAATTGTTTTGGCGACATATCCTTTGTTCATGTTTTTCAGGAGTTTAATGTTTTGGTTGATAAGCTCTCCAAAACGGCTCTTTCTGTTCCGGAGGGTACTATTGTCGTAGAGGAATGGGCTGATGATCTTTTACTGGACCGGTCATCACTTGCATTCTTCTGAGTATGTTTGGTTTTGGTTTCTTTCCGTTAACATTTGGCTACTGACCTATGTCTCCTTGCAGATACTTGATGATGGTGATTTCAGGTTCTTTGTTGGAGGTTGTTATGCTCCATTTACTAGTTTTTGTTATGTGGTTGGTTATTGGTACTTTTATGGACATTATCCTTTCTGTTTTAAGATTTACCCGGCGTAATTTGGTCAATCTTCTATCATGTATTGTTTTTGGTAAATTTGGGACCTTTTGTTCTTGAATGATCCTTGGGATTTTTCTTGGCTCTTGCTGGCGCCATTGTATTCCACCATACTATTACCCATATTAATAGTAAGCACTTTTTTTCGTGTGAAAAAAAAAAGTGATAGGCAAGTATGAATTATTATGTCCCTGACATAATGGATCCATTTTCCACCTATTAGCTTGACCGTACGCATCTAATTTTTCATATTTGCAAGATTTCCAAAGTTGGCCTTTGATAAATTACCTCATAGTTTGGAGCGGGGGTTTTGCTCAACACCTGTCCCCTTATCACGTCAGTTGTTGCAGTAAGGTTAATTGATTTGCGTACACCAGGGTTAAGTTACAAATGATAGGATGTGTACTTGACATTGTGTCATCAACAAAGCAAAGGTCGAGACGAGGGCACTTTTTACCGATCCATCCAAAATGAGGAACATTATCAGAGCAGATCTTATACGCAGAGACTCTCCTTTGTATCCGCTAGTAGAGGGTTGGTGTTTTTCAAATGCTGAACAACTGTCAAGAGCAGGGTCTATAACAGCAGTCTGACGTATATGACAGCCTGAAACAACTTATCTTTTTCGGGCAAGGTGCTCTCACTCAGCTCAAGGTTGGCTTCAGGTGGCTCTAGCAGATGCACTCACATGGATACCGGGGTGGGTGCATTCGATAATGGGAGCAGGAGAGACGAGGAAATGGGATTCGACTTGTTGGTGTTGCTTAGATTCTTTCCATTCAACTAAACTTAGTTGTTGTTCGTTCTGGTGTCAAAACGGTTGGAATTCGAACTATGGACATTTGAAGACGAAGTCGAAGATCTGTGCAGGTCGATGTTGAAGTTGAAGTCGAAGTAATGGATGGGAGTCGATTTCCAACATAATTGGTTGGTAAGACCGACGGGAGCAGGAGAAGAATAGACGAGCAAATCCAGGTGAGACTAGGAATTGTTCACATCAAGGTCTGCGTTGCCCAGCTCCCTGTCAAGACACTGGGATTGATCGCTAGACAGGACAAGTTGTTCTATAAGGGTTCGCATGGAGTATTATGCCAGAATGTGTTCCAGCCTCAGTAGATACACTCGCACTTCGTCTCATTCTTTGCGAGTTTCTATCAAGATCTCCCGGAGGTCATGAAGTCTAGCGTCTTGGATCTCCCTCTACATTTCTGCGCCACCACTTGTTCCAGCGCCATAGATGCTCGAGATAAAAGTTGCTCCAGCTCTTCCATGCCCTATAGACATACAATACAAATTATTAATATACATCTTTGATTTACGTGAGGCAATCAGTGTTTTCTATCTCATGAAACCAAAACCAATTAATCTCTTCACAACATATATGAAGATCAATTCGGTCATTGGAACTATGAATGGCGAGGAAGAAAAACGAAACGGAGAGAAATGTTAAATTGAGAGAACCAAATCCTTTAGCATTAGGTCAAGAGAAATCCTAGTAAGGAGACTACTTCGTTGGCCAAATCCTTCAACGACGATATTCAGATGCCTCAGCATTCAAAAAACCTATGGAAGGCTATAAATATTCTTCACCATAATTTCCAGTATGGCCATGCCAACACATCCCTGTTCCATTCTATGAATGGATTTGAGACGCTGATTGGAGCTCTGGACAGGCATTTTGACAATCGGGGGCTCAAAAATGTATATGTCGAAGGCTCCGACAGAGTCGAAACGCTGGAGGAAACCTTAATTTTGTGGCGAGAGATAGTTAAGCTCGTGGAGATTTTAGTTTTGAGCTTGGAGAAGCCGACCTTGTCTAATTCTTTGTGTTTTTATCACGGATATCATTTATTTTGAGGGCAGATACAAAAAAGATATGGGAAAGATCGTATGCATCACGCACGCTATGCTTGACGATGCTACGCTACCTTCATTCTATTGCTACTTCCACGTTATCTCTGAGCACTTGCAGAATCCATTCGCGCTCAGTACTGAGCTCTCCCTGTGTGCAAATGTTATGAATCTGTGTGTATTGGGAGGTCGTGAACTTCTGTAGTTGACTAAAATTCCTCTATGTATAGCAATGGGCACACTAGTCTCTCAGTTTTGTGATGACGACGAGAATAACATGATTAATGAAGAATATAGTGATCGATGCATGGCCCTGGAGAATGTTATGAAGCTTCTATGTCATTTCTATGCTAGATTTGGTTTCCTCACGGTTGTGTACATGAGCATTCATCATCCTACCATGGAGCAACTTGCCACGCAGATTTTAAAGCATGCCCTCTTGCATTCTCGGCCAAGTGCCCAATTGTTCAAGGGTAGACACCTATTGCTTGTGTTGTTGTAGGCTAAATACAGTTATAGGTTCCCCTACATGCTCGATAGAACGGAGCCCCAAGACGTGAAGGTTGTGTTGGATTTTGCCATGAGCGATTTGGCCACTCGCTACCTCTTCAACGGTCATTCGAGGTTGAAGGATTTGGCCAACGAAGTAGTCTTCCTACTAGGATTTGGTTAAGAGAAATATTAGATGGAGAGTCATCCTACTGTAGTTTGTCAACCTGCATCCCAAGTTGTGATAGTGGTGTATGACTACGCAGAATGCCATGAAAGAGAAGTTGCAGAGATCAAAGTGGCGCAATGTATATTCGGTCAAACTCAAACTGTCTGTGCAAGAAGTTCATAATTATCTATACATTATAAATTAAGTTACCAAGTTTTGGATTTTATGAGTTACTAAGTTTTGAAATTTTCTGAAATTCTTTATTAAAATCATCATTTTACATTATTCAAATTGCATTTCAAATACGCCATAAAATTATTTATCTATATACAACTATTTGTATGTAGATACTACCTTTAGCAGTGGAGTCTTAGCTTACTAGATGAAATAGACTCATAAACATTGTCAGATTTCTGAAATTCCAGGCTATAAGGTTTTTTCTATCAAAGCATACTTGGATTTTTTTCTTTTGTCATCAAATTTCTCCATATAATCTCTTGATGGGCTTCCAGTATGTCTCTATATTTTGGCTCATAATATGTGTATGATACTTTAGCAATACTAGTACTTTGGTTCAGGCTATTTTTTAAGGATTCTAATGTTATACTTAAGTATAGTATCATAGGCGATTATTTTGGATTGAAAAAAACATGTATATAAATAGGTAGGCGAATATTAAATATGAAACATGCAATTTACTACTCAAATGTGTAAATTTTGACGAATATTATAACAAAAAAACATATTTTATGTAAATATAGGCGATATTAGAGACTATAAATGACCAAATAGTGAATTTATTTTTTGAAAAAAAACCCAAAAAATAGCCAATTGGTGAAATTTTGCCCCTAAAAATTACTCTGCTTTGGTTCATAATATTTATGTATGATACTAAATAAACTAATTAAACTATACTAGTACTTAAAGTGTAATTTTGTCATTGTAAACTTGAGATATGTTAGGCATTAAAACTTGGTCACTAACTAAATTACCATTTACAACTTACATTATTTCACGTTGTTTAAAACACCTTTTCTCTATTTGTAGCTTTTCCATTTATCACTACGTGTAAATACTGCACAACTATTGTATTTATGAAGGTCTCACCGATCATGATGACATCTAGCTTGGTAGAAGGCCAACTCAGTCTCATAGTATAATGATACTTAACTTCACCTCATCCTTAGCGAGTACACTGAGAAACATTTTTCCTTGTTTATTATTTGTAATCTCTTCATTTGCATTTGGTTTCTTAGATGACTTCTCCGCTAAACCTCGTTACACCTCACTATTTCCCTATAACTATTTCACCTATTATTTAATCACCCATACCTAGATTTGAACATCATTGGTTTGAAGAAGTGTGTGCCTCATGGATGAATTCTCTTATGCAACCTATTGTTGTTAGGATGAACATCGTTGCACCTCATTGTGGCATAGTGCATATTCTTCATAGTCTTGCCCATTTTTTTGCATGATTTCCAAGTGCCATTGGGCAAATGCTTGCCAAAAAAATGCAGTCACCTTCGTCTTTTCTTAATAGTCGAATTTAATTATTTCCCTATTGCTACTATCCACTCTTCTCACTACAATCTAGAGTTTTTCACGGGCATTGACCCTCTTAACCGTTTGCAAATCACATGGTCGTTGTTGTTTTCTACAGCATGTTTCGTCCTTTCAAGTAGCAACGTTATCAACATTGTTGCTTGCAGCTCCTACATTTGCAAACTCTATTTGCATGCTCTGTCACGGACATTGCCGCAAGCGGCTCTTGTTAAGTATAGTAAACATTTTCATTTTTAGTTTTAGAAATTTTTTTTTTTTTTTTTCAAACTAGGTAGGAATTTTATTGACAGTCTTAGATATTTTTTTCCAATTAGTTTTATTTGATTTACTTAATCAATTTAATTAGTTTCAACATTTTGATTTTGGAACTTTGTTATTTAAATTTTAGTTTATTTTATGATGAGTTAGATTATCATAATTTTAAAATAAAAAGTAGATTAAGGTGGAACTTTGTTTAGTTAAAAAAATAATATACTCATTGAAAAGGTTGGTTTGTCTACTTATTAACTCACTCCATTAGCAAGGGGCACTTGGTGAGGGGGGTTTTATATAACCTAGAAAGAAAACAAGAATTGATTTATGAGTGGAGATTAGGAGTGGGGACAAACAATCAAGTAGAAAGCATTACCTTATAGCAAAGAATGTTCATTTGGTAGGCTTTGAAAACTAAGAACATTTTGATCTTTGGTGACTTGTCACTCATCATTGGTCAAGTGAGAAAGGTAGGTATTAGGAAGCTTATCCTTTATGTCCAAAACTATTGCTAGAATCAAAGGGCTCATCCCGTGCTTTTAATTGATTGACTTCCTCCATATTCTTCTTTTGTGTAACACTCATGCGGATGTAGTGCCGCATAAAGTGGTCAATTGAGATAAAGGGACCTTTTGTAAAAAATGGGGGTGACCCTGAGATTTCTTATATACCATGATTTACAACATTAGGATCAACAAGTGATGTAGTTTCAAGCCTACAAATGGCAATGGGAAAATCTAGAGGATGATCGAGAAGGTCAAGTCTTTAAACATCCTCTTGCCCCCATACTCACCATGCACTTTGACATTCATCACCATAGCTAAAGCTATAACTCTAATTGAATGGGGAAATACAATGTAGGTGGGATATTAAAATATTGCGGAGTAGTGGGCTTTGGTTTTCTTGACAGTTGGATTGATCCATTATTTGCTTTCGGTATGTTAAAGTGCTTGTTGGGATGGTCTTGGTTGAATTTTGACGATGAAGAGGTATGTCGCATCAATGATTGTGGAAGTCCATGGTCTGATTTTGGACAGTTGCATTGCTCCATGGCTTGGCTTGGAAGTCCATGGTTTGATTGGGGACTTGATTGTTGTCTTTTGGGTAATTTTATTTTGGAGTGCTAATTGGGCCTTTTCTATTTGGGTCTGGTCTTTTATTTTAAATGTCAAGCTAGTATTCTCCAATTCGGTGAAGCCATGATTGGGTACAATAATTCTGGTAAGTGTGCCCATTGCAAAATTTTAGACTTGTGTAAAGTTATTAGCTTGCTTGTGAGGTAGATGGAGGCTCTATAGGAGGCAATTTCTCACTTGATTTGGAGCATAGGTAGCCAATTAAAGGCTCAATTGGCTAGGAATACAAAGATGGAAATGAAATTGGAATCTCAAAATCATAGAGTATAAAAACTAGCTTCAAATCTTGACATGCACTAAAGCATTATTATGTTTTTTGCTTATAGCTCACAGTCCATTGTATATGGACCCTTTGATTCTATAGGTTCAGTCACCATTGAAGGATGTCATCACGAAATACATCATAGTACAACAAGTTCTTGGGGGACATGTAGAGGAAGTACTAGCATATGCTCAGGCTTTTTATGTTTTGTAATGTCATACTTTTGTGTGGATAGTTCATTAGAATTTATAGCTGTAAAGAATATAGAAAGCATGTACATAATAGATGTAAAGTGCAAGCTATAGGATCTTTTTTAATGGAACTGGAACTTTTGATTTCTCTTTTGCACTCTTATATACATATTGTATCTTCTTGTTTATTGGTTCAACTGCAACCTTTTATATATCAGTACCAATCATTATATTTTTTTGTTAAAAAAAAAATCACTCCATTATTAAATCCAAATCAAAATATCAAAAGCCTTGAATTTGAAAAGGGAGTCGGATAGGAGTAGGATAACAAGCTAACAAATTACTCCTTTTTTATTTGTTCTTGTCAAATATCCGGTGATCCAATCTTAGCTAAAATTCACCATTTGATCTATGGAAATCGCAAATTATGATCACAGAGATGGATTCAACAGCATCAAAAAACCTTTACTATCCTTGAATTATGCAATCTATTGATTTTATATGTGCAATTTCATCAAACAAAAACAATTTCTACCATTTTTTTTGTTAGATACCACCTATTAGCTTCTCATTCTTTGGTCAAACATAAAAGAGGCAATTAAAGGTGATTACTCTACTTCATAGAAAAGCCTACAAGCCAAAATTTTGATACTGTCATCATGGTGGTGAGGCTAGTGACTAGCACATCCACATTAGTGACGGATGGAGAATGTGGATAGGTATCACCATCCAGTGAGGATATACCTCACTTCATCCAATTTCAAGTTGGATAGTGATACCTATCTGTAATGTCCCCAAATATTTTGCTATGGGCCACTCCATTAGACTAGGGGAGGCAATGGCTAAGTCACCTTGTAAGGTTCATGAAAAAATATTAAGGGGGTTGATGTGGACCATAAATGTATGAAGTATGATGTCCAAATTTGTAAATAACGTGTCATTAGACCAATGTGGACAAGAAGGGTGCACTAGTGGAGTAGTAACTCCCAATGAATCTCATGAATGAGGAGGCAATCTAAAAATAGTCTAGAGCGGCGCATTAGTGGTGGAAGAAGTCAAGTGAAATGTAACTCCCACCAAATGAGGGAGAGTCTCCTAGAATCAAGGCAAAAGGGATCTATGACAACTTACAACAACTTATGACAAGTAGCAAGTCCTAAAAATAGCTAAGGCGCACTAGAGAAGTGTAACTCCCCAAGGACGGTGGATAAGGTGGTAAGTGGTCCCACATGAGTTGTAACTCCCTCAAATCAAGCCAAACCTCTCTAATTCGAATTTCCAAGGAAGGTAAAGTATTATTTGGTCAAAATAACATTAGAGAGTGAGTTAAGGACCCAAATAATCATTCTCTCATGAAAATATCATTAATTAATATTTTATTAATATTTTGTGAGAGGATTCTAGAATGAAGGGGAAAGGGCTCAATGGAGTCTATAAAAAGGATGCAGGCCTCTTGGGAAATGGATTTTTGGACATTTTGATTTTGAATAGGAGATCTCTTGTGGCTTTTCAAGCTTGGGAGATGTGCCCCTTGCAATTGTGAACTAGTTTTAGTGGTGAAAAAATTCACCCTAGCTAGTAGAAAGGAGGAGATCATCTAGATCTCTTCATGGTGCTTCATGGAAATCGATTGAGAGGAGAAATCACTTTCATATTTATCTACAAAGCTTTATTTCAGATGTTTGTGTTCATATACAGTAGTGGGGTCGAATTCCTGATGGTGTGTTCAAGTTCCATTCAATAGAAGTGTGAAGTTGTGGAGTTTCAGGACATCAGTGTTTGCATTGGTTTCTACTAAATGAGGGCGCACCTGTGGTCATCCAGATCTCTTGGGGGTTGTTCTAATAGTTTTATCATCCATATTTGATGGAGGGCGTATGGTAGGAGGCGGATCTAAGATTTGGGGTCGAAATCTTGTTGATAGAGGGCACAACAGTGAAGGCGAAACACTCATTTGGAGCAGTAAATCTTCCTCTTTTCTCTGTGGTTTTGTTGTAGCCATTCCTTCTCTCTATGTAGCATACCTTCTTCTGTATTTCGAGCTGATATAGCATCTCTTGATGTAATCTCTGTAAATGCCCCATTATTAATGAAAATCACAATGTTATTCCTCATATATTGTCCACTATTCAAGCACTAGTCAAACTATGCATAGATTTGTGAATGTATGACTGTGTAAACTTCATGAGTGGGTCTGATTCATTCATATGATTCTCTGATATCTGTTAGTAAGCTATTTATCTTGGTTCAAGGGTCTTTGGAATCTTTTTGTGCCCATTTGGAAGCTTTATTATTGTGGGTGTTCTAAATATTGCACTAGGGTTTTCGGGGTCAAAAGTTACTTTCTATTTCAACCATTTCTGAGTGTTTTTGGGTTCTGAAACCTCTTCCATTGATTTGGGAGCATCGTTTCTAGTAGGAAAAAAAAATTATTTCACTAAAAAAGGTTTTTGTATGCCTGATATATGATCATTTTACCAATGGATCAATATGTACAATTATGCTAACGCACCCTTAGTTATAAATGTATGTGTAAAGTGTTCAAAGCTTCCATAAAGTTCTCTGGATTTTGTTATTGGTCAGATTTGGTGTGTTTGGGATTTTTGGGGTCGAGGTGAAGCTATTTGGGAAAGAGTTGAATCTATTAGGATGTGTTTGGAAAGAGTTGGAAACCCAGTGTTCGATGTGGTCATATGTAAACTAGTGCTCCTAGTTTCCTATCCATTGATTATTCGGGATTGCATTGGGGTTGATAGCTCTAACATTGGATTGGGAATATTACAGTAGTGATATATTAGATCTAATTGGCCATCTTACAGTGGTTTGACAGTATACATCGTGGTCTGCACCATATTATCCATATTTTGGTAAACATAATAAAGCCATTGTTTGGATAAATTTGGGGATCAATTTACTCGTTATTGGAAAGTTGGAGTTAATGTGCCTAAATTTTTTATTGGGTACATTACACTATCAGCGTTCTCCATCTGTCACTGATGCATATGTGCTAGTTATATAAAACTAAAAATTTATCTTATATAAAAATAAAAATAAAATAAAATATTTAACATTAGATAATACACTTATCCTTCTTTCACATACAACTACGACAAAGATAAAAAGAAATGGTTAGGAAATACTAAAATTGCTAACATGAGCTAACTTAACCTCAACATAATTAACACATTATTGGATCTATTTGGAGATGGTGTGATATACACAACACATCAAACAAACATTTCGAGAAAGAATCAATATGGTGCTCGATCCACTTTATAACTAACCCAAATTCATATTTAAATTACTCAAAAATTTCGAGACTATGAACAACACACAATTTTCTTTTCAAGTACAATAAGTTCACTAAGCGAGGCTCGTATTTAGGCTCTAACACAGACACATTTGTGGAGAACTTCAATATCTAACACTGCCCCTCATCTCCTTCTTATGACTTTGTTGATATCAAATGAATCTTGTGCAATTATGTAGTGAACACACTAAACTATTTTGTAGTTGTTCTGGTGTTGGCATCCTTGCATCGAAGAGGGTGGGCCTTCCTCGCCTTCAAACCACTATTGTTGACCTCCATCGTGCTAGCACTATACCACCTACCCTCCGCCCGCTTCGACAACTACGATTTTGACCTTGTCTCTAATGCCATGGCGCACCTCCTTGTGGGCCCCCCACCTGAAGCTAGCAAAGTGAATGGCATCCACGATGTGAAGGTGGAGAAGGTAATGACAAAGCTCTGGGAGTAACAATCAAACAACTCCTTGGACATCATGGATTAAAAGGGAACACGATAATTGTTTGTCTCCCCACCGTCTAATGTGGCACCCTCCTTATATTTCCAAAATAAGAATGTCTATTAGCATAATTATCGATTCTTTAGCAACTCGCCGCTTTACATCAAACACATGTGAGAAGATGCATCGCACAATGTCGTGACTTGCAAATGTGAACTTACTAATCTACATGTTATACTCATATTTTTACCTATTGTACCATCCACTGAAGCACAACGTAGTACCCCACCAAGATCCCTTCCACGATGACTTATGAGGTGGGTAGGTTGTTTGTCAACCTTTATCCACTTCCTACATCGTAGCATGCACAATTACTATAAAAATTAACATTAATTGACTATTGAGTTTAGTTATTAGATGAATTATTTATTTGTAAAGCCAAGGCACATTTGTATGTGGATAGTGTTAATACCAGCAATTTCCCCAGAAGGTGCAAAGGAACGCCGAAAGGAAAATAAAATAAACGAAAAGTAAAGTAAATGTAAGGAAGCAAAACTTCATCCACAATTAATGCTACTCAAGACGAGTCCATCTAAATATGCTAATCAAAATTCGAACATAAGAATTGATTAATAAAGTTGATAAACAATTCTATTTTGCTACAATGTGTTAAAAGTATTAGTTTTTTCACATATTCCCCAAGCCTTGGTGTAATGTCCCTCAAATCATGAATCAAAAAAAAAAATTGTACAGGGTCTAATTACCTGTAAGACCTAAGATATACTTAAAATTAACTTCAGTACTGAGTTTAAACACTAGGATTAATATGTTGCTTGTATTCTGACTGTAATACTTTCGTCGATTGTTTGCATAGCATTGATCTAGCATGAATTAGTCTAGTTTGTACCATTAAATGTCTTTATGGTTGCTCTACGCCATTATTTGCTTCATACATTATTATGTTTGTTTCATGGTCTTGATGCATGCTCCAAACCCTATGTTTGTGCCTTTGTAACTATGATTGACTGTGTTGTTACCATAATTGATTTGGATGGATTATGAATTTATTTCCATGGTTGGTGTGAAAGGTTACATGGTGCTTGGGCTTACTTAACTTTTACACAAGCTAATGCATGTTATTTACCTTGTTGCAGGTGTCCATGGAGAAACCCTACGCTAGCACTCTATTTTAAGAGGATAATTCCTACAAGTAAAAAGGGTAATGCTCATCCTATAACTAAACCCTAAGCTTCACACTCAAGCGCTTAGCTTCACTTGGCAAGGGCTTCCACTATAGGAGTGTGGGTAAAAATTGCATCACTAGTGGAGGTAGATGTGAAATTAATGAGGTCCATGTGATGGCCTCGTGCAAGGACCTCCACGCTGGCTAGTGGTAAATGTCGAATTACCCTAAGCATTTGCTTTCTCGGTTTTGGTTATGCTTGGGCGTTTGGTGAGGGAGAGCAAGGGCTCTTTGCTCCTGTGTTGGTAGAGGCCAACACCACACTCGAGCTTCGCTTGCACAGTGCAGAGGCATCCATGTTTTGCTAAGCAACCAAAGGTATGGTCTATTTCCTGTTTTTTTGTTTTTATCGTTATAGCTTTGAGTTTCCATTATTTCGCAGAACCTTACCAGTAGCTTTTACTAACTCCAGATTTGGTCTCCTATGCTTGCTAGGAGGCTCGGTTGGATACCTGGAGATCTCTTGTTGAATATTGGATTGTTGGGAAGGAGGGACCTCTGACGCGAATGGCCCTGATAAGCCCCAGGTCCATTGAGGACCATTTCCCTTCATGCAAACCAGTAGAGGGTCTCTCTTTGCAGCCTGCATTGATGGGCTTTGATTCTTTTGTGAGTTTGATATAATGAATGTTTAATGGTTGCGCCAATTGGAGTGACAAGGAGATGTTGGCAACCTCCCAACTTCTCTTTTGCTTTTCATACTCTGTTTGCTTACCTTTGTAATTGTTTTCCGATGGGAACTTTCCCAGTGTTTATGCAAATCTAATGTAAGCCTGTTTAGGCGTTTTTTATGGTTTTGTATAATGTCTCTGTAAATGATGGCTTTCGGGCTCAAGTTTTGAATCTATTTTAATACACATTGGAATCTCTATTTGTATGTTTTGGTGAATCGCATCAATTTATAAATCTTATTGTTGATCTAGGGATTGATTACTCTGTACATTATTTCGCTATATTTTGTGGTTCCATGTTGCTTATCTGTCCTTTAATGAAATCGATATTACTGAGTTTAAGTGGTTCCAATAATTACTTGTTTATTTTAAGTTAGGTTTAACTCCTGGGAGATTTCCTATGGTCTAAGAGGTTTGATCTCTGGATCTACACTGGAAGCGTGACCGCTATCTGTGAATGCTCATACTGTCAAGGGAAAAATCGATCCCTGTACTCTATTTGTTGAGTGATGGTTCTAGGTCATCCATTCATCGTTTGCATACCTGAAGATATATGGGCAAATCCCTAATTTTTAATTCATAATTTCTTTTAACTGTTAAATGTAAGGGCAATAGTGCCCTTGCCAAACGCTATTGCGTGGCTTGGCTAGAGTAAAGTGCAATAAGGATCGATGGTTAACGATCCTTAGTCAATGCTGGAAGCGTGACATAATGGAGTGAAAGCCTTATGGGATTTGATCATGAGCCTGTATAAAATGACTTAATGTTTTCCTCGTATGCTTTGTGTGTGCCCTGAATCTATATGATAGAAGTTATGATTAAAATAATAGTTTAATGGTGTATTTGATGATAGCGTTTAAATGGTAGGAAGTTTTATGAGATCGTTTTGATGTTTAGATGTTCTAGAAGTGCAAGCTCTGTTTAATTAAGATATGTATTTTTGTTTGTATTTTGTTTACTACATGAATATTTAATAGTTGTTTTACTATATGTGAGCTCTGTATGTGTGGATAATAGTACACGGTTTCTCATATATATATGTATATATCCTTTATAATTAAGTATGCACTAACCCTACAGCATTGGGTATAATATTTGGAGTCCTATCATTAGTAAAGCCTATGTGGAAAAGGTTAAAGATAAGTGTTGATGTATAATATGTATGATATTTATTTATCATTAAATTCTGATTATATGAAATCTATGTGGAAGTATAAGAGCTTTGTTTTGGAATATAAATGAGATATGTGTATAAGATATATAATTTGTTTACTAGTTTGTAGGTCCTGCATACTTAATATAAGTACTCTGTTGATTTAATGTTTACCATTTATAAGTATATATTAAATAAACCAACCAGAATTTAGGGCACTGCCTGGAATCCTAATCATGGGATTCTCTTTCTGTGTAGGGATAAGATGGGAGCTTTCTCCTTATTAATAATAAACAACCCGAAATCATGGCTAAACATTTCTGCCAATGATCTTATCACAAAAACGAACATTTTAATTCTAATACTCAATAAATATGACAAATAACTTAGAAGCGGTAAATCTGATAGAAATATGAGTAAAGTAATCTTTCAGGCAGCCTTTGTACATATATGAAATTTAATGCGGAAACTTATGAAGATGATATATCCTAATAAATGTTGATCCATAACATAAATTTCTGAGACATAATAATTGAAGAAAAACTGCAGATACTTATCAGTATTTTGTTGCAATCCGATTGACTTAGGAACTACCACGTTCCACCCAACCATAGACCTCAACTCGTTCTTGGATTGTTCCACGTGTCACCCCCAAGCCGAACTGAGCATGACAAGAACTAGAAATCCTAGGGTAGATTTGTTATCTTCCTTACTACAACAGAGTAGTGACAAGGTCCGTTTACCAGCCCTTGGTGTGAATCTCTCTTAATAGCTTCCCCTACTTTCCCCATAGACCTCTTTCTAGGACACACCAGATATCAAAAATTTGATGTTTGAGCGCTCAGATTCACGGCTGAACCCTCCAGTGAACTTGGAAAACATTTGACCCTACAAAGTTCCTCTCTCTATTATTTATAAGATTTTATGGGAAAAAGGTTGCTATGAATTAGGCTCAACTCACTCAGTTAATTGTGAGACACATTGGCAGTTCTTCTTTTTATCTTTAATTAAAAATTTAGTTTATTTTAATCCTCACAATTTATTTTTATCTTTAATTAATTAAATAAGACTTTTACTCGCCTAACAACTAGTTTTCTCTTTGGTTATCAGCTATTGACCATTCTAAACGCTTGCATGCTCAATCCCTCTTTGAGTGGCAGTCCCAGTCAGTTAGAAAGAATAAAATAATAATGGTTTGAGTATTAAATAAATAATCAATGGATTACTAATGCTCCAGAGCTCCAAGCTCAACATTAGTCAATCATCATGATTCTAAGTGCTCTAGAGCATTACCGCTCAACACTTACTCAACTAATAGTGCTCCAGAGCCCACTTGGCTCAACACTATTAAGTCAACTGTCTTAGTGCTCCAGAGCTTATGCTCAACACTAGGTACAATAATACAGATGTTCTAGAGCTCACTTGCTCACATCATTTAATAGTTTTGGTGATATTCAGAGCTCACTTGCTCAACACTCAAAATAACCACATAGGTGTTTCCAGAGTTCTTTTTAACTCGACACCTGTCAATTAACAATTAAGTTTGTAACAATAAATAACTGCAAAAATAAAATAGTCTTTTCTTGGGATATTACACCTGGAAAAATAAAAAGAATCCATGGTACCACTATTTAATGTCAATATCACCCTAAAAGAATACTACACTCCAAAGTATTTCCCAAGTGTTACTTTGTAGCAAGAAACTGGATTATGCACCTTGGTTACATTTCTGTGATCTCTTCATGGTGTCCAACACTTTCACACTTATGTAAGAAATACTTTACATAACATAAGGTAGAATCATAAGAGTTTTCCCTACCTTTCATCCACCATAGTAGAACTTTTCAATTCCCAAGGAAACACACTTCCACTCAAGGGGGTGTGTAGCAACATGGATGAAAAAATAAATATTTCATTCTCTTATACACCTCGTAACAAGACTACCAAATAACCTACCAAAATAAATTTTTAGTTTGTTTTTCTCTCCATGTGATTCATAACCAGGTCTACGTGGTAATGTAGACACATGAAGACTCTTTGGTTGTAGACAGTTGTAGAATGACCCTACAAGCCCAATATTAAAGATGATGGGTGGACTTGCATTTATGAGTTCAATAGTTGTAAGAAGGAGTAAAGTTGAACACTTATTATGCAAGGTTGTTTTTGTCAACTTCATTGAAAACATGCTAAGACATGTTTAAAATGGAAAGCACAATAACAAACTGTTTTACATGTAATTCAATGACATCTTAGGCAGTTTTGTCCTATGGTCAAAGGATTACAAATAAAACAAATATGCACCCTGGCTGAATACAAATAAAACTAAATAAAAATGCTTGTTAGTTGGATGTCTAGTTGGATTATTTTTTAACAAGAGTTTATAAATTGATTGTTGACTGTGGATTTTAGTTTCTCATGACCATCAGAGCATAGCCTCAACAAATTGTGACTAATTTAGTTGGTTCTTCAAGTTCCTTTTACCATTGTTGTTAAGAGAATGAAAAAGCCACATCATACATATAGTTGATTTCAATTTATTACTAAAAAGGTCAAAATATCTCCAAAAATAAGTAAAGTGTAATTTGCATGAGGTGGTTAAGGAGAAAAGAAAGTCACCTCTTTGAAATGTTCTTCGTATGAAAACTGAGAATAGGGGAAGACACAAGGTATAAAAGCTTTTGAAATTTTTTAAATGCAAGGGCAGAGAATAGAATTTTAAATATTATGATGTAAGAGTCACGGAGAGGCAAGACTAAAAAAAAAAATCCCATGTTTGGGAGTTAGTTGGATGTTCAGCTGTATTTTTTTTAACAAGAGTTCATAGACTGATTGTTAATTGTGGATTTTATTTTCTCATGATAGTCACAACAAGGTCTCAACAAATTGTGCTCGATCTAGTTGGTTCTTGAATTTGCATTTATGAGAATTGAAAGAGATTTGAATCTCAATATCATTGTTTGTATTTTTAAAAGTAATGACAAAAATAACCCTTCAAATTACAAAATCATCATGATTAACCCTCTTTTAACAAAGTTGATTGGAGAGAAGAGTTTCGAGGGTTAAATGTTTACAAACAAATATATTAGATATTATCACTAGGAAGTATCCCAAACTATCACTATGGCATAGGTAATGAAGTTAATGGATGATACTATGAGTAGGAAGAGATCACACATAAATTGAAATTTGAATTAATATTCCTTTTTTTAACTCAATTTTGTAATACTTTAGGTTTTGGATAGGTCTCTTTATCAACTTTGACGGTTATATTCATTTTATATGATACTGACCAAATTTAGGGAAATAATAAAATAATCTTATTAAATTAAAAAGGACAAAGACTATAAGGCAAATAGATGTTGATAAAGAGATATGGAAAGGCATACCCAAGCAATTAAGGTGAAAATATCACAAATGAGAAGGTAGCACGAAGAGTGGACACTTACACACTAAAAAAATGGTGAAATATTTATATTCCCTACCCCTATTAAATTGTTAATTGTGTATGTATTTATTGTTAATATTTTGGAGCGAGTGGCATCTGTCTTCATGAGTAAGCTCAACTCCCTTGACCCTTCCTTCTTTAATTATTTCTCTTATGAAGAAATAGTGACGTCTGTCTTCTTGAGTAAGCTCAACTCCCTTGACCCTTCAACTACCTTGCCTCCCCTTATTCTGTCTCTATCCCTTAGGTTGAGGAGGCAATGGATTTGTTAGGGGGATCTGAAGTTTTGAGGGGGGAATTCAGGATTCCTCTGGTTTTCTTACCTAGGCCGAGGTGTGTGGGGATGTCGACGTTGTGTCCCTTTGACGCCTTTGATGGGTCGAAGCCTCATCATTATGATGTTGGTGTTGGTCGTTGTTGGAATGATTGCTCTCTGCTCATGAAGGGGGTTTTTGGTGAAGGAAGGTCTCATCTTCATTCTATGAATGGCACGGGTCCCCCCTTCCTCTATGTTGGTAGGGACAAATCATGTTCCTCTTTTTAATGATGTTGGCGCCGAAGAAGGAGGGGGTTTTGATTTGTCAAGGTCTTTAGCAGGGTCTTCGGGCTCATTAAAGCCATGTCTTTCCAATGTTGGTATGGTTTCTTATGACATCCCATTGCCTTCACCCACTTCTTATATTTAGGGTAATAAAGTCCTTCTTATTGTCTACTCGGATAGACAAGCAGTTGATGGGGTTGTTTGTGAAAACTCTATTCGTTTACAAAACATTACTATTCGCCAAAAAATCCTAAGAAAGGGGTATCTTCGGAGTCTGGCCCTAGTTTGGTAAGGGGAGTTGTGAATGAAGGCCCCTATATTCCTTTTTCTTCTCAACTGAAGGTGGCAACTCGACACTCTTCTACTTCTAATGTTTTTTGTCCTCTTAGAGAATTTTAGGCATTAGGTTCGATGGACCAATGATATTTTCCTCCTTCAATGTTCAAGGGATGGAAGGCTTATCCAAGTTTAATGCCCTAAAGCATCTTTTTGAATTAATAAAACCTGATATTGTCTTGTGCCAAAGATAATGTGTGAGGCGTCCAAATCTTGTGAAATTTTTCTACATATTTTCCCTGGGTGGGATTTTTGTGCAACGGATGCCCGTGGGCTCTCTAGGGGTCTTCTTGTGGCCTGGAACTCATCAATTGCTGATGTAAAACCATTTTATACTTGTGCTAGAATTTTGTTGGAAGGAAAGATCCACAATTTTGATGGGAAAGTTCATATCTTAAATTGTTATGGTCCTTATTCTGATAGGAAGCTATTTTGGGAATCTATGGAGAATAGTGGGATTTTGCAGCTTCCCTTTCTATCATGGGCAGAGACCTCAATTTAACTCTAAGTGGAAGGGAAATTTGGGGGAATGCACCCAGGTTGGATCCTCTTTCTCCTTTATTCATCCAACTCTTTCATCAAAATGATCTTCTGGATGTGGTACATGTCCCCTTAGCACCTACTTGGTGAAATGGTCAAGTAGGTGTAAATGTTATCTCAAAGAGGTTGGATCATTTTTTTATTGTTGAAGGTTTACTGAAAGATGCCCTAAA
Source organism: Larix kaempferi (assembly GCA_027924585.1). Taxonomy (NCBI): domain Eukaryota; kingdom Viridiplantae; phylum Streptophyta; class Pinopsida; order Pinales; family Pinaceae; genus Larix; species Larix kaempferi. Next base: position 1,664,657 of record BSBM01002098.1, on the reverse strand, counting down.
TTCATATCCTTGTCTATCAGTTTGGGGGTTTCTAATCACATCCCTATTTGCCTTCAATTGGATGTGGATAATAATATTTCCCATAAATTTCCATTTAAGTTTAATCATATGTGGCTGGAAGACGAAGTTTTTGTTAGGATGGTGGAGGATTTTTTTATCTCCTTTCAGTCAAATTATGAGGATACAACTATGCATGGGCTTGTGGTTAAACTTAAAGCGCTCAAACAAGCTGTGGTTAAATGGGAGAGGGGGAAAAAGGCCTCCCTCAAGCAGGAGTTGATTCAAGTTGAATATATCTCCACTCTCTTTTAAGAAAATCAAGCTAGTTGTTTGTTGAAGGAAGAAAGGGACTCTTTTAGAAGCAAGGAAAAATAAAATCCTGAAATTTGAAGTGGAATCGTGGCGTTTGAAGAGATGAGCCATATGGATCAAGCAGGTAGATTACAATTCTAAGTTCTTTAATAATTCTGCCAACCATCGTAGGAATGTTATCTCCATATGGGAGTTAAAGGACTCCTCGGGCAAGGAGATTAGCTCTCAACATGACTTGGAAAGGGATGCAGTGTCCTATTTTAGACATCTTTTTAAAGATCCCGGTGATCCTAGGATATCATATCAGGTAAAAGTGATTAAGCACTACCCAAGATTTTTCTCTAATGAAGATGGGAGGCAGGAGGGTAAGGTGGTCTCCTTGGGGAAAATTGAATCTGTGTTGAAATTTTTTTCCAAAAACAAAAGTCTAGGCCCTAATGGTTGGACTATGGAGTTTCTCATTCATTTTTTGGGCTTAGTGAGCAATGATCTGTTGGACGTGGTTGAAGAGTCTCAAAAGAAAGGGCATCTTTCTGGTTCTCTAAACTCTACCTTTCTCACACTTATTCCTAAGAGCTCAAATATTGAATCTTTTAACGACTTCAGGTCAATCTCATTATGCGATTTGGTGTATAATTTTATCTCAAAGATCATATCCAACGGGATCAATCCTTTCCTTGCAAAAAGCATGTCAGGGGAACAATTTGGTTTCCTGTCCAATTTTCAAGTTTTGGATGTCATAGACGTTGCCTAGGAGCGCTTCGCTCCATAAAATTCCATAAGTTAAATGCCTTTATTTTGAAGTTGGATTTGAATAAATCTTATGATAGGGTTGATTGGGTGTTCCTGAGGTTGGTGCTTCTGCAAATAGGCGTTCCTTGGGAGGTTACGAATTGGATTATGGCCTATGTATCTTTGGCCATGTTTGTTGGTGCTTGTTAGCGGTTATCTCTCATCTTTCTTTAATATTTCAAGAGGGCTTAGACAGGGGTGCCCCCTATCACCCTTGTTGTTCCTTCTAGTAATCGAAGGCCTTAGCAGACTTATTGGTCGATCTAAGTTAGAGGCGACCATGCAAGGGGTTATGTTATCCAGAAGGCATTTTATCACTCACCTATTATTCATGGATGTTGTGCTAATTTTTGGGTCTGTATTAGTGGAGGAATGGCAGAAGTATGATGTCATTATTCAACTTTTATGTTATGCATCAGATATGGTGGTAAGCTCTCATAAATCCAATCTTCTACATTATAATGTACAAGAAGAGTCTTCACGGCAGGTAAGAGCACTCTTTTCCTATCATTTTGAGCCCATGGATAAAGGGGTAAAATATTTGGGTTACCTTTTAAATCCAATTTTTTATTTTGTCAAGGATTGGATCTGATTGCTTAAAAAGATAGAGAAAAAAAATTGATTGTTGGTGCTTCAAGTGGTTATCTTTAGGTGGTAGATTAATTTTGGTGAAGTATGTCCTCGAAAGCATTCCAATGTATTGGATGGCTCTTTCCAAGACTCCAATGTCTATATTGCACAAGATTAGAAGGCGGATGATGAACTTCCTATGGGCTGGGAAGTTAGACAGTGACAATTTTCTTTTAGTCCATCAGAAGAAAATTTGTCTACCAAAATCTCTGGGTGGTTGGGGGATAAAAAACTTGTACTGGTTTAGTCAGGCCCTTTGTCTTAAAATATTTTGGAGGGGTCTTTTTGGCTCAGGTCTATGGAGTGTTGTTTTCAGAGACAAGTTCCTTAAAAAAGCTTCAGTGGAAGAATGCGTCAGAAAATAAAACAAATTGGTTTTTCGGTCTTCTAATATTTGGTAGGGGTTCATGAGAACTCTCCCTTGGCTTAGCAAGGGGGTCTCTTTGAAAATAGGCAATGGTGCCAATATAGTTATGGTGGTGCACCCCTTCATTGGGGAAGAGTCCTTCTATCTTTTGTCTAGGAACTTGGTTTATCATTTATCAAGTTTGGGCATCAATAGTCTGGCCCATATTATATCTTCCTCACAGGACTTGTTGGGTGTATCTTATTGGAATTCTGCTAATGATTGGAGGTTGTCGGGGCATTTGGTGGTTGAATGGGAACATTTCCTTGCTGGGATTCTTCATTTAGGAATCCGACTAAAGGTGGAGGAGGATGTCTTGGTGTGAGCAAGGGATAATAGTGAAGGGAAGATCAGTGTTAAAAATGCTTATGGTGTGATTATCAACTCAACTCTTTCTTATGTTTCCTATTGGTGGTATTTCTCGTTGTGGAAGTGATCATTGCCACTAAACGTTAAATACTTTATATGGTTATGTATGGAAAGCATAATTTTGACCTGTGATAACCTTATCAAAAGAGGTTTCACAGGTCGAAATTTTTGCTCTATGTGTAGGAACGTGAAGGAGGATTTACATCGCCTTTTTGTTGCTTGTAATTTTTGTCAACATGTGTGAAGCGTAGTTCTAGAGATGTTATAAGTTAAATATAAGTGGACACTCCCTCTTTAGAAGAGAATATAAGAAGCTAGGGGAATCATTTCCCACAGCTTAATTTATTTCCTTTTTTGTGATATGGGGAATCTGGAAGGCAAGTAATGCCTTAATCTTTGAAAATCTCATCCAGAATCCTCCTATGGTTGGCCTGAAAATTGTTAGCTTCTTCAAGGAATACTAGAATCCTCAAACTGCTAAAAATCCTCATGTTATTGTTGAACCAGTTCATGAAGTGGGAATCTCATATGGATTCTTTGATGTAGCTTCCAATTCATTCGAGAGTGGTGGTGGAATTTTGATCTATCTAGCTGACAACCATTGTTATCTTCTTAAACTGGGGTGTGGTATTGGTTCGAATACTAGGGCAGAGTTGCTTGCCCTATAGGGATTGTTACCGTTTGCTTGTTGGAGGAACCTTTTATCCTTATAGGCCTATGGTGATTCACTGGTGATTTTGGATTGGGCAATGGGACATTCTTCTTTGGAGGTATCCTTACTTCAACATTGGTGCAATCAATCCAAAGATCTAATGAAGTCTTTCAATAGATTTTCAATCAAGCACATCCACGGGGAATTAAATGTCTTGGCTGATAGTTTATCAAAGGAAGCAGTGTCTTTGTAGGAGGGACTATTATTATATGAGGAACTAAAAGACCTCTCCTTGATCAGTTCTAGCCCAATGCAGTTTCATTAGTTTAGTTTTTGTTTAGTCTCTCTAGATTTAGTCCTTTCTTAATAGAAGATATGAAGTGTTGTCGTCTTGTTCCCCTCTGTTTTTGTAGCCGCTTAGTTTTTGAAACTGTCACGACACAAAAGCATTTCCTTTTGACTTCATGTATGAACATTTTAACTTTGATTCTAGATGGAATATCAAGTTAAAAGTTTTTTTCCCTTGATAAAAAAATTAATATAGGAAGTCTTTAGTTATTTGAATTATTGTTATTTTTATTTTTTATTCTAGATTAATGATGAGAAGAATTCAAAAGAATAAAAGGGGATTGACAAATTTTTAACATATATTGCCATATCACATCTATAAACATTATAATTCTTTAATTAATTGAAGTTAAGTTATTTTAATATGTTCTTACAAAGTTAAGATGTGGAAAGTTGAGGAAGCAAAGTTTGAAAGACAAGGAAGGTACTTAATACACTTCAAACTTGATTGGATAATTAGAAGGACAGTAATTAAAAATAAATTAAAAAATGACAAATAATTAATTATAATAAATTTTATTAAAATTGATCATTGCTAATAGTTAATCTCATTTATAATTAACTAATAATTTTTCAATTAATAATGAATAAACACATTCTTCTTCATGATTATAATTAATATATTCAAACTAATTAATAAAAGAGAATATTTAGACAATTCATTTATTGTAACGAAGAAAAGAAATGTATTTTGAGTTTTGACAAACTGTATTTAACATTTCTATGTTAAAGAAATTGTGATGTTTATTTACCATGTGTTGTATTGGAAAAATAAAGTGTTTTTTTTTAACTTTTGGAAAGTGCATTTTACATTTCAACGTTAATACTAAGGTAATAGTGGTGTATGTTAAATTATTGTGTTCATTTTTTTTTTTTGTAGTTTTAAAAAATTCATAATTTTTTATATAAAATTATAAATGATAAGTTTTTATTATTATTATTTTAAAAATATACAATGTGAAAACATAAATTTTATTGGTTTTAATTTGATTATTTATTAGTTGGAATTTTTTTGAAAAACATAATTTTTTTAATTAAAAATGTTACAACAATGTTGTAAATTTATTAGTAGAATTTTGATATCATAGTATTGGGATATTTTGATTATATTAGTAAATTAATAATGATATTTTTTTATTAATTAATTGTATGAATGAATATAGATTTATTTTAACGATGTATCATTAACTACTCAAAAAAATCATTAAGACAAAATTTTTGATAATTAAAATATTTTTAAGTTTAAATGAATTTATATTTAATCCTTGGTACATATGTTTTACTTGGTTTATGCTTGTACATTTATACCAAAATCTTTTTAATTATTTGAGATTTTTTTCCTTTTTGCTATTATATATATGGCTAAGTGACAAGGCCTTTGAAACATTTTGTTAATTAATATATCAACAAATGCATTTTCAAAATACAAGTAAATTATTTCGATTGAAAACTACCATCAATACATGAGATACACAACTATATTATTGAAAATTTACAAAATTTTATAAAATACAATATTCTTAACCGACTTCATCTTATTTTTGAATGTGAAGTTTTTATAATTATTATGTACTCAACATATATTATTTGAGTCGAGACATTAGTTTGGGTTCCGTTGGATATTTTTATTGTCAGCATAAAGTTTAACCTTGTAAATTTAATTTAATTTATATATATTTTTATTTTTTTGTTGTTTTTCATTGGTTGAAAAGTGATGATGTAATTATCGGGAAAAGCGAGTCGATTATTTTTTCCATCTGTCCACCTGACATCATCAGTAGCAGGGTGCAATTATGGCGTGACATTACCATAGTTATGACGATTGTGACATCTTCCAAAGCATTCCAAAGTTGATCTTAAGTATGGAATAACCGAACATAATAGGAGCAAACAGCACTATCGCAGTAACCAGAACGAAATTACAATTTGATATTAGTTTTTGATGCCATGAAAATTTTGTTACCTATAGATGTCTTCTCGGTGTAAGCGTTCATCCATTGTCGCTAGCTTGGTGGTAAGCCTCAATAAATTCCCACCGTCATAGTCCACTATTTTGGGTCGAAATAATACAAGGCAGGATGCTCGCAGGAAGAAGACTAACCTGAACAACTCCAGTTCAAAGACTAACCTGAACAAATCCAGTTCAAATTACAGGAAGAAGACTAACCTGAATAGCTCCAGTTCAAATTGCAGCATTTATCACTACTTAGTAGGATCAGAAATCTCAGGTATGTCCTGGAATCATTCCTCTACATTCACCAGTATGGAATGACGTTATCTTTTTCTTGACCCCTCTTTCCACATATTAATAAAAACAAACATAACCCGAGCTCCCATGGGAGAAAAAGGATTCATTTTTTCTTGCCTTTTTTAACCATCTTGTGTTATGTGTTCAAAACTTCAGGCATCTCTATCATGATTGAGGCAACACTTTAGAAAACACGATCTTAAGCCTCAGATCTTTTGGATTCCGTCCACGTCTAGGAGTTGAAACGCTTCCAAGATGAAGAAATAGATGGGTGTATTAATCTATTAGATTCATGATTCTGAGCTTGCACAAGATCTACAATGCAATTTCTATCTTTGCCAATTCCTTGCACACATATACAAAGGAAAATAGCATGTTAAAATAATCAAAAATTATTTTAAATCTTCACAAATAGTCTATCATTCAACGGAAAATTAAACACTGACAGAGCATTCTTACAGCTTGTATTTCGCAACATTGTGTTTCCAAATTAATCTTTTCATTGATAGATTTATGATTAGTTATAACTTCTCAACTTTTCATTTTCATCCCTGTCATTAATCCCTGTGGGGAAACCATGTCTCGCCATCTACCATTGCCTCCAACAGCTGGAGGGAATGACATCCCTTGACTTTAATAAAAAAAAAATTAATCAGATACATTAAAAATAAATTTTACTAAACCTTTTTAAATAAAGAAGAAAATGGAGCTGGCATGCATGCAACATAACAGTGATAGTAGTACCAGCAATAGAGGTTTCCTGATAAATAGATATGATCTTGACGGAAGTTGTCCCACCATACAAAAGAAAAGGATAATTTATTGGTCTTGATGGAGGTTCAAAATCAATCCATTGATTTTGGTGTTATATCATTTTGCATGCTTCGATGTTGGTTCTGCTTCTTTCACGGTTGCTTCCAGTTGGAAGTCTTGCTCGATTCCAGCTTGGAATCATTAGAAGTGAAACCCCCTGCAACCATGAAATTTCATCCACATCTCAGCTAGAAATGTGTCGTTATGGTGTCAACCAGATGCCAAAATTGTAAAATAATTTACAAGAGGGTTATAAAGTAATTGAACTATTTGTATCACTCTCTCGTAGTCGTTTTCATAATCTTCGTGGACATAAACATACAAATGGGAAAGAAAGTAGTGCATATCTTTAAATGAATACATACGATTTGATAGATAGCACTGATATCCATAAGTGAAAAAAGCCTTGAGCAATCATACCACGTCTGTTTTTACCCTTCCCTTGAAGTTGCTTGATCATAAAATTCTCTCTCAATCGAGAGTTTGTCAATGGATTCATGAGTAGCCTTGGAGAAGAGATTCTCATCGTAACAAAAGAAGAAACAATGGATGCCTGGCCTGAGAGCCATGCAACAGGACACGTGATTTCACTAAACAATAATGAAAAAAATTAACAAGAGCCACGAGGTGGCAATGTTCCCGACATTGCCACCTGGGCTAGTTGATAGTTTTTTGCAATTGGCGTGAAAGGATTAAACAAATAGCACAATCTAAACAAATAACACTATCAGAATAATGATTCTTTAGTATTGCAAAATATCCATTTGCAAATAAATATTGCAATGTTGCTTCTAGTAACCAATCTTATTCTATTTTGTGATTCTATTTTGTGATTCGATTATGAAAATAATAATAATAATAGCACATATGTAATTGCATTCCATATCTTGTTGTATTTTTAGTGATTTGTGAGGCTTAATACTTAAATGTCTTAAAAGAATTAAGAGAGAATATGATATATACTTGATAATATAATATATTCTTTTAGATAAGTTAAAAAACATATATAATGCCATAGCTATCATTAGATCACATGATAATCAAATTTGTTAGGTTCAATGTTGTTGTTGTTATATCATAAGTATAGTACACACATTAATACATTTTAGTACACATAAACATAACTAAGGCATAACCACAATAAAAAAATTGTGCTAACTTAATAATGTAGGAAACTTATCAAGACATAGATATCAATGGTTGCAATGGACTAGAAAACTTGATTAACTAACAAGACATAGATATCAGTAATTGTCCAGGCACCATCTATGAAGCCCTGCGAATGTCTCGGATGAAGGACCTTTTAAAGCACAGGCTCTAGAAGTCAAGGATGTGTATTGTTTTTTTTTCTAATATCGAGGAATTATCATCATATATATAGAAAGTATTGTAAAGTATGCAATAACAAAGGGGCCTAGTTTCCGGACATGGAACTTTTTTGCCAACCACTAGTATAAATATAAGACTCAAAATAAGATTTTTGTAGGTAATATATCTTGTGAAAACAAAGTCAAGATCAACATTGAACCTCGCAAATGAAAATTGACATCTTGATTCAAACCCTAAACTCTCAATAATTTCTCATAACCCCTAGAGACATGAATGAGATCCTTCTCTAACAATCGCTGGAAAAAAATATAGAATTTTCAACCTTTGGCTTACATAACAATGGCACATGATTATGTGATTTCCCAACAACGTTTTGAAGAGTTAATCTTAATATTAAAAATAGTAAGTATACATAGGTATTAGCTTTTCTTTTTCATTGGAATCTACTTATTCTATTATATAAACATCAATATACAATTTTGAATTGGCCACAAATTGAATGATCGTAGACCCAGATTATAGGTCATTGAATTTATATATATTTATAGTGTTTGGATGTAGAAACAAAGATTTTTTAGTGTATGGATGTAGAAACAATAACAACAACAAACTGCATAATGTAATAAGTATAAGCTTCTTCATAAATACAGCATCAAAATCAACTTCCACCCTTAAACAAAATTTCCTTCAACTAGCTTTCCTTCCCTGATCAATATCATAAAAAAAATATGTATCAATACATATATATCGAATTGATCTGATGATCAAGTTTATGTATAGCTAAATTTAATGCCTCACATATAAAGTGTATTGTTGGATATACATCAAGTAATACATGTTATTCAGATAGGAAATAAAGGCAGTCAACTAAGAATTATGTGATTGACTCACTTAGATAGTGTACCGAGTACCAGGCATTCAATAGGAAAACCAAAATTGTAGATTAAACAATATGTTGCTTGAGCCTCTCATGAATTAGTTCTTGTGAGTCAAGCAGAGTTTTGAAGTCCTATTTTCTGCTCATGTCTATAACAAATTTAATGCCTTGGTAGATCAGTCATCAAAAAATGCTCTGTTGTCCTCCACGGTAGGTGCTCATCACAAGACAAGTTAGACCAAGGGGAGGGCAGCCTAGCATTGGTTTTGAGGTGACAGGTGGCAAGCAGATGGGAGTGGGTGCATGCATACAAAGGAAATGATGCAGACTCTATTGTGCGAAGGCTCAAAAGGTTACATGCAAAGGCGAGGTAAGGGAGATCGAAGGTAAGAAGGCACCTTCATTGTAGTGAACCTAGTGTACACTCAAGTGGTGGCAAGGAAGGGTGGTGACGGTTAACTAAAACCAAAGCCTCCATTCTTCTTGTCCTCCGAACTTCTATTCTAAAGAGGTTTCTCTCTATGCGGTCGAGCTCTGGGGGGTTTACAATGTTGATAGTTAACAAGGGAGCAAGAGGTCTGAAGGGACATAGGTTTAGCAATATGCGATGGGTGGCAAAGGAAAGGAAGTTGTTTTCTCAACTCACCTGTGGAAATTATAGTGTCAAACTTGTTTAAAACTTCTACTGTGTTCCTATATTGGCTTGCTTTTTTTAATTTTTGGCAACATTATGGAGTTGATTCTAACTATCAATTTTTGCAACTTTTGAATTCTCAATTTTTATGGGGTGCAAATGGTTGGGATGAGGATCTTCATAGTGTTGTTCAGATGGGATTTGTGTTTTTTCCCTTCAATATGTAATAGAGTACACTCTTAAAAATGATAATAACAAGAATTATAAACCTATAAGAGGGATGGATCATGAATTAGTATTGACAGTAATCATTCCACTTTTACCAGAAACATACATTTTACCAAAAATATATACCCTTTCTAGTATTCAAAATTCAATTCATCTAAGAAAATGAAAATCAATGCAAACATATAAATGGTATCTTATCTGTTTGTCCATTAAAATCGAAGTTACGATGTGTACAAGTTGAAAGTAGTGCAATAACCAGAAAGGCAATAAAGTTTTTTTTTCATTCAATAGTATTTGTCACTTTAAGGAAATGCGTGAAAGTAGTTACCACCCAAATTAGCCTTTTTTTTCCTAAAATAGACTTCGATAAATAAAATTCAATTCTCAACCAATAAACCTTTTCTTGAGAAGTATTTTCCCATGCACTCTCAATAATCTTCTAATAAATAATATAGCGCAACATCCTATATCAACACCTTTACACAGAAATTCACTAATGTGAAGATTACAAGGTCATCATCACCCAACTCTTCCAATTGTCAAAAAGCCATGTAGTGATTTAACAATCTCTAAAAAGGAGGCTATCAATATTTTTAAAATATTCTAAGCAATAATATACTTAAGAGTCTTACCACAAACATTTATGGTACATACAACAAGAGTTGTAAAATAGAAGCTACTTTGGGAAGAGCAGCGTGTGGTTCTCGAATCTATCTTGTTATTACTAGCTTGGATAGCTTTATATACGATTTGTTATTTGAAGCTTTGTCTTGGCCTTATTCGATAGATTTAACAAAGATAACCATGTTGTCTTAACCCACCCTCCTCCTTATTATGTAGTTGAGGGTTTCTTCTCATCATGTAGAGGAATTCATATCAAGACGAAACTCTATAGAAGCAATCCCATAAACCTTTTTATTCAATATGATTGATGAATCCATTTCAAAGGAGCTCCATAGTATCATCCTCTTGCTCTATAGTTTTAGTAGGAATTGTATTCTAGTTCTTAGATTTTAGTTGAAGTAGGAATTAGAATATATCCCTTATGAATAGTTGAGATGGGATTGTCGGGACTCTCTTGAATAAAGCACTAGTAACTCCATATAATCTTTGCTCCTTGACTCTCTTTTATTTAATCTGTGTAGTAAGTCAAGTAGGTATGTTAATAGTAAGTGAGGTAGGTAGGCTGTAAAGAGATAGAAACATTAGAACTAAACCTAATCTAAAACTAAGTCCTAATCTAAACTTGCCATGTAAACAGCTTAGAACTCAGTACTTACTCATTCACTAACCACAAACCACTAAGTAGAAAGAACAAGTAGAGGAAGTCACTAGAACAAGTGTAGATCCTTTTGTTGGTATTGCTTATAGTGAAAACAAGTAAAGGAAATGACATAAATAACGTGGAATGAATGTGGAATGGAAGGCCCAACTTTTCTAGGAGACAAAAACTGCTGCGGTGAAAATTATCTGTCGAAGTCAATAGGAAACATATATTATTATATTAGTAAACACAAGGAAATGAATATATACCAGAAAGGTTGCTTTATAGACGGGTTGTTAGTTGGAGGATGACAGTAAATACATTTTATTCCCTAACGGGGACGTGGTGGTAGACTGAAATAAACCTTCCCTCCCCCCTGCATGTCTATCTCTGCTTCACCCAAGCCTCCAAAATGTTATTCGTGTCAGCTGCTAAAGGTAAAGCCTATAAGCTGTGACCATCCATCCGGTGCTTATAAGAAGTCTAGCTAGTTGACTGAGCTGATGAGCTTGACCCAGTTGCTTACTTAGTAGAAGAAGAGCCAGTTCACTGAATGAAACACGAGCATCAGAATCAAAGGTAGTCATCCTGTTTCGGGTTTATGCGAAGTACCCCAAATAAGGAACCCCAAGTAAGGACACCAAGTGAAGTGAGTACACAAAATGAGTTCACCCGCAAGGTAAATGGAGTCACCTGGATATGGCCAACCGAGCAAAGAAGGTATGCTGCGGGCTTCTCTCCTGCGTCTGCGATCTGATTCTTATAATGCCTGCTAGTTATTGGGATTATGATTGCCAAGCATTGCCAAGGATCGAGATAATGGCTAATCACGTAGCCCTACTGCTGGTGAAGCAGAAATGCTACCTGCCAAAGCTACTGGTTCTAAGCTGCCTGTACTGCGAGCCTCTTGGGATGGCCCATAATTAAGCTATCTGGCAGATAAGTAAAACGATATAAGGTAAAATAAAAGTCCTCAAGGGTAGAGTTTCAATTGCTATGGTTTCGCCGAGATGAAGGGTTGATTTTTTGTTCTGGCTTGTGTGGGGATATGTGAGCTGCTATGTGTTGGGGCTATGTATTGGGAAGGATATTCCGTTGGCAAGGAAAGATAATACGTGTGATGAAAATAAATAGGGAGAGACCCACCTGACGGAACAACATTCCTCAGAGCTTCCTCATCCAACTAACGGAACACCATAAAGCTTTCCCATAAGCACCTGTAGGAGACAGGACAGCAAGATTAATCATATAAGTAATACCGGACGATTACACATTAGGCTTTCAAAATGTGCCCAAAATGTGCCTAGCATTATATTGTCAAGCTTACTTGATTGCATTTCACAGTTAATTTTTGTGTAAAGGATTTTTTATCACTAAATTTTCTTTTGGAATGGCCTAGAGTTGTATCAGCTAACATAGATATGGCATGGGTATGTAAAATGGATACATTTTTTTGTGAATCTCTTAATTTTGTGAAGTATAATGTCTTTGGGTATTAGAGATCATTTTCATTTTTATTAAAAAGGAATTTATGATTACTTATTGATATAATGAGATTTGATATTGGTTTTTTAGTTAAAATGTTTTCAGATTGAATTAGTAATTTATTCTTTTTTTTAAAAGGGAAAAGTGATTTATTTCTTTAATTTAACTGGGAAAAGATTACTTTCTTCTTTAAAAGCATTGATCAAAGAACATAACATCTTTCTGTGATTATCTATTGGTTTAGAAGATAAATACTTTAAGAAATAATTGTGTAATGCATTATCAAGTTAATCATTTTATGTGTTGGTTAAGATCGAAATCTTTATTTCTTGCATTGATTAAATTAGAAAATTGTAACTACTTTAGCAATTTCTTAACCTTTCCTAGTAAAACAATGGGCCTTGATCCCAAAGAAAACTAGTAAAAGACCCTATACTATGTTATTTGGGCAATAGTTCGAAAGAAATTTCGAACAAACCGATACAGGCCCCAACCTAGGGACTATTTGTTCTAATTGAGACTTTATTAAATTTGTAAAAAAAACACTTATTATTGAATGGAAACTAGTCTGAGTAATAACTTAAAGTGAGAAATAAGTACCAGGAAATTTATTAACAGGTAAGAAAATTGTCTAGGTTTTTAAAAAAGGGCTTAGTGTAATCTACAACCTACGTCTCTTTTGTTCAAAACAAAAATAGATCTGTCATTGAACCATTTCCCTTAACAGGAATCCTTGCATAAAAAAAGAGAGATTAAACCGCAGGAACTCACATTGGATCACTCAGCTAAATAGAGGAAACAAATTGGGTTAAATTCTATTACCCATAATTTTAAGAGTGTTTAATAAAACATTAAATTCATTTCAAATCAGAGGAAGAGAACCTCGACAAAATTTATTCCCATAATGTTAAATCACAATCGTTATATTTTTCATCATTGTTTAAACCATTGGAAGTTTTAAAATTATGAGCTTAAATGGTAAAGTAAACACTAATAAACTAAGCCCATTTGGCGAATTTGGGGAGTAAAACTTACAGAGTTGTAACAAATTTTGAGCATAGCCTTTCATTGACCATCGTTATAAAGTTTAATGAAAAATCCACAAAATGAATACAAGAAGACAAATCCAATTTCAAAAAGAGCAATCAGTTGAGCATTAAATCCCACAATAACCATAACAATCGACGGCTATTGGCATAGATAGAAGCCTCTGAGCATTAAATCCTACGATAACCATAACAATCTACGGGTATTGGCATAGATACAAGCCTCTAAAGCAGAAAGGTGACCAAAATGTTATATCAAAATACACTTATTATAACTGTTTGGGCAAAAGATACTTCGCCTAGAGGTTGAGATCCTCATCTGCCATTGATTTTCCCTCTGCAAATCCTTTCACATCCAACACCCAAACTCCATGCATATTTGTAATGGCATAGAGAGGCGGGAAGTCCAGATTGAGCTATCCGCCGCCCGCTTTCTGTCGGGCATTAGAACAGGCCCACACCTAGCTAGGATTTAACAATGTATATATAGTAATCTCTCTATCTAAAACTTGGAAACGAGCTGCTGCATCCCTGTGGAACACCGGAACTTATTAATAGGGCTCTTAAAAAGGCAATCGAACTGCAATTACAACTATATCACAACTTCGACTATTGTTCAATCGTTCAAGTTCTATAATTAATTCATAGTTATTGATATGTTTAAAATCGGGAATAATAGCTCCTATGTATTATTTAGATGTTACAAAACTTTACACATCAACTTTCTTGGATGGCCGGTGGCGGGTATAGCTGTAAGCTTTTCCAAAAAAACTATTTAACAGTGATTCTAGAGTGTGTAGATTAATAAGAAAGAATTCTTGGCATAAGTGATGGGGTGTTTACCCTGCACTGGCAGCCTCCCTCTCATGCATCCCACCAGCTCTGACCACCATGCGTTGCACGCTACACCAAATTCTTCTTTGAAAAGAAAGGAAGCAGTAAAATATTCTGGCATTGTTACAATGTAGATGCTCATCTATTCATAAAATAAAAACACCAAAAACAATTTCTAAATAGTCTCAATCTTTGATACCAACGCATCATTACTATTATTATTGAATTCCCCAGGTCCTGCATCTTTGTATCTTGAATAATTTGTGTAAATCTGTAATCTGAGTCGTGAAAGAGACCAATTACTGAAAGGTGGTTGCATTTGTTGACAAACCACACAAATCCCATTTCTTCTTTGCATCGGAAGCTTTGATGAGAGCCACATGAAGCAGGGGTACATAAAAGCGAGAGGAATGTTGCTTATTCCCCAATAGCCCAGCCCTGCAAAGTTGGAGACAAACTTAAACACCACCGCTGTAAACATAAATCAACAATGGCGTGAGTTTGAACATGACTGAAAGATGGGGTGCTACTTTGAAAACAAATTGGGTGCGGGGTTCTCTGTTTTGAAATTGCAGCGTAACTACTGCTTCTCAAATCTGGATATAAATATAGATCTGGATATAAATATATGAAGGTAAAAAATATGAGCATAATAAATCTATGATCACAACTATTAGTTACTCTTATTTTTGTTAACTCAGTCCCTGGTGGAGATAAAATTGACACGACGACCTTATCCTGGTAAATCTCTATGCAATAAACTGTAGTAGGTTTGGCAAATTATAAAAAACCTGGAATTAGGTGAAGTAAGCTGGCCTTCTACTAGTACTAATAAACCGACGAATTATAATTTAATAATGACGCATTGTACTTGGTAATTTATTGTGCATTCAACTGGCAAATAGATTGTGAATTACACTGCGTGAATATTGCCTTCAAAACCTTTTCGTATAGTGTTAAATTCCTCCGCATAAACCTGCCCTTCATAATTTTTTAGCGGGGCAGTAAATTATCTGTCAACCTGACCTCTTCACTGCCGCATTAACTTGGTAAATTATTTATAATGGACGTTGGGCTTATAGCCGGTAAAATTACATCAACGAAAGCTGGCCTATATCTCACCAATAACATTGGCAAATATCCGTGCATAAACCTTGTAAACAATGTGTTTCCACCATCTGCATTTCTGAGTACCCTGAACGACAAGTCCTTGTGTACCCCTTCTCTCAACAATGGTCTACAACCAAGCTTTGAGTCTTTCAAGGGATAGTGGCAGATGGCCAGGTTGTTTGCATTGATCAGAAAACTATAAGACTAAAACATCTCATCAATAGCTTATTCCATTAAACTTGACAAAAGCCTGCAATAAAATTAAAAATTAGAAGACGTCATCCCCTCGCCCCCTCTTGGGAAGGGAAAAACCAGGATGGCATCACAATCTGCAACCAATAAAAATTCAAATTTTGTTTAATAAAATATATTTCCAACTATAGAATAAATATAATATGAAGAAAATTTATAGGTTATATTTATAGGCTATAGGATAAAATAATAGGTTCTTAGCGATATATACATGATCCCCTTCTGGGACATAATAAATAAAATTGTATATAGCTTAGTAAGCCGCATGTTATGAAGTGAAGAAACATGTCATGGTTGTGGCAGCTAAGTGGAAGGTGCATGCATGCTAGTCGCTAAGTAGAAGCCACAAGCATTCTTGAAAACCATTTTTTTGGTTGGTGAGTTTTGGATTAAATGTTAAAAATATTAAATAAATTTCTTGCACTTTTAAATTTTATTTGTTTCTTTTGTATTCTGTGTTTTTATGTGACCGATCATACCTTGAAAGGCTATGTTGCTTCTATGATTTTCCATTATCTAATAGGATCATAAAGAAATTATTCTCTTCCACCTCAATACGCATTGAAATCCGCCGATGTCTACCAAAATCTGACTAGTGCAGGTAAGAAACATAAGAACATGCTTACAGAGTATTCCATGTTCCTCTTTCCTGTAGTTTGGAAAGAAATAAAGCATGAAATATCTATTGCGATTCTTTGCCTGGATCATTTTTATGTAGTTTGGAAGGAAAGAAAAATCCCTTAGAAATAGAAATACAAGAAACATCTATTGCGATTCTATGCCTCAACCATTATGTGAGCATTGGTATTGTAGAGGCTTCGTCATGATGCCCTTCTCACTACCAAAAAAAAATTAGTCAACATCTTTTGTTTTCTCCTTTTCCACCTTGGTGGTGAATCTCTCAATATTGGACAAGTTTGCGAAAGTTTTCACATTAATACTATTACACTAACTTTGTGAATCCCTCTATGTGAATAAATGGATTTACATTGATTTATTAATAATAGCATAGTAGATAAACATGAATTAAGTGATAACAGGTACCACAACTATTAAGAATTAGATGGTCGGAACCAACCTAAGCAAAGCTATTATGGGGGTTTACAGGGAGATTTGATTTTATTAATAGCGATGGAGTAATCATATCTTAAGATGGCATCCATGTAAGAGCCCTTAATTACTAAGTAATCATAGGTTTTATATTAACTAAATACTGTCAAAACCTCGTACTCATAAGCAACCAATGAATGAATTCTTGTTGCGCTGACTGACCATAGTAAGAAAGAAGGCTTATGTCCCATGCATGCCTTATTGATTTAAATTAAGTTAGTAATCTAAGCCATAGTCTATCTGAAACAAACAACTATGCGATTTGGCTTATGTATGTTATATTCCTATCATCTAGGAATAAACAAAACTTGTGAAGCAATTGTTGCAGTGGTGACCCAATTTACAATAAGGACATTCAATTTATTAAACAAACAGATGTCAGAATCGCCTTTAGTAACCCCTTGCATCTGAAGAACGTGGTAGTATTGGGAAGGAATAATCACTCGATTTATTCATGTTTCTTTGAATGCCTAGTTCCCTAAATATATCTGTGAGAGAAATGTCTTACGAGGGTCTATAGCTAGCAGTCAATCTAATTGAAAAATCCCCTCTTCCCTCGCTCGTTGCCTTGCTTGTTTCTAGTCGCTTTTTATGTAAATTCCTGATATAGTCCCTCCCAGTGACCAACTCTTTAAATGAGATTAAAGTGAGTGAATGAACTCGATTGCCACTCTTTTCATTTCTTTTTTTTGAATGCATTCATGAAATTAATCCATGTATTCAATTAGAGATATACTAATATCTTTGCACTTTATTTATCTAGAATTGGATGAATATTCATGCCTCACATAGGATGAATGACTGAATGAAGGAGAAACAATGAGGAATTACTAGTCTTGTGCATGTACTATTGAATTTAATTCTTAGTACATATTCCAATAATCTAAGCAAATCCAAGTTTCCATCCTCATGAAAACACTAGCTAACACCAATGTAATATGAGGGCTAATAGGGAAAATGTAAGACAACCATATCTACCAAGTAAGGAATGATATAAAATAAAGTTAGTCGTCATCATTTCATATTTGAGGAGAGTTTTCAACTAGAATAGCCCATCATCAAACCCAATTTAATGCTATTCAAAATTGAGAGTTTAACAAAGATGCTTAATTCCAAGTATTGAAAGCAAAGCCAATGCCATGTTCATTTCCATTTTATATTTTATAAACTTATTTAGGCTTGGAAGACATATTGACTTTTTTCAGTGATGTGAAAGTTCAGAGGCTTGTCTTAAATAACTATACCAATACCCAATTATTGATATTACTTAGGACATAATCTTCTATTATCATCAACCTTAGTAGCCAAAGAGGAGATCAGCTTTGATGATAACCGTAGGATATACATCTAGCCTAAAGTTTAGAATCCCAATCAATCATAATTGAATTATGAAACCATTTATTTCTTAATCCATTAGTAATATCTAATCTCTAATTAATGAAATGTACTTTCAGTGCTAGAGTTGTTTCTGTCTATAAAATAGTTATGTTATTGATTGAACTAAACTAAGACACACTCATTAAGCACTTGATGTTTTCTAATATGCTTGGTTTGGCTAGTGCTTTATTTGTGCATAAAGTGACAAGTTGTTTGAAATAGGATATAGTTACAAGTAGTGCTCATTGTACATTGGATCCTTACTGGATCGATAAGGTTCAAAAGGACATGTTGGAATCTTATTAAGTAAGTCGAAAAATTTACAATCCCAATCATATATGTATTTTTGGCAAGTTTATTAGTTTTTTGTAGGTAGAAAATTAATAAATTGTGGTCGAAGAAAATGTTATAATTGAGGAATTATGCCTTGGGGTATTTTCTCCCACAAAAGGTTATGTACTCATTTTTATAACCAAGGGAGAAAGATGCAATTCTCTTCCACTTTGCATGTCCCCTTGAAAGCATTGAAACCATTTATCTTGTGTGCAGTATCTTTAATCGGTTTCAGTAGTATTATGATGAAAACACAGTGATGTTAAATTGTGGTTGTGGTTAATCTTGAAATAGGCTTAAGAACGTGGAGGAAAAGTTAGTGTGATAGTTGATAAAGTTGGAGGGCATGTTAATTTATAGGGTAGTGGAGGAAACATTAGTGTGATAGTTGGCCATTGGTGGTGGCTATTGGCCACGCATTAACTCAATTTGCTGATAGATTGATCCTTCATAAAGAATGTCTTCTCAACCAGTAATTATATACATAAAGAAAAACGTATAAAGTGTAAATAGATCTCATAAAGAGACTCACCGGATTTATTCTGTCATTTCATTTGATTTCAATGATATCAGAGGTAGTTGTACATATTTATCCACTATTGCATCCGAGGTCAGTTTCTTTCATTGACCCAGTTATATACCTTCTATCCAGAATCTAAGAAAGTGCGCTCATAAAGAGATATTGTAACCTAAAACCATTTGATTTCAACCATATCAACGGAAGGTATATTTATCCATTTGATTTAAACGATATCCGAGGTCGGTTCTTCCTTCATTGATATATTTATATATACCTTATTTATGTATTTCTCTAGTAGCAAGTCATCTAGCTCTCTCGACTTCCCTTTGCATCTTGATTACTTGCTTGTAGTAGAAGCAAAGAGGACTTTCATGAAGAGGTGGAGGTAAAGTACAAAGTGTTATTGTGCCAAGAATGATTTCCTGGTATGATAGATGTAACCCACCTATTGCAGTTAGGTTGTAGAAGGGAAACAAATTGAATGGTATCGGCCATTCTATTCAATATTAGAGTCTATATGTTTGTTCATTTTCTCCTTGTTGCAAAATTCATACAATTTGGGTCTGTTAAACTTTTAGCAATTGCAAACCACCATCCAACGCAGGTGCAATGTCAAGGACATTGCTACCTCGTGGCTCTTGTTTCAAATATATAAAACACAAATGGCTTATATGTAGAGAAAAGCCATAAATGATCCAATTCAAATGCATATCATTTTTAAAAAATTTGCAATGTTTTTCTTTATAATATAATAATAGGCTTTTATACATGCACGAATATAATGATTTTAAATAAATGTAAATTTAAAATTTTAATCTTTTAATTATATTTGAAATAATAATAACAATTAAATTTAATATTAATGTTTTTAATTTGATATATAGAAAGAGATTTAAAATTTAAAATCAGTACTTTAATACATTCACAATTAATATAAACACTTCAATAAACTATAAAATAAACTATAAACACTTAATGATGTGCGGCATAAACAACTTCTATCAATGTTCTTAATACTTGTACACCAATGTTCTTAATACGGTGTTCTAAAATTGAATGATTTACAAATTTTATGAAATTCTTTTTCTATCTATGTGCCATAGTCTATAAAGTAAAATGCTACAAATAAAATGTAAAAGTGTATCAATAATGTTGATTTTAATTTGAAAATCCCAACACCCAAAATGTCCAGTTAAACCAACTAATACCTGTTTCATTTACAATAACTTTACTTGTTCCATTTACAATTAATTTTTCTTTTTCCCGTTGCCAAATATTATTACAGTTAAAGCAAACACACGCTAAAAACCCATTATGAAAAATTATATGCAGAGCAATCATTTCTTCTCAACTCTACATACTTCTAAAATGGAGTATCCATTGAAAAGCTAAATCCATTTAGTTTTTAGCTCACAGAAACACATAGAAACTGGCTTTCAAGTGAAGATGACAGAGGAATACATGCTTGCATTAATGTTGAGCACAAATAAGACATGGTGAAATGGAAGGATATACAAGATGAGAATAGCGGGTGGAGTTTTAAGAATTATTTTTTCAAGTAATGTAATTAATATATATACACACACACACACACAAGAACGAGTAAATTTTTTTAATATCAAAAACCCAAATGTGAATTCATTTGGAAAGTTGCAGACTAGTCTTCAAGACAATATAGTAAAATATCATATTGCAAAACAGAACTTTCAAGTTCCACACTGTCCATAAGAAGGAAAACTAGAAGACTAAATACAACTCTAAAAACTAAAAGACTTATTAAACATACGAACTGTCCCAAGAGGACACTGTAAAACATATTTTAAAGACCTATTGATTTGCTAAGGGAAGTCCCTGGACTTTTCCGGTCAGCATGCTCTGGGTAGGATTCTAATTCATGGTGGACATGGGCTTCAAAAGCCATGGTTCCCAGCTGAATTTCCACCAGGAGAAGTTTGTCGGATAGAACCTGATTCACCTGATTCTGCTCCTGTCTTTGGGCCTCTAACATCGTTGCATGTTCTTGTTGGATTACTCGGGTCTCATGAACCGACTCCTCCATTTTCTCCATGCTTTCCTCCATTTTCTCCAATCTTTCCTCCACTTTCTCCTTGAGCCTTCTTATGCTTCTTTTCTGTGCTTTCATGGCCTCTTTCAGCGTCCACAAACGTATCCCCATGGCCACAACCTCGTGCTCCAGGCAACAGTCTCGACTCTCATCGCTTGAATCCATTCCCTTGCTCCCTTCTCTAAACAATTGCTTTATGCGCCCAACAGAAAAACTCCTTGAAAACCTCTTGCAAACAGAGAAGTAGAGGCAGAGCACAAGACGAAAGGTGGTAGATTGCTTCTTATCTCCTTTCGTATTATCCCAGGAAGCTTGGAGAGGAAAATGGTAAACAATCCGGACATGGTCTCCCATTAAGACTCCCACTTCCGTTGATGTAGACTCGTACTCTCCCGGATCCCAATTCTTAACAAATAGTACTATGCTTGCGTCGATCTACCTCAGCGAGGAGTTGAAAGTCGAACAAAAGGCGTACGGGAGCACCTGAAAATCCATTCCACCTGCTTTCTTCTCATAAGTGAAAAGACTATCCCAACTGAAATTTAATTCCAATAACTCCATAAGGAAGTACCTCCGCCTATTCCATTTAATTCTCCATGCACGTGCACCTACCACTTAGTTCATCCACCTACTTTGCCATCTGTTTTGATATGTGCTAGTTATCCACCACATATCCTTCAAGTTCCTCCACTCACGTGGATATCCGCCAAACAACAGCGGTAAAGCGCGACTCCCTTTAGGGGATCGGGTGCATCTCCAAAGTTTGTTCATTAAGGAGGAGCGAGCTTGGTGCCAACGTGACTTCTATATTGGCAGCTAGGTCACCCTCCTTGTTGTTCTTGTGAAGCACATGAAAGAACTGGAGTTCATGAGAGAGGGATGCTAGGTCTAGGATCCTGGTGACTATTTGTTTTAAATGGATTTCAGTCGGTTTTGAATTCTTGACCATAAGGTTAATGAGACTTTGAGAGTCTCCAATAATTCTTGCTTGCATAGTTCCTTTTTTCCTTAGTTGACAAAGACCTTGAAGGAAAGCCATAGCTTCTACTTGGTTATTAGTTGCAGAACCTAATCCCCAAGAATACTGAATTTCCTTTGATCCATCAGAACAAAGAATTATCCTTCCCCCTCCTGTCATGCCAATAGTATAATTAATATATTAATTACTTTAGTTTATGGTATTAATGAAAAAATATTATTGACCCATAATTCAATGAAGAGATATAACTAGTATATTAATTATGTTTTTATTAGATATTAAAGAAAAATATATTAGACGCTTTATCAAGAGCAACACATGGTCCATGCCAAAGGACAATAAGGCCATAAATAAATAAATTTACTTCATAAATAAATACTCTGCACTAAAAGTAAAAACAAGCTCAAGGATGTGTGTGTATTTAGGCTTACTTTAGGATTTGCCTCAATTTGATATTTTTTTCTCAATGTGATAGTGGTGTATATGATAATGGCCAAACTTAATTTATTCAATGCGATAGTGGTATATATGATAATGGTCCAACTTAACTTATTCTATTTTATAATTTATCAAGGATAGAATTTGATTTCGTATAAAAAATACGGAAGAAGTTTAAAATTTTCCATGAATATAAGATGGATATTTTTCTTCATACAAACATACGATATATATTCATAATCACTAAAAATATTAGAGATGAGTTTTAAGTCAAATCAATAATTCAACTAAGTGTTTGCTAGTAGGTGAATAGACTATCCTAATACTTTCCTCACATATAAAAATCCAATTCAGGAAGTGAGATATTGATAGCATCAATATTTTCTTCAGATCCTTTATGATAAAACTAACAAATAATACCAAAAAAATTTCATAACCAAATGCTTGCCTCACATAAATTCATAACCAAAAATTTAACTTAAATGAAATATTGAATGGCCTCATCATCCCACAATTGCTGAATTTTATCACATATTTTTGCAAAGTTGACGGAGGGAGCAAAGTAGGTGAGGAAGATATTGCTTATTAAGAAATTCTGCATATTACTAAGAGGTTTTGAATCCTAAATGGATTTTTTGATATGTTTACAATAGTTTTGTAGGCATCCAATGGAGTCACCCAATTACACATATAGCATTCATCAAAAACACAAGAGCGCAGATCATCTAACTAATCTTTAAGGACCGATACAAATTATCATTTGTGAATCGAGAGCATGCCAACAGTCTTCCGACTAAGTGCACAATAGCGGATTTTTTTTTACCATTGAAGCCACAATGACCGCTTTCACCTTCCCTCTCTCGGGGAGGGACCGCCTCTTGCTACTGTCGTAGGCATGTAGCCAACACAAGGGTGAAATCCAGGTTAGAATCTTGTGATTCTATCTTATGACGACTATAGGGGGCATAACTTTCAACATTTTTAGCCAAAATTTTGATTATTTGAATTGTTTAGCAAATTTTGTAGCAAACTTTCCAAATCTGATCTCTGAAATTGAACGCATAACGAATTTCAATATCTTTAAATTGAATTAAAAACACGGATTTAATACCGGGACAAATTTAAAAATTGTATCTTCTCTGGTTGCAAAATCCTCTTTAGTTTGGCCAAAGATTCGTTGGTTTATCACCATCCAAATTATTTTTCTAAACGATCCATTTACAGTTCTTCCCAAAAATTTAAGTGATTCGTCAACTTGGACCTACATGAAGCACTTTTAAAAAATAATAAAAAATATTATGTAAACGAAATGTAATAGTGTCTGTCCCAACTTAAAGTTCAAAAAGGTATTAAGGAGAAGTGTAATTGCATATATTGAAAAAACTTACACATTGATGTACAACTTCTTAGGTATGGTAAACTTTGAAAATGATTTGCTCCAAGAATATCAAACTTAGTCTGACCATTTATCTAACTATTGAGAGGGGAACTTAAGAAACATGTATTCACTTAAAGAAACGGGGCAATACCGATCATTTGACAAAGATAAAGATATATGCCATACTTATCATGATATTAAATAAATTCAAAAGTAAGATGGATCTTTATTAATAAAACACACATCTAAATGATATAATGTAACATTAACTATAACCCTTATATTGTGAAGAAGATGTTGAAATAAAAGCAATAAAAAATCAAAGTTTAAATCGAATACTATATAAACATGACACTCGTAAACTTGACATAAACATGAGATCTATCCATTAAACCTTAAGTTTAAATGTTTATATAGCAAAGCTAATTTTAACCTAACCTTTAAACCTTTATGAAAATTACACAAAACTTTTACATATTTGTATTTATTAAGCATTTCATTTATGTTCTATTAAAAAAAACAATAGATCTTATATTTCTACTTCTTTAATTTTTTCACAATGACTAGGTGTTTGCATTGCAATTGGTTACAAATATTTATTCCATGTTGTGGAGGATTCCAAATTGCTTATGAAGTTAGAAAATGGATTACATAGATAAGAATGAAGTTTTCATAAATTTGTTTTTCGTGCATCTAAAAACATCAATGAACAAACAGGCATATTAGAACATTCTCTGAACATAAATTTAATGAAGAAACTTTACTTGTAGAATTTGTTCAATCTTTATGTTTAATCTTAACAAAACAAATTGCTAATTGTTATTATCCAAATTTTATTGGATATCTAAGCTTTGCCTTTCTTAATGTGGCCTAGTTTAAGCATGCTTGGAATGTAATTTTTTGTGTTGTATTGCAAAATAAAGATGGTAACCTTTTTTAAAAAAGGAATCAAATATATATAACTTTAAAAGTATTAAAAAGACAAGAAAATGTATATTCTCATTTTTCCTATAAAATATATAATATAATATAATATTTTTTCAAAAAATATTTAAATCAATTTTAAATTCACTTTTTACAAAAATGTACATATAAATATGCTTTTTACAAAATTGTATTTTATTGAAAATAATAATAATTTTTTTAATAGAGTGGGAAAAACATCACTAATACAAATTATGTTCCGGAAGTATTTTCTAATACAAAACACCACTAATAAGATGGGATTCTTCTGCATTTTCATGCTAGGATTTTCCCATGTCTTTAGATGTATCTATTGTATCTAAATCCCGAAGTTAGTGTTTGTGAGATTTGTTGTAATCAACCTATCCCATAATAGGCTACCATTTTCCATATCCTTTAGTGTTAGCTACCAATCATTGCTTCTCATCTACGCTTTAACGTTTTCCAGGTTGGGTATGTGGGCTTGTAAGCTTAATGTCCACGGAGTTGAGGTTTATGAAATAATGCCCAACATAGATAATTTCCAAATGAGAAGCCTTACTTATCATAAAAAAGGACGTGCTCATATGTTGTACAAGGGTGATGCAGATCGGCCTAAAAAAGAAAATAAATGCAGGCAAATCAATGCCTGATTATGTTATATATTCTTTTTATCCATTTTGTTGAACAAATTTTTTTTTTTCAAGTATATTTGTTAAACTATTTATAAGGGCAAGCTTCAGAATAACATCTTAACTAAATTATTTCTTCCATTTATAGGGATAAAAATATGATCCGGTTGCTATCTACCATTTACAGGGATACTACTACCATTTACCAGTTATACTATCCGCCTTGCTCTGTAACATGTTAAATGAGCGGGTTGCTTATATACTACTACCATTTACAATCCACTAGCAGCACTAATGGTTAAATGGGAACCTGATCCAAGTTGCATCACTAACCTAAAACAGACTGAAAGCGACTGAACCGAGACGTCCTTTGCTGTAGTGACCTCCTCAAGCAATTCTATAGCGATCTCCTCAAGCAATTCTTGAAACAAAAGCAGAAAAATGGGATAGGAAGACGACCCGAGCTCCGATAATCGTAAAGCTGGGTTGGTGGGTAGATTGGGCTTCATTAAGCATGAAAAGACCCCTCTGTCGGAGCCCATATCGCGATCTGAAGCTCCCAGATTTCTCGGATCCCCCAAAATCGGTGCAGCCCCCTCTGGCATCGTCCACTATATGTCCACGTCTCTCCTGCGCCGCGTAGAGGAGAACCCATTCAACAAACATTTGAGACGTCAATGCCACGGATGCAACATGCTTGGGGCGGATGGGTGCATGGTTGAAGGCAGATGGCATGGATGCATGCATACATTGGGACGTGCAACTGACATGTTAGTTACAGGATATGTCCCCGCAGCGGTTCATATAACACTCTGTTGAGGGGTGCATATTGGTTGCCAATATTTTTCAGGAGATTGTTTTATCGATGCAAGGACGGAAACAATTATGTTAAAGCTCCATAGCAGGAGTCTTAATGAATCTGTTGCGGGCTCAATATTGCTTGCCGTAAATAATGAGTAGCAATTAATTACCACAGACATTCTTTTAGCAAAACAAGGAATAGCAATTAGCAATTAATTGACACATGCATTTTTATAGACATAATCATTATCATACGAAACAAATATCATGTCTAGTTATGAGCTATATAACCTCAATCTATAACCTGCAAAGTTATAACCAATAAGTTAAAGGAAATAGTTCTAGGGAACTTCAACTCATTGAAATAGTGATGCCACTTTAGTGAAAAGACTTATAATGCCTCAACTGCCTTCAACAAATCCAAGAAGAACCTAACCATGTGATACCCTTGCTGGTAGGTTTGATTTTCGTTGAAAATTTACCCTGCAACCCATGTTTTTATTCAATATATTCCAATAAGAGTGAATATAAACACTTTTATAAGAAAAGTCTTAATAAAAATATAAACGAAGAAAAATATAATAAACAAACTCAGAACAAAGGATGAAAGGACAAAGAAAATAAGAGAGGGAGAGAGAGGATGTAAAAGATCTTGTCACCTTATAATTATTAAGACAACTATCATGTTCATCCATATTTTCCCATTTGTAACTTTAGTGTCCAAAATTCGAGATGACTCATGCGTATAAGATTCAGATGACAAAAAACACTTAATCAATCCATTGGAAAGGTTATGATTTGCTAATAGCATCAAGCAAGTACCAGAAAGGGGAATGTAAAAATAAATAAATAAACCAAGCTATATAAAAAAAACCATAAAAACTTAAAAATAATGGAAACACAAAGCAATATACAACCCATAGACAAAAAAAAACCATCCATAATAAAAAAAAACTCATAACAAACAAAAGCAATCATAAGATACAAATGTGACATCCTCACAACAACAAAATAGCACTTGTATGGTTCAAGATACAAACAAAGTTCTAACACAAATGTATGTAATTATGCAGAAATTAATATATTATGGACTTGACCTCTAATTGAAACACACACGTAAATAGAAAATGCAATATAACAAAACAAGTAAATAGAAAAGATAATATACCAAAGTTATTGTAGAATAAAATACCTCTTTCAAGCAAAAGAATAACACCCAAAATGAAGAAGATACTAAGTTCTCAAAGCCTGAAAATACACATCTTTACAAATGAGGTGATTTTTACTTCCCAAACCAAAATAAGGCAAACACCCAATAATTTGACAGATACTATAATTAGATAACTATTAAAAAAACAAGAAACACCCTAATTCATAAAGGAATCCATACCCAATAAGATTCTGCATTTGTTAGATAAAAGTAGACTATAGCTTAGCATGGAGATTGTAGAGGTTATCTTGCATTTTCAGGGAAGGATTGCAAGGGTTGTGTCGAAATTTAGAAACATGTGTATTTGAAAAAATGAAAAGTTTAAATAGATAATTAAATTTAATGATGGTTCTTAAATTTTTTATAATAATTGATTGGAGAGTTGTCTAAATAATTATTTTTACATCATTATTGATTGAAGATTTAATCCTGGATCAAGAGTTCATTTTTTACTGTCAAAATGGGTTCAGCACAGCACTTTCAAAAACCACGGCATTCTTGTGATGTCTCATTCTTCTGGCATCTCATGCACTTGAAAACTTCAACACATCCACGGCACGTGGATCAAGTAAGCCATTTGGGCAAGGAGTTTCAAAACTTCAACAAATCTAATTTACGAGGATCAAGTAAAGAAGAAAATTCATGAGGATCACGAGGATATTTGTAAAGAAGAAAATTTAGCATATATAAGGTTTCAATACCTATGCTACAGACTAAGCTGGTGTTATGCTTATTTATAATATAATTATTTACAAAATGCTGAATTTAGAAATTGGAACATGGATAAGCTTCCTCATATTATGTCTGCAATCGTAATCCCAGTGATATAACTCTTACACGTCTTTTTTCGATTAAAGATTTTGAAAGTTCTTCATCTCCAAAAACAGTGATATAACTCTGGGTGAGGATATAATTAAATAAATACCTTCTATGAACTGTTAAACGAAAATCCGAGTCTGATCTCTGAGAACAGTGCCATAACTCTGGGTGGAGATAACCGAGTTACTGTAAATTAAGTGAACCGAATTTAACCAAATAAGTCGTCAGACAAAGCCTTTGTCCATGGATCTTTAAAATTGGGCATTCATCACTCACGCTGATGAAGCAGTCATGGCGCTCCTTGGCCTTTCCTCCTTGTTCCAGTTCCGTGGGAGTAAAGTTGGCCGCATACTTATAGCCAAATTCTCAGAGCTGACTTCGTAGGGTTAAAATTGACTTACGGAGGCCATTCTTATTCTTGGTATCTTCATCCACTTTGTACTTTACCTGCACCTCCTTTGCTCCATCTTCTCAAATACCTCGGTGAATTAAAATTGCATTTCTCTTATTATAGTCAATATGATGTTATGCACATTCCTTCCAACTTCCTCTATATTCCCTAGTGATACAAGCAACATGTACAACTTGCCATGGGCTTGTAAGATTTCTAAAAATTTGAGATTGAAACCCAAACCCATGCACATTGAGGAGGAACACTCCTTGCTTTACATTGCTTATGATAGATAGAATAAACCATGGACCAAATGATATAGAGAAATGTCATTTTTAAAGCTAAATGCTTTATGCAAATTGTATTGAAAGTATGGGAGATCAAATGGAGTAATTACTCCAATATACAAAGACTTTACTTTGCGTAGGCAACTATCAATCACCCAAAGGTAGGAATGTCTCGGGGTTCTTGCCATTGAATATATAACGTATTGCTCCTTTCGTTAATACAGACTTGAAGTGACAAAAGCCTAAACCTTTGCATGGATTGGGGAGGAGGAGGGGACAACACCTCTCCCATTAATACATTGTAATATCACGAAGCTCCCCCTTATCACCCAAGGGCTTCTTCACGACACTGCCTATTTAGGGATATGTGTGAAATGGGAGTGCCCTTCTCCATCTATGAAGACTTTTAGTCCCCCGTGCACCTCTAAGACTCCTTCTAGATCTAGTGTGAGTCCCCTTGACCTACTACCCCTAAAATTGTGGCCATAATGAGGTTGTAATGCTTAGAGTTTGGTCTAAGGATTGATGACAAAAGGGTGGGATTTGATCCACTTATGTGCGTGTGGGGAGTGCAACGTAAGTCTCACACGTTCAACCACTACCTCTAGGTGTCCCCATTAAAACCTCAAGGGTTGGATGCCTTCATCAAAATTGAACCTCGATAACTTGTGTTTTGCATCTCAACCTCTAGGGAAATTAAACTTATGATTTTCTTCCAAATCAAGTATGATTCCTTTTAGGCCTATCATTGTGTGATTGTCGATGAAATTCCAACCATAACAGTGATCATTTGGTTTTAAAGATGATAAGAGAGTGGGATTTTATCCACTTATGTGTGTGTGGGGAGTGTAACATAAGACTCACACATTAAGCCACTACCTTCAGGTGTCACCATGGAAACCTTAAAATGTAGGGTCGAGCCTTGGTAATTAATGTTGTGCATCCTAGACTCCAAGGAATGAAAACTTATGATTTCCTTTTGGATCTAGTATAACCCACCCTAGACCTAGTGCTCCTAAAACTATGGTTGTAGTGGTTAGTGTCTAGACTTGAGGATGACAAGATGGCAAGATTTGATCCACTTATGTGTGTGTTTAGAGTGCAATGCAAGCCTCAGACATTCGACCACTGCCTTTAGGGTTCATGTGCCCCCATGGAAACCTTAAGGGGCTAGATGCCCACATAGGAATCAAACCTTGTTTACTAGTGAAAAATTCATCATTCCTCACAAAATTGAGAAAATTGTTGGCCTTATGGAACACAAGCATTGGTTTTCACATTCAACATCTACCTCTGAATGCCTCTATGAGTACTTTAAGAAGCTTGAAAAATCCTCACAAAATTAAACCTTAATTAGTGGTAATAAACTCCTCATTCCTCAATAGTGAATCCACCTTTTAATAATAATGTCTATACACTATACACTACTATGTTTAACAACTATATTTTTATTTATATATTATATGAGAAAACATAAATATCATTAAACAAACATAAAAGTCGGCACTAGAAATGATAATAAAATTCATCTGGTTAATTGGGAAATTTAGGCTCTTCCAAAAGTCCCAGGCGGCCAAGAGATTAAAAATTTAAAATATTTCAACACAACCCTCAGTTTGAAAAGTTTATGGTGAGGTTTATTTGATCATGGCTTGTGGAGTATTGTGATGCAGGAGCATCAAGGCTAGGCCAACAATGTGATTGAGCGTTCACATGTTGTGGCTAGCAAGGGGCAAGCTGTCCTGAAGTGAGGAAGATAATTGTTTTCTAAGTAGTTTATTACTTACCAAATAGGCAACCGATTAGTGTGTTGTCAGTTTTTCAGGAAAGATAGGACAAAGTGGCAAGTTGATGCTCCCTGCGAGGAGATCAAGCCAAATAGACAAGTTGTTGAATAATGATAGTGACTCCTTCATTATGGGGGAGAGTTATTTAGTTTTCTGTTTAGCTATTCTGTTTTGGGGTCTTCGAAGGGGGAGTGAAAAAGGAGAGAGACAAGAGCTCAAGGGGGGCTTTGTGGGATATTTTCTGGAAAATCAGAGACAATTCGGGGGTCTGTTCAAGTCGACAACCATATTTCACCTAGCTCATACAATGAACCAAGGCGTAGACTCATATCAAATGCTCAAGGCTTAAACATTTAAGCTATGATTTGACTATAGTGGCTGGAGTATCGACAAGTTTAGTGAGAAAGCCAGATTTGGCTGCGGCTCCATTGTGGTTTCCAAAATTAGTCAGTTTAGTCAAGTGTGATTGAAGGCTAGCTCGTCCTCCTGCCATCGTATTGTTTTGAGGACTAAATACTTGAAAGGAAGGTATGTTCTTCAGTAGTTTAGAAGCTCTGTTAAATTTTCAGTTGGTGTCTCTACCATATGGAATGGGTTTCTCAATATTTTCTCCTAGACATATGGATAGCCTGGAAAGTTGGAAAGGGGGAAAATGTCCTAGTGCTGAATCGATCCTTTTATAAGGGGAGAATAAATTTTTTTGTTATCTCCTTCTCTATTGGATTATCTGACAGAGTTTGTTTTTTTTACATTAAACCATATTAGAAGGCTTGGTTAGCTAAAGCATTCAAAATCATATTGGTTTCTAGCAGAGGATTTAAGATTGCATGGTCAATGGGCTGTGGAGTGGACTGCCTATGTTAATGCACTAAACATAGCTGGAATTAGGCTCAATGATAATGAAGATATGTTGGTGTGGAGTTGGAACAAAACTTCTAGTCAGGTTATTGCAAAGGAAGCATACAAGGTTATCATCATGTATCATTTTGCAAAAGGGACTAAATGGTGATTTGGTAAGCTATGGAAGTGGCATATTCTCCTAAAGCTGAAATGTTTCTTTTGGTTATGTTTAGAAAATTGTTTGCTTACTTGGGATAATTTGATGAGAAGAGGATGGATTGACCCAGGTATATGTACTTTGTGCTGACAAGAGAATGAACATGTTAATTATCATTTTGCTCTATTCAATTTCAACATTTTTGTTTGGCACGATCTATATGTTTCTTTGAATGTCAACCAAAGATGGGGTACTCAGAGCCTAGAAGAGAATTTTAGCAGTTGGAGAAAAAGGGAGTCTAATCATAAAAATCTTCCTATCTTTGTGTGTTGGGCTATTTGGAATATGAGAAATCGAGTGTTGTTTGAAGGATCAGATCCCAACTTACAGGTCTGCTACTTGAATGTATTGAGATTATATAGGGATTTTTCTGTGGATGAATTCCTTAGTTGAATAGAAAGTCTATAGCTCGAACCTTTTCTTATTCTTCCGCTATTGGCTTTTTTGATGGAGTTGCTCTAGTTGGCGCTTGTGGATGTGGAATGATACTTATAATAAATAACAAGCACTATTTCAGAATGTAGATGGGTGGTGGTACAAGGTCAAACACTTAAGCCAAGCTATTGACGTTTTGGTGCTTGCTTCAGTTTGCTAAGATTAATAGTATAACTAATTTACAGGCTTTTAGTGATTCACAAGTTATTTTTCAATAGACCAATGAACTATACAATCTACCAGTCGTGGGCTCTCTAGAAGGCATATTATTTTATGTAGAGTATATTTGAAGAAAACTTATTTTGCGAAAGGTCCACCTCTTTTCTCATTTGATTTTTTCTCTCATATGAGTACCGTGTTTCTTGATCTGTATTGAGTAAGTAGTCTTTAGAAGACTGTTTTGGTATCATTTTGTATACCTTTTGGCTTAGCCGATGATGTTGTGTAAAGTGGAGAATTGCTTTATGTCACCTATGTCTAGTAAATCCTTATCCGACACATATAAAGACATATGGATACCGTACCACTCAAATCTATAAATAACTTCGAAATCATATAGGTATGCGCAGACCGGGTAATCGAAAAGACTTCCGACGATACTTATCCTCAACCATGGTATAATCCGGATACTCGAAAAGACTTCCGACGATACTTATCCTCAACCATGGTATAATCCTATTCTGATCAAAATCTTCAAATAACTGGTAGGTGAGAAAATAAAAAGGATAGGAACGTTTCCATGGATGAAGGGATCGCCACCCAACCAGCCAAAAGAACCTTTGGACAATATAAATACTTTGTCATTTAAAAATGTAAACATAGTTTTCAATTGACGTTACCTTTCATTATTCAAAGATAAAAGAAAGAGGGGAAGGCTCTAGATTTCTCAATTGACCCGCTGTTGATCGATGGGAAGGATCCCTTGTTTCCTTAATGATATTCGCATCGAGCAATCTATTCCCGTCGAGTTCCTGCTCTCACTACTGAGCTGATTCACATTGTTTGCTTTACATCTTCGGAACCGAAATGGCTAGTTCTCTGGTTCTATCCATAATCATTCTGATTTGCGTGTGCAAATTTTCCGCCACGGTCACAGGGCGACAGACGCCGTGGAGTATTCAAGGGCAAAAGGCCTGGAGCGTACTGTACAATAATTCTAATTATGGAAAGTTTCAGCTTAATAATGGACTCGGCCAAACCCCGCAAATGGGGTATGCTTCTTCCAAATTTTGTTATATTTCATGACATTTTGAGAAAATTCGTGATAATATCGTCTTCTATTTTTCATCTTTAATGACATTTTGTGAAAATTTCTGATTAATCGTATCACGTTTTTTCCTCTTTCATGATATTTTGTAAAAAATTGTGATACATCGTCTTCAATTTGTAATCTTACATGATACACTTTATTTATTTATTAGTTGAAAATTTGTGATATTTTTTTTTCAAAGGAGAACGATATAGTTTTAAATTAATCTTTGCACCGGAAAATTGATGATTTTTTCTGCGGTAGTGTGTGACGTATCACAGAAGAGGAGCGGTTATGTTTGCTGATATTTGCAGCTTACAATAAATGATTTTGTTCTATGAATTTCTAAAAAATCTGTCACATATCACAGCAGATTAACGATATCGTTTGTAAATCCTTTGCACCTGAAAATTATTCATTTTATTCCCTGACTCTCTTGAAATTTGTCATATATTATAGCATAAGAACAATATTGTTTGCTTTTATTTGCACCTGAAAATTAATTATTTTTTCTGCTAGTTTCTTGAATTTGTCACATTACTGTTTTTATTCTGTGATTTTCTTGACAATTTGTCATATATTGGAGCAGAAGAACAACATTGGTTGTAATCTGAGAGTTAATGATATTGTTCTGTGGCTTTCGTGTTCTACTTCAGATGGAACAGTTGGAATTTCTTCGCCTGCGCTATCAACGAGACTGTGATCCGGGAAACAGGTAGTTTCAGTAATATGTTATATTCAAAGTCCGGTAAAGAAAAAGTTTGCCGGTCATTTATCTTTTTAGTTGGCGGTTTCAGGGTGATTTGGCTTACAAATAAGTATGCGAGTAGTTCCGTCTCTTTGTTGGAGGTTTCAGAGTTACGTTGGCTAAGATCCTGTTGAAATTAAGTCCGCCAGTTAATTTACCCATTTAATTGGAAGTGCAGAGTGATTTCTGTTAAGACTATGTTGAAAAAAATAAAGTCAGTAGTTTTCACTCTTAAGAGTACTTAGCATTGGCAAATGATTGAAGTATACCATTGACAGTTTTACACTGCAATCTGTCTTTTAATTCCGTCAAGATTAATGGCCACTTCGGACTGGTCAACTTTGATTCGATTTTGTAGCCTCGCACTGCATTCTGGTAGATTCTGTTAGGGAAAACTATTACGAATTAACTTAAACAGAACTCATAGTGATTTCCGTTAAAGATTCCTTTGAGAATAAATGTCAGTAGTCTTTAAGCATTGGCAAATGAATTGAGCTTTATACTTAAATAGATTTTTGTTACGCTTATTTGCAGTTTACAGAGTTGCACTGTTATATGTCTGTTAATTCCCTTAAGATCAATGGCCACTTCGGACTGGTCAACTCTGTTATGATTTTGCAGCTTCGCGCTGCATTCTGGATGACTTTGTTAGGGAAAATAATTGTCATATTTATAAATTAATTTATGAAAAAATAGCTTAACCCCTTTTCTAGAAGATATCAGCTACTGCAAAGCAGCTCCATGCTAAATTACAAGTGAACTCTCTGGTAAACTAGTTTAAAGAATTTGCATGCTTCTATTCTATCTTGATCTACTGACAATGCAGTTAGCCTAGTTGAGTGGCTTTTAGTCATGTCAAGTATTCCATGGAAAGGTAAAATAGCATAACTTCTTGATGCTTCCAAGGGTAATTGTCGGAGTAAGCTAATATTGTAGCAAATGGACTCTCTTTACAGCTACAAATCTGATAAGAATCCAGTAGAAGTTTCAGGCATGTGTAGAGCTCTACCATGATCCAAGAAGATAAGATCCGTGAATTGTGGAACAATACTCAATGCCCTTAGGGATTATGCCCAATTCTGATTCAACCCAGATTGTCAAAACATTCAATCAGAGCTCTGAATCTATGGGAACTATAAGTTTATGTATTGCTAGATATTGGCAATGGAAGGGAGGCTTGCTTCACGATTAGATGGCTCTGTAATTGTCTCTTGCTCCATGAAGGATTTTAAATCTCAGAAATTTCAATCTAAATAAAATTGATCCACTAATTCTCAATGTTGCACCAAGTTTCCAAGACGTTGGAGCAGGGAAACACACATTAGGGACGTGTGCAGACCACCCCCAAATTTAGGAAAATTTAAGGGACGGGGGGATGTTGAGGTTTTTAAAATTATTAAAAATGTATAATTTATATAAATCCTAACATATTAAGTTTTAACATATAAATTCCTCATCCCATCGCCATTTACATACTAAAACTTAAAAGTAAATAGTAAATACAAAATAGTAAATTCATCATAGTAAACACGGTTGTCAATTCATCATTGATTTATGAATCATTTATCATTTGAGTATTTGAATTTCATATTGATAAATTCTAAATTTATAATACATGCACATCTTCTATTATAAATTTGAATTATAAACATAAACAGTAGATGAAAATTTAAAATTTAAAATCATAAAACTGAATCATAGACATGTCACATAAAGTCTTAAACAACTTCAAATTTAAAGAGTCAAAAGAATCATGAAACAAAGACTTAGTCTAAGGTCATCAATGACAGTATCTACTTCTAGAGTCACAAGTTAAACTGAAAACTAACAATGGACAATGAACACTGAAAATAAAAGTAGTGAAAAGAAAGTTGAAAGCATCAAAAGAGCATCAAGGAGATAGTTCCATAGACTGGTCCTCCCCATGCATCCACTGTGTGAAGCTATTAGGACCATCAATGTGAGTGTCACTATCTGAGTTAGAGTCCCTCTCATGAGTGTCCAATGGCACACCAACCAAACTGTGCTTTTTTGTTTTGTTTTTTAAGTTATGAAAAAAAAATTGAAAATTATATGGGGGCGTCTGGGCATCCCCCTTTTTCGTGAGGGGATGCCCAGACGCATCCCACCTCTCTGGGATGTTCCTTGTACGTTTCCTTGAGTTTCCGGGAAAAGGGGACATGGGGAAACGTTTCCCAAGGAGTCCCCAAGCCCCCGGGGCATGGGAAATGAGGGGAGCGTGCCCTTGACTCTGGGGAATAAAAGGCCTTTTTGATAAGTCCAATGGGTGAGTATGAATACTTACAGTTACACTTGGTTTGAAGCAATATTGTTTGTTTTGCTTCACTTTTTAACTAGGATGCTGTGCTTGCAGCTGATGCACTTATCTCTACTGGGTTGGCAGATCTTGGCTATGTATATGTTAATATTGGTAAGACCTCCATGCACTTGGTATATTTGTCCCCTGGAAAATAATTTATAATATTATTTCATTGTATACATGAAAATATATTTGCCTTACTCCTGTTATCATATGTTCAACAGATGATTGCTGGTCTTCGATAACACGCAATTCAGAGGTTTGAATATTCATGAAGCTATTTATAATGCCATAAATAGTTTTGAAAATACAAAATATACAAATTTGTGGAGAAAAAAGGAATTATATTATTATTTCAAAGTTTCTGGGAAAGCCCATAACCACTCTATTTATCTAGAAATATTACAATTTTATTGTCTTACCCATAGGCCATGTAATACACCAGAAGTCACCAGATACAAAAGTACAATCGCCACCAATAATCTATCTCTTATTAGGCAGCAAATCCCTAGCACTTGAGCCTTCTTTTCATTATTAAAAAGACATTCCAGTCCATAAGATGAGAATACAGTCTAGAGGTGCTTGCTAACTATACCATTGACATTCAGAAACCATTACTGCTGAAAAACTAGCTAAAACACTAGCTAAAACACTTGAATCACTTATAAGTTGCCTTCTTGGAGAAAGGTTTATCTGTTGGGTTCTTTGCGGTATGGACACCCAAGGCTACCACCAGATTTTGCAGACGATGCGCAACTTAAATGATTACCTGCTCCACCTTGCCCTGTCTTCACATGATGGTGACTATATGCTCCTCCTGCCTTTCCAAAAAAAAATTCAGCAACTCTTCTACCTTTCCCACTACCTCTTATTTGGAATCCAAAATATTATTGTGCAGAGTAAATGAATTACCCCCTTCCGTATTCGGCAGGCCATTGTCTGCATGTCCCTGCAGTTTCTCGTTGATCCTGAATCAAGCATTATATCATCCAGCCTCCTCCCCTCCTGTGGCTGCTTTTCTCAATTACTCTTCCAGCAGCTACCTAGTCCTGAATTACTGAGTTCTGAATCCTTTCTTGCAGCTGCCTCTCAAAGTCCTTTTGAACCACTCAACTTTCTGATAGGTGAGGAGCCGGCTGACTTATGAGTGTTCATGGATCCAAGGTTTATGCGTGGGTTGAAACCTCCTTCTCCATAGTTTCTCCTCCCTTTTCTCTCCACCATTTCCTTCACCACTTTGACTTGTTATGCATAATCCTTGATAGTTGAAGACAATGTACTGGTCGGCTATTTCAGCAGGGCATCTAGGGAAATCAGGGATGAATAGTCCATGGTGAAATATTAGTAGTTAGAGTGCTGCAGGAATGACTGATCTGAATAAAATTGTCGACCATTTTTTCCCCTTCTTGAGGAATCACCATCTGACACACTTCTATCATTAAGGTAGGCCTCACTTCAAACCCTGCAAACTTCATAATCAGATTAAACATCAAGTGAAGCACTTAAAAAGTGCCATTTAAAACTTTAAGTTGGTGCATTTTTCTTGATATGATTTGGATTATCTTCATTAATAATTACTCCCAACTCTTCCTCCTGAAGGAGAAAGGACAGTCCCATTTTTTCCAACAAATCCACTCCCTTATTGGTAAGCAAATCAGCTACCCTGTTCTTATGTCTTGGGCAATGTTGATAGATGTGTACCTGTTCTTAATTTAATCAGCTTCTTTGATAATGCCATCCAGTTTCCAATGTGGAATAAGCCCCTTGGGCCTTGATTATTCCTAAGGTTATTATGGCAGAGTTTCCTCCACTTCGAGGTTAGCAATTTCTCTTTCAAGAGCCAATTTTAGTCCATTGATCATGACCTCTGCCTCGGCTACATTGTTAGAGTTCCACCCTAGGGCTACAGAATAAAAGAAATACTCTTTCCCTGTGGTCTCTTAACAATCCTCTTCCAGCTTTGCTTGGATTTCCTTTGGTAGCCCCATCGAAGTTTACTTTAACTATATTTCCTAAAGGTGGATTCCACTTCCCCTTTAGGCTTAAGTCTATCTTTCATTTTTTCACTGTCCTTTATCAGGGATGGAGGAATCAAGCTACCTTGACTTAAAATATATGGTTCATTTGCTCGGGAGTTCTCTTCTGTAGTCAAGATGGGTTTTACTCTTTAAACTATAGATGCTGCTGGCCTTGCCACTAGTCTTTCTTGAGGCATTGTCTGATCTATGACTATCCTCTTGGTTTTTAACTTTTTTCTAACCAAACTTGCTAGGTGGGAATTTCAACATATTCTTAATTGCTTTAAACTTTGAGGATTGCCATATCATATGCCAGCTTTGAAGGAGATTTGGTAACAAGGAAGGAAAGCTCTAGCTAATTTTTTGCATAAATTGTCAACAAGCACTTGGTTAGTAAAGCAAGGGTGTTATTCCCCACCGCAAGATTCAAATCCCCCCATGTACATGTTCACCGTTTGGGCTGGCACACTCACACAAGTGGACAATATATTGTTGGTTCTAGCTGCAAGTTCTAGACAATACCCCCAGTCATAACTACTTAATTGAAGGACAAGTTTTGTAGTGTGTGAGATATATTGGCTTCATTGTAATATCCCATATTGGATGGTGTCGCTTGCTTGTGTTGACTGGAATCATATATATATATATATATATATATATATATATACATAATGACTCCAAATACTCTAGGGGTATTTGTAGTTAAGCAAGAGCTGGTACAATTTCTCTTTATTTCTCGGCAAAGGACGCATTGATGAGGGCTAAGAAAGCCTTAATTTGAGAGTTAATTGTGCGTTAAATTTTTGTATGAATGGTTACCATATGAAAGCCTTTGCCGTAGGGCAACCCTCATTCACCCAAACCTTGTTCCAAGTCTTGTTGAAGTTTCCCATTCTTTCTTACCTCAATTAACTATGTACAATTCAATCTTGGGATCTCCCCATTTTTTTATCATCCTGTCCCCTTCTCATTGGAATTCTGGAATTTGCTAGGATCTTTGTTAAGTTTTTAGCTGCTTCTCTTTTGATCTAGAATCCAAATTTGTTCCATCTTTGCCAATGTCTCTCATTAAGAGGTCTACCTTTGGTTTCATACCAATAGTTGCAAACCTTAGAGTCCAAGAGGTATTGGAAGGTCTCCTTCAGACTTACTAAATCCTTCAAGCTAGGGAGTGGTCTCTCCAAATGTTGGAAATGAGAAGGAATTGTTCTGCAGGGTTGAATTCCTGTGCAGTTCTGATCCTTTCCAAGACAACATTATCTATGTGTTGTGCACTCTGAGAAACACTTTAAGCTTTACTAATTAAATCATCTTTGATACTGGTGTATTTTCAGGTACACAACCTATTCAACTAGTACAACACGACAAGTTACTCTGAATAAATTGTAGATTGCATTGTGCAGACACTAGTTCATAATGAACAACACCTAGGAATGTTAAGAAGAACACTGTAACTAGGAGAACAAATTTCTCATTTGTCAACACAAATAATTTTAAGATAAAGTTATGTGTACCAATCATCACTGTAAAATAATTTACAAGAGAATGTCCAAAAAAGCCAGCTACTGTTGATTGAAAAACTGCAGCATGTCTTTTGGATGTCACCATTGACAAACTGTCATAATTTTTGTTACCCCTAGGCACATCAATTATCTTTCTCTTTTACATTTTATAGTTAGAACCATCCAACTCAGGCACATTTACAAGTCAGAAGTCATTGTGAAAAAACCCAAAAAATAATCACAGAAAGTAGAATATGCCAAATCTGATTGCACCAATGGAAAGTATGCTCTGCCTTTCCCATCAATGCAACCATCCAACAAAACTGTGCAGTGGGTCTTCTCCCATGATTTTCTCGTAGTCTTTTTTTCTCATTTGAAGTATCGATCCCCTCAATTGATTGCAAGTAGGGGCTCTATATCTAGGCCCAGTAACAGAAACATTAAACAATGCTTGGTAGAATGTGTTATTTCTTGCAATGCTATAACGTGTGTCACGCCACAAGAAACACATGATCACAATCCCATTTTCTTTTTCCTTATCCTTTAGTTTTTTCATAGCACAACAAATATAAGGTTGTGATGTGACACTAGGAGCAAGAACATGGCTTGTAGGAGCATTAGAGCCCATGTCCTTAACCATTCCTCATGTAGAAAGATGCAGAGCCGGTTTCCTTGGTATTTCACTTTGTAGGACTTGATCCCTGGCGAGGGCTATATTAGGCTTTAGTTACCTGCTTTCACTGACCCACCAAGCCACTGTTGACAAGTTGTGCTTGACATATGGATAGGGATTTGCATCTCTGTTAGGCATTTTAAACTGTAAGCCCCCTCAAATAATTCTGTTGGGCATAGTGTTCACTTGACCATCTCATGTTGCCCTTCAATTGGGCCCCCATATGCCCATAGGTCCAATTATTTCAGCATGTTGGTGGAAGAAAGTTGAAA
The DNA here is from genome assembly GCA_027924585.1 of Larix kaempferi. Lineage (NCBI taxonomy): Eukaryota > Viridiplantae > Streptophyta > Pinopsida > Pinales > Pinaceae > Larix > Larix kaempferi. The sequence goes on along the minus strand of BSBM01002098.1, from coordinate 1,623,685 downwards.
CCTGTTGAACTTTGGTTGTCATTGATGTCAACTAATGTCAAAGAGGATGTCAACTGATTCAGTCTGAGTCATTGATATCAGTTGAAGTCAAAGTGGATATAGCATTCCTGCAGAAGTATGGAGAAGTAATGAAAGCCACTTTGAAGTATATGCGCAAGATGAAGAAGAACATGAATACCAGAAGTATATGCGCAAATGGTGAAGGTGAGAGATATGAATGCAACTTTGAAGTATATCCAGAAGTGCATTCAGTCTGAAGATGTGATTCCAATGATACATCATGCATGATGAGTGTGAAGAAATACATAAGGAAGATACATCATGCAGGTCTAGTAAAAGAAAGAACAAAAGTAATGTATCCTATAGCATGTGGTCATTGTGCAAGTCCACCAAGTCATACTCTTTCATGGTAGCAATCAAAAGAGTTGGTTGGACAATGGTACATGTGTTCAAGCAACCAAGGAGATTGGTTGAGCAAATGGTACAAGTGCACAAGTTTGTTGAAGGAAGTCTTTGGAATGCACAAGCAAGCCTGAGCGTTGCTTGGTTAATGGTCGGAAGTGCGCAAGTAGTTAAAGGTTGGACAATCCTGAAAGTGTGCAAACTTAGCCGATCAGAAGATGCTTTCAGTAAGTGGAACGCACACAAGTTCCTAGAAGGGTACATCGGTTGAAGACCATCTATGAGCAAATTCCACAGCCGACGGTACAATAGGTGCACAAGTCCCACAAGTGATGACAAGGCGGAAGTCAAAGTCCCAACAAGTAGAAGTTGGTGTATGCGCAGTATCCGCAAAGTATCAATACACCAAGCGCGCATTACCCACAAGTGATGAAGCGGCAAGGGTCATAATTCCACCAAGTAGAAGTTGGAGAATGTGCAGGTTCTGTAAAGTATCAATATCTCAAGGGTGCATTAACCACAAGGGATGGTACATCACAGATCATAGACACATCAAGATGTAGTGTAAGATTGCGCACATACTTTAAGACAATGGTACATCAAGAGCGCAAAGGTACACCACCAAGGTGTAAAATCTCACTAAGTTGTGAAACATAAGGGTGCTTGATACACCAAGGATGACACATTAATAGCGCAGAAGATGACACGTGGCATATGCATAATCCATGAAGTATGGAAGAAGGGATGCCATGACCAACTTGTGAACATACAATCCGTGCAGGACCTGTATAAATAGAGATGCAAGTTGGAGATTTGAAGCAAGCTTGATGACGAGAGCATAAGAGCTTCGAGTGTAAGTTTCAATGTGATTTTCGGGGCATCAAGGGGCTCGTGGATAGAACAAAATAATTTAGCGAGGAGCTGAATGCGCACATGCAACAGAATGAAGTTTTGATGGTGCGTAGAATGATGTTGTAGATCTTTGACAAATGTGCGAGTACTAAAAGGAAGAAATACTGAAGTATGCGTAAGTGCTTGATGTTTCGAAGGACATTATTACAGTCAGCACGTTAATAGTCACAGACGTTGTACAGATAGAAACGTAGAGATAGAACCGAAGTTTATCAAACAATGCACAGATGTCTAGCTGATGCATATGAGCAGAAGTGAAAGTGTGCGAAGTAGAGAACTTCATCTGATGCACAATGACAGAACAACAACAGAATCCGATAAGCGCATCATGATGCGGATGATCTGAGACAAGTGTGTTAAACAGAACGGATGAATCATTTGATGCACAGGACGTTGCAGATTGTCTGAGAGACTGCAACACTTAATCAATATGGACACATCAATAAGTCCGCAGTTCCATCTGTTACTAGTGCTTCATTCCAAAACAACAAACTATCAATTGTAAGCACAATATCAGTTGGTTAGTGCAGCCACGAAGAGCAGAACGTTGAGATAAACAGTAACACAAACTACAGTATCAACAAGCACACAATATATGAAGTAAGCCATCAATAGAAGTATATTTGAGAAGATTGAAAAGTCAAGTGATGTATGCAGTGCAGTAACAGAGTATAGATTGCATACGCAGACAACGCACAACGGAATCATCAGCAGAAGATCAGAAGAGTGCGTAGAGTTGAAGTTCAGTAAGTCAACAACATATATTGGACATCAGGGAGGTCAGATGGGGCAAGGAGATAGGGAGTTGGAGCTTCCTTCATGTTGGTGCCTGTAAAACAAAGAAGAGAGGGGGTTGGTGCCTCCTTCCAGTTGGTGCTGGAGAAAACATAGGGAGTTGTAGCTTCCTTCATGTCGGTGCCTGTAATACCACGGTGTTGGTGCCTCCTTCCAGTCGGTGCTGGTAAACATTGGAAGTTGGTGCTTCCTCGAATGTATTCTTTTTCATTATAAAGAAGCATTCTGTGGTTTTCTCCAGTTTGGGTTTCCACGTAAAAATTCTATGTGTTATGTGTTGTTTATGTGATGCATATATGTGGATGTTTATTGTTCTGATGCGTAATTGAAGATAAAGATTAAGTAAAAGGATAATCTGTTAAAGATTGCTGATAATTGTGCTAATATTGATTCACCCCCCCTCTCAGTATTAAATCGATTCCAACAATTGGTATCAGAGTGGGTGTCTTCAGTAACATATTAACATCTGGAAGACAGATTTCAACGCAGAATCCAGCAGACATGGACTCAAAATATGAACATATGGCCGAAGTAGACTTTGAAGGAGAATTAGTCAATGCATTGGACAAACTGAAGAAGTCAAGGAAGAAAAGCAGGTTCCTGTAGGAAGCTCTTCTAAGATTAGAAGCAGACACCACTAGGTAATTGAAATTGAAAGATGACAAGTGTGAAAGTTTGGAAGCTGAAGTTGTCTCTCTAAGAAGTGAACTCCAAAAATTAAGCCTTCAGTTAGAACAAAGAGGAAGAAACAACATTGGTGAAGAAACTTACTTTGCTCAAAGTTATGCAGATGCTCTCAAGACCCCACAATCAAGAACAAATCAGAGATTTGAAAAGGAACATCGAAGGCTGAATCTTTTGGAAAATAAGTCTGCGCAACCTCGGAATTACTATCCTATCAGGTACCAAAATCTTTTCTTTGGAAATTGCTTTTACTGTCACAATTTTGGTCACAAAGCAATAAATTGTAGAGCTCGTGCATTAACATATGCCAAAAAGAAAGGTTTGTGCAATCAGACAAATTCTAAACATAATATCCTCAGAAAACCGCTTGAAGTCGTGTTTGAAGATTCCAATCCTTTCAGCGTTTTAAGTTCAGAAGATGAGTGTTGTGAAAAGTCAGAACATGATATTCATGACTGCGAAAAACAACAGCAACATGTGCAATCCACTAAGATAGCTGAAGATTAGAAAGATCAAGATCATCAAGAAGCATGCAACCTAGCCTTACATGCACAAAGTAGAAGGGGGCAATGGTATAAAGACAGTGGATGTTCCAAGCACATGATCGTAGATAAAAACACCTTTATGAAGTTCAGAGAAGACAAGGGAGGCAGTGTCTATTTTGGGGATAATGGCTCAGCTAAAATTTTGGGTAAAGGCCTAGCAAGCCTAAGAAATAAAAGAACCAAGGCAGATAATATTCTATTAGTCGAGAACATGAAAAACAATTAGTTGTGCGACCAAGGACACACTTACCTTTGACTCGGAAAAATGAAAAATAAAAAATAGGGATACAGGCAGAATCGTAGCTACAGCCTCCAGAACTCGTAACAATGTTTACATTCTGGATGAAGAGAGAAGAAAAATGCTGCATGGGACAAACTGATGAAAGATGACTCTAGCATAGAAGATTGGGACACATCAATTTTGATAATTTGGTCAGGATCAATAGGAAACCAGCAGTGAGGGACATTCCAAGGATTATTAAGCCATCTGGTTCCTTCTGCAAACACTGTCTACATGGGAAACAAACTAGAATCAAGTACCCAACAAAAGAATATACTACCTCAAGACCTTTGGAATTAGTGCATTCATATCTTTGCGGTCCAATGAGAACCAAAGGAATGAATGGTGAAGAATACTTTCTATTGTTTATTGATGATTTCACTCGAATGACATGGGTGTTCTTTCTTAATGCAAAATCAGAAACATTCGAATGTTTCATGACGTTTAAAGAAGTGGTTGAGAACAAAACTGATTTAAGAATAAAGTGCTTGAGGACTGACAATGGAGGAGAGTGTTGCCAACGAAGTTGTACTTGGTTGGATTATCAAGCGAGTGGGCAAAGTTGAACATGTCAATGTTCATTTTCGATGATTTGATTATCAACTGGCCTTTTTAAGTTCCCCTTTTTTATTTTTATTTTCCACATGTCCATGGCCTTGCGGGGTTTGTAATAAAATGTACTAGCATGGTGTTTTGTAAAGGACTTGGTTACCCATGACCATGACCTTTTGGCCAAATCGGGTATTCCAAGGAGTTTTTTCACTTAAAAATTATGTCTTGCAACTTTGCATAACATAATTTTTGGGTTTTTCTCCTGCTCCTCCAAAGCTGGAATGCTTGGTGAGGTTAACAGGCCTTAGGGGATTATTAAAGTCCATGGGTCAATGTATATGAACATGCTAAACATTATTTTTGGGTCATGTGGACACGTGCTAAGTCCCCCTAGGTTGTTTTTTAATTTTCGGCGAAAAGTATTTTTTCTGTAATTGGGCCATTTTTTATAATGGTTCAATTAAAATTTTTGTAAATGGCATAGAAGTGTCATCTAGGGGTCTTTTTTGCCTTGGGAGTGCTCGTTTTCCTATTCAGAGCACCCACTTTACCCTAAACCCACTTTTTATAATGTTTGGGTCATTAATTTTTCACTTATGCTCAAAAAAGTAAAAAAAAAATGAAAAAGTCATGAAAAAAAAAGTGAAAAATGACTTAAAAAATAAAGATATTTTTGAGTGAGTTAAGGTCTGATTTAGTTCAGCATCATTCTAGGAATGATTTGGGTTGAAAGATATGACATATGGGTAGCTATTTTGGTGGGCATAACTCCCCCAAAGGAGGGAGGCGCATTCCCCAAGACGGGGGCACATTTCCTTTTTGAGAGGGCCCACGATATGTGCTGATTTGCAGCATGTTTCAAGTTGCTGCGTGGGCACCTTTCATACTGATTGGGACAGCCCAATTCATGGGTTTGGCAGCCCCATTTTCTTGATAAACCATCACTCCTTCATCTCCTCAAGCAAATTCACCCTCCTCACATTGCTCTTTCTATAAATTCGTGGTTGCTCTCTCCATTTGGGCTAGTTGGAGAGCGAGCAGAATTGTATTGTAAGCTTTTGCTATTTTACTTGTGAATAAAAAGACTTTGGAGGTCCATATGTGTGATACTTTTGTGAGTGGTTTCATGGTCTCTTGATGTGGAGTAATTTGTAGCAAGTTCAAGTTCTGTGCAAGTAATTTCCAGCCATCAACTAGCCTGCTTGAAGGATTGGTAACGATTTGTAGGAAGGAACAATTAATCTTGTTTGTTTTAATTTGTTCTTGCATTTTTCATATTGGTTAGAGATTCAAAGTTTATATGTTTCATTTGTTTATGCTCATATTATTTTGATTTCTAACCATGCGCATTTCTAGTTTAATGGTTTTTCTATGAGTTTTGTTTGCTACAGGTTGACAGGTGTGAAGAGGAGGATAGCTTGTTTGCTCTCCATTTCTTCTTCTGTGCACATTTTGGTGGATCTCACCCTCGGTTTCCGACTTTCAAACTTCCAAAGTCTTTGGTTTCAAGGGCCATTCTGTCTCTTCTCTCTTTCTCAGCTTATAAAATCAAAATTTTTTTGGTTACTGGTTACGATTGAAGAGTGATTCTTGATTTACTTTCTGATTCATACATTCTTAAGTAAATCTGATTCATTCTTAGAATTCTAATCTAGTTGTTTAAAGCTTTTATCTTCCATTAGATTAGATCTTGTATTATCTAGCATTTCACTTTTCAAACTTGTTAAAAAATCGTTAAAATTTCAAAGAGTTTAAAGGGTAGTGTTAGATTTGATTAAAAGGTTTTATTTGGCTGTCCAAGAGCTTACAATTTGTAGCTCATAAAGCTTGCAAAGATCCCAAGTAAACAAGCTCCATTGCTTGTCTTACTTAGTTAATTTCTTGCATTTTTAACTAGTTTTAGACTTAGATTTTTTTTGGGTTTTTAGGAGCTGTTCCAAAGACACTCTTAAAGTGTTTTGGAGCATCTTATACTAAAGTTTGCTTGCTGATTTGTAGCAGAAGACGAACAGATAAGAGGAAGTGTTGGCCAAAAATCGAAGATCCATGCCATCCAGAGTACCCAAAACTTAAAATTTTTCAAACCGGTTACTTTTCTCTTCAACATTGTAAGCCACCAAGTCATTTTAAAGAGACTGGGGCATTTCTCTATCTCATTGTAAAGAAAATTAAACGAGAGCAAGTGGGCTAACCAGCGTCCACACCCCATCCCCCCCAGGGATGGTCTGTGTCATCTCATTTTCATGGCGTGATTGTTAGATTAGATTTATTTCTTTTATTTCCGCACTTAATAAAATCAAACTAGGATTAAAATTTACCTTGCTGGTCCGTTCCATTGGCAGGCCACAAGTTCACTCAGGACTTAGCTTTTTCACATTTTTTACAATTTTCATTTTTTTTTACAAATTCAACACCCCCTTGCTTTCTCGAAGTAAGGTTTCAGGATAAGGGTTTGCCCGAGTACTAGCCCGAAAAGAGACTCTTGGGGCTCTAAAAAAGTAAAATACTAGTTCCAATTTTTTTTAAAAATTTCCAAGGATTTTCCCCGTATGCTCTGTGGCCACTGCAGCTCAGTCTGAACATGATGGCACACATTAGAAAGGGATTAGTGACTAGTAATAGGTTATAACACATCCCAAATAAACAACTTACTTGGGAAAATCCGTCACAAAGTGAATATTCTTCTGTTGTGGGCAAATTTCTCAAAGGACGTGGGATAACACTAGTAGTGACCTCTTGGAAACCGTTAGGCTTGCTCTCGTTGGTATAGCATCTGAACACCCCCTTGAGACTCCGATCCAGCCCACCTGTCTGAGTGAGAAACCACATAGCTGAATTCCGGACATATTCCCTGTACCTTTGTGTATATCGGGAATCCACCAGCCTTTAATAAAAAGATCATTACCACATAAAAAATAAAATAAACCAAGAACAATCTCACAACATTGTCTTTTCATTTCAAGCATTCTTTTTTGACTCCATTTATTGGTACTGGTCTATCTTGTTATATTTCAATAGTGATGAATGTTTTAAAATGACAATGATAATGATGATGAATGACATTTGCTTTATATATATATATATGATGATGAATGACATTTGCAACATATATATATATATATATATATATATATATATGTTGCATTATCTTGGTTTACAAAAAAATATTCTAACTCCTAGATTAGATGCTTTTTCTTTCATAGATTAGACACCATAGTTTATTTTCACTTTTAGGGTCCACCCCCATTGGCGTCGCTAGGAAAGCCTAGACGGAGGAGTCGAGTTTTCAGGTGACAGCACTTGACTCTAACTTGCCCCCAAGGCCACACCAGCAACTTGAAGACTTCTGCTACGTTTTCCCTAGTGTGGAACCAGTCGGCAACAGAGAGTATACATCAAACAAGTTTGATAACTTTTGTGATAAACATGGAATTAGAAGACAATTTTCAGCAACCAGAACTCCACAGCAAAATGGGGTGGCAGAAAGAAAAAATAGGACTATTCAAGAGATGGCCAGGACAATGCTAAACAAATCGAAGTTGTCACACATGTTTTGGAATGCCATTCATACAACTGTCCACATCCTCAATAGATGTTTGATTAGGACGAATAGTTGCTCAACACCATATAAACTCTGGAAAGGAAGACTAGCTACAGTTAAGCATTTCAGAATATTTGGAAGCAAATGTTACATCAAAAGAAATGGTGATACATTAGGAAAATTTGATTCCAGATCAGATGAAGGGATTTTTCTCGCTTATTCCTGCAAAAGCAAAGCTTACAAGTGCTATAATTTGCGACTCAGGAAAGTAGCAGAAAGTCCTGAAGTAAAGGTTGATGAAGTACTGACTCATAGAAGATTTGAAGAAGATGATGACTTACCACTGCTAGAACAACTGTATGAAGAAAATCAAGAAATAGAAGTACCGTAGGAGGAAGTATATCAACGCGGACTAGAAGAAGGAAGACCAGACACAAAGGCCCCCTCCAGATTTGCTCAGAAAAATCATTCAGAGAATTTGATTATCGGAGACAAAGATGTTGGCGTAAGAACTAGAAGGGGTTAGAACAATCCAATTGAGGAAGTGCATTTCTCATTACTATCACAAATAGAACTAGAAGGGGTTGAGGAAGCCAAATCAGATAAATGATGGATGAAGGCTATGAGTGAAGAATTAGACCAAATAAAAAAGAATGAGACTTGGGAACTTGTTCCAAGACCCCAAAACAATAATGTTATAGGAACGAAGTGGGCATTCAAAAACAAACTAAATGAAGATGGACAAGTTGCCAGAAATAAGGCAAGATTGGTATGTAAAGGATATGTGCAAATCGAGGTGTTACTGTTCAAACTAGCAGGGTAGGCTTGCAAGTGAAAGGCAATCACATAAGAGACTTGGACTACTATCACCTTTGTCCAATCTCCTAACTTCTTCTGGATCCAGTGTTGTCCCAAGGGGAGAGCCCTTTAATGTACTTGCCAAGTAGATGCCAAATTCCTTCTAAACACCTTAAAGCATAGATCAGTGCCTCTAATGAAGTCAAACACAGAGTAATAGAGAGAGTTAGGATGGTGCTTGTATAGTAGTTTTGGCAGTTTTGTAGGTCTGTTTAGGGTTTAAAAGACAGGCCGATGATTTCATGCTCGAAATTTTAGGGTCGCGAGAATTTAGGGCTAAAATTTTGGGGTTGTGAGAATTTAAGGCCACGAAAATTTAGGTGAGAGATTTTAGCGCTGCGAGAATTTAGGGCCGAAATTTTGGGGTCGCGAGAATTTAGGGCTGCGAGATTTTAGGACCGAAATTTTAGGGAGGCCAAAAAATGAAGAAATTTTTTATTTTTTTATTTTTAGGGTTTTGTTATAAAATTGCAGACCTAATTCTAACCCTAATTCTATCATGAAAATGCAAAATTACACATGAAAATGCAAGTTTAACCTAACAATAATATTTACAAAAATTCAAACTAGGGTTTGATGTAGAGAAAATGGACAAACTTAGGGTTTTAATGGATGTTACCCCAAACCCTAGCCTTAGAGGAAGGTGACAAGCCTTTCTCTTGGAGGTAATTCTCCTTGCTACTAGGTTAGGGATTCTTGAAACAACCTCTAGGGTTGGTTTTAAGAGTTTAAACTAGGGCAAAGTTGGAGCTCCAAGGCCAAACTTTGTAAAAACCTCCTCTTGGGAGCGTTTTTAGTATGCAATGAGGATAGAATAGCAAGCAAAATCCTTATTCAAAGATAATGTAGCCCTAGGGCTACCATTCAAGCAAACCTTAAAAATGTAAAAGACTTACTTGAGCATGAGTTATTCCAACCATTTTAGCATCCACAAAGCGTTAGCAAAACAAATAAAGCATCCAACTTCATGCAAGAGCAAGAAGAATCATCCCTCCAAGAGGTGCACATCACTTCATAAGGCCCTTCTAGGGTAAAAGAGTAGCATAATGAATTTTATCCCATAAGTTGTAAAAATGAAGTGAGGAGATTGTATTTATATGATCTCACACTCACTTTTTACAAAATAACCAAGCCTACATGCTTTAAAATGTCAATTTAAAATTAAAACATGTCAACTTAAAATTATAACATAAAATAATCAAATCTGTGGGTAACTTGGGGCATTTTTCCCAGAGTTTACCCAAAAATGACTGAAGTAGCTAAAAATGAGCAAATCACTCCGAACTAAATGCTAGAGTGGGGAGGGGGGGAGCGTCATGCCCCATCTAACCCCAATAGTAGTGAAATTCCCTCAACGCCCCCCTCTAATCAAGCAATGTAGGTTTGGAAGAAGGATGACGTCATCATCAAAGGACAACCAAGGAGAGAGGGTGCTGCATTACTGGAGGACCAGGAGGGTGTGGAAGGTGACTTGGAGGAGAGAGATAAGCCTCAATGTTGAAAGAAGTGCCACCGAAATGATAAAACAAGGTGGGGGTCATGTGAGCCAGTGACCCACCCATGGGAGCCCCAGACACCAACCTCAAGGCTTCAAGCCCTTTTATGAGGCAGTCAACAATGCCACTAAGTTATAGTACTCCCAGGGGAGAAACGAAAGGGTTTGGCCATAACCCCCACTCAGAAAAGTTGGGTAACACCCCTCCTGGTCAGGAAAAAATGACCCTCTCTCCCTGGGGCACATCTGCAGGTGCGCTAGTACTGGTACCACGCAACACGAGGGAATAGATTTTGAAGAAACCTTTTCCTGTTGATGTATTTGTAACTTCGAAAGATATTCACTTGTATATTACATTTGTACTTTATTATATATCCAACAGAGATGTATTATTCCTCTGATTGGAAGTGTCGTCATTTGTATTTGCAAGTGTCGTCATTTGTATTGATGGGTTATTAGACCACCAGTGTGGGGTCGGCCCTAGTTAGGTCATGTGGTTGGGTTATTAGGCTTCCTTAGGAAGTCGACCGTGTTGGTTTATTGGCAGGTCAAGTCAATGTATAAATAGAGGGTGTGCCTCTCTCATTCTATTCATTCACTCACTTCTCAAGCTCGCATAGCTAAAGAGAAAGTGGCGCACAAGTGGAGTATCTGCTAGAGACATCTCTTTGGGTTTGATCATTGTGATCTTGGTTTGTGGCTTATCTTATCTCTGAGGGAGTTGCGGGGTTTTTCACCTTCTTGGTTTTCTCTGAGGAAACTGTGTCTCTTGTGTGCTTGTGTTATTGTGTCTATGATTGATATGCTGTAGATATGTTGTACACGTTATTCTATTAGTGATCCTGAATGATAATGGAATGAAATTATCGAAAAATTAACATGGTATTAGAGCTGACCTAAGAAGAAGGCACTATGCAGCTGTGGAAGCTAGGGCTTCTTAATATTTGGGTTTCTCTCCACAAATCATCAAAGGAAGGAGGCTAGATTGACTCTCCTAGCAAGGGCGCATCTTTCTGTCGAGACATAATTCAATTCTGAGCACTTTCAGTTTTTGGGCCGTCACTGCTGCGGGAAATTAGGGTTTCGGAGAAAGTTGGAATTTTTGGAATCCGTGACCACGGTTGGATGCCCCTCAAGAAAATCGAAGTTTAGAGACCAAGATCGAACTTTTTTGGTTGGGCAGAAGGCCGGGCTTGATCAAACCCTAGTTTGGGATTTTGATCGGAAGGGTGGAAAATTAGGGTTTATGCAAAAGTGGAAATTTTTGGAATCTGTGACCACAGCTGGAAGCTCCTCAGAAAAATCAAAGTTTAGAGCACAAGATCGAACCTTTTGGCTGGGTAGAACCCCGGACAATATCAAACCCTAGTTCGGGATCCTGTCCAGGAAATCCAGAAGTTTCAAAGGCAATTTTGAGGGGTCAAATTTTGCATTTTTCAAATTTGGAGTATACCAGCTTGACCAGCTCAGCAAGGTGCATCTTTCTATCCTTTCAGAGGTTTGAAATTCAAATTTTGAATTTTTAGGGTTTCTTTGACAAACCCTAATCCAACTCTAGATCCAGTTTTCAGCAAATTAAGTGGTAAGAAAACTTTCTATTTCCATTTGAAGTACTTTTTAAGATGTCTCACCACACCAAGCTTGAAGATAAGCTTGAAGGGGCTGATAATTTCCGAGCCTGGAAGTATAGGATTGGGTTAATCCTAGAAGAGAATGAGTTGGACAACTACATAAAGGAAGAGGTTCCAATTCCAGATGGAGATGAGGCTAAGGCCTTACACAAGAAGAACTTGGTCAAAGCCAAGAGAATCATTGTTGATTCTATTAAGGACCATCTCATACCCCATGTGTCTTCCCTAAAGACACCTAAGGAGATGTTTGACTCTTTGACTAAGTTGTTTGAGGGTAAGAACATAAATCGGAAGATGAATCTGCGGAACCAATTGAAAGGGGTAAAGATCCAGAATGGAGAGACCATCCAGTCCTACTTCTCCAAGGTCTCTTTAATCAAGGAACAACTTGAAGCTGTGGATGAAGTAGTGGAGAATGGAGAAATTGTAATGACCACATTGAATGGCCTACCTAGGTCATGGGACTCCTTCATCCAAGGAATCTGTGCAAGAAAGAAATTGATCTCTTTCAGTAGACTATGGGAGGAATGTTCACAAGAAGAAGCTAGACTTGTGGCTCGAGAAGAAAAGATGGGGAATGAAGATCAATCTCTCACAGCACATACCAAGAAGAGTAAGTTCAAGAGGGAGCCATCTCATAACAAGAGATCTTCACACCATCATTATTATAAAGATAAGAAAGATCTAAGATGCTTTACATGTAATGAGAAGGGACACTTTTCCTCAGATTGCCCTAGGAACAAAAAGAACAACAACAACAACAACTTCAACAAGAAGAAGAAGAGCAACAAGAAGAGACATCTTGCTCATGCTGCTGAGGATGATGAACCTCCCAGGAAGAAGACTAAAGCAGAAAGTGATGACTCATGAAGTGAAGATGAATATGTTCTAATCTCTACTCTCACAGGTACTATCTCTCATGGATGTGATGATTGGCTTGTTGATAGTGGGGCTTCCAAACACATGACGGGATTTAAAGTATCCTTTGTAGACCTATCTGAACATGAGTCACCCCATAAGGTGAAACTTGGGGATGACTATCAATATCCCATAAAAAGAAGGGGTGAAGCCTCCTACAAGTTAGACTCTGGGAAGTCTTTGAAGTTGAAAGATGTTCTATATGTACCTGGACTCAAGAAGAATCTCCTCTCCATATCATCCTTGGATTCAAAGGGAATGAGAGTTGCATTTATAGATGGCCAAGTACTCATGTGGCCAAAAGGTAAGACAATAGATGATGCAGTGGTGATTGGAGAGCAAGAGGGAGGATTGTACAAATTGAAGGGACAACTTGAACATGCCATGGTACATGAATCCATGGAGCCAAGTGAACTTTGGCATAGAAGGCTTGCTCATGTGCACCATAGAGCACTTCCAATTGCAAGCAAAGCAGTAGAGGGTCTTCCTGAAATCCAGTCAAAGCATGAAGGTATTTGCAAAGGATGTGCAAAAGAAAAGAACACAAAGAAAGCATTTCCAAGCAGTGAAAGCAAGGCATAAGGAATCTTGGAAATTATCCACTCCGATGTATGTAGTCCGATGTCATCCAGTTCTCTGAGTGATGATTCAGGGATTAAGAAGGAGTTGACCACTCCTTACAATTCACAACAAAAAGAAGTACAAGAAGCTACTTCAGAGTCAGACTCCAACAGCTCCTGCAAGAAAGCAAAGATTGAGAGGGAGTCCACCCAACAAACATCAAAGATAAGTATTTGAATTGTCATTTCTTGTATATCTGATTGCTTAAATAATATTGTTCAAAGATGTATTTACTTATGTTCCTAGATTTAGGTTGTGTATTATGCATATTAGAATATTTGCATTAATGAACAGTATACTACTAATATGCATGTAATGGGTAAGTGGCCTATGGCACTGTACAACATTCCATTGCTACTTATCTAGAATGAAACCTCTTTGCTGACATGTTGGGAGTAGTGCAAACTCTTAACAATGTTCTGGTAGAGATGGAAGGCATCTATAAAGTTACGGGATATGGATAAATGTTGTATTGAAGCATTGGCTAATTGCATGACTGTATGACCTATATTCTTATGTGTAAGATTTTGTTCTAAAAACTATGAGAAGTTTCTAATCATGCAATTGAATTTGACTTGTAGGAAAGATCGTGTACAATCACCTACAAAAGAAGGACAACAACATTGGTTCCAACAACGAAGTTCAAAGAAAAACTATTTATTGAAGATATTATTCGGGATGCAGTAATGGAAGAATGCCATGATCGAGGAATACTAGTCGATTATGAAGAATGATGTTTGGGATGTGGTCCCAAGACCTGAAGGGAAGTCTGTTGTGACTTCCAAGTGGATCTATAAGATCAAGCATGCTGTAGATGGTAGCATAGAGAAATACAAGGCGAGGTTTGTAGCTTGTGGCTTCTCCCAGAAAGAGGGAATAGATTATGAAGAGACTTTTGCTTCTGTAGCCAGATACACTTCCATCAGAACAGTACTTGCTCTGGCTGCAGTGATGAAGTGGAAGATACACCAGATGGATATCAAAACAACTTTCTTGAATGGTGTAGTCGAAGAGAAAGTGTATGTGGGGCAACCACTCGGTTTTGAGACATGACAGGGAGTCATATGTGTGCAGGTTGAAGAAAGACTTGTATGGCTTGAAGCAAGCTCCTAGGACTTGGTATGGTAGGATAGACAGCTTTCTATCCAGTTTGGGCTTTATCAAGAGTAGAGTGGATTCCAACCTTTACTACAAGGTTGAGGAAGGCAATCCAATAATACTACTTTTGTATGTGGATGACTTGTTTGTTACAGGTGAGGATAGATTGATTGCCGATACGAAGAGGAAGCTTGCTGCCGAGTTCGAGATGAAGGACTTGGGGATGATGCACTATTTTCTAGGCATGGAGGTGTGGCAGAGTGCAGATGGAATCTTCCTTGGACAAGGGAAGTATGCAGTAGAGATCCTGAAGCAGTTCGGGATGATGGACTGCAAAGCCATGGCCACACCTATGGCATTGAACCTGAAGCTTCTGTGTGATGCTTCATCTGAGCCGGTTGATGTCACGGTCTATCGTCAGATGATTGGGTCCTTGATGTACCTAACGAACACGAGACCAGATATTTGCTTTGCGGTGAACACATTGAGCCAGTTCCTGACGGATCCCAGAGATGTTCACTTGGTTGCTGTAAAGCATATTCTGAGGTACCTAAAGGGTACGATTGATTATGGGCTCAAGTATGATGCGAATCACAAGTTTCACCTGGAGGGTTATGTTGATTCAGATTGGGCAAGCAGTGCTGCAGATAGGAAGAGCACCTCAGGGTGCTGCTTCAATATGGGATAAGGTGTGATCTCTTGGTTTAGCAGGAAGCAGTCCTGCGTAGCACTAAGTACAGCCGAAGCAGAGTATGTTGCAGCTTGTTCGGCCAATTGTGAGGCAGTATGGCTTAGGAAGCTACTATCTGAGTTATTTGATCTCCCATTGGATGCTACCTGTATCTATTGTGACAACCAGAGTTGTGTGAAGTTGTTAGAGAACCTGGTGTTCCATGATAGGTCGAAGCACATCAAGATCAAATATCACTATATCAGGGATATGGTGCAGAGAGGAGCAGTGAAGCTCCTGTATGTTGCGACGGATGAGCAGGTTGCAGATGTGTTGACTAAACCACTAGCCAGAGTGAAGTTTGAGTACTTCAGAGAGAGGCTTGGTGTTCTTCAGATTGAAGATACTTCGAGGAAGAAGTGATGGGACACATTTGCAGGAGCCATTCCAAGCATGGTGATAGGAGAATCCTTCCCATGGCTGTGGATGTAAGCGTTGTGTGATGAGCATCAGGATGATGCTCCGGTTACTGCTATGTATGATGATCAGGATGATCATGTGTGATGATTTGCATCAGGTGGATGCTTTGTATGATCAGTTTGTTTATACTATGATGATATGCATCAGGACGATGTTGTGACGATGATCTGGATGATCATGCGATGATGACATGCATCAGGACGATGCTGTGATGATGATCTGGATGATCATGCGATGATGATATGCATCAGAACGATGCTATGACGGTGATCAAGTTGATCATGTGATGATGTACATTAGGATGATGTATGATGAGTATCGGGATGATTCTCCGTGGCCATGGACAAGTTGTGCAATAAGCATATAATAGCGCCCTGGGAGATTTGCAGATACTCTTTCGAGGTTTTGCCTATGGCATATAATAGCGCCCTGGGATATCTGGAAAATGCTCTTTCGAGGTTTTGCTTGGGAGGACATATAATAGCGCCCTGGGAGGTTTGCAGATACTCTTTCGAGGTTTTGCTTATGGCATATAATAGCGCCTTGGGATATCTAGCAAATGCTCTTTCGAGGTTTTGTCCTATGGCATATAATAGCACCCTGGGAGATCCGATAGGTTGGCCCGTGTGCTCGTAATCAGTCCTGGGATGCTCTTTTGAGGTTTTGCCATGACCACATGTAATAGCACCCTGGGAGATCCGATAGGTTGAGCTGTGTGCTCGTAATCAGTCCTGGGATGCTCTTTCGAGGTTTTGTGGTGACCACATGTAATATTGCCCTGGGAGATCCGATAGGTTGAGCTGTGTGCTCGTAATCAGTCCTAGGATGCTCTTTCGAGGTTTTGTGGTGGTCACATATAATGTCGCCCTAGGAGATCCGATAGGTTGAGCAGCAAGCTCGTAATCAGTCCTGGGATACTCTTTCAAGGTTTTGTGACACATGTAATAAGTCCTGAGGATTCTATAGTATGGCCAGTGATGATGAAGACCTACAGGACGCTAGGCCTACATCCAGCATGAAAAAGGGCTGGCTCTGTAGAACTTCCTATGACGAGAAGAATTCAGAGATAGCCCAGTGACCGAGATGTCGAGTACAGCAGTAGTGATGATGATGATGATGCTCCGTGATCCAGTGATGATGATCCAACTCCAGAATTGAAGACTTGTGCCAATATGTATTGATGACCTGTGTCTATAGAATACCTTCCTAGTTAAGAGGGAGTGTTGATGTATTTGTAACTTCGGAAGATATTCACTTGTATATTACATTTGTACTTTATTGTATATCCAACAGAGATGTATTATTCCTCTAATTGGAAGTGTCGTCATTTGTATTGATGGGTTATTAGACCACCAGTGTGGGGTCGGCCCTAGTTAGGTCATGTGGTTGGGTTATTAGGCTTCCTTAGGAAGTCGACCGTGTTGGTTTATTGGTAGGTCAAGTCAATGTATAAATAGAGGGTGTGCCTCTCTCATTCTATTCATTCACTCACTTCTCAAGCTCGCATAGCTAAGAGAGAAAGTGGCGCATAAGTGGAGGAGGAGGAGTATCTGCTAGAGACATCTCTTTGGGTTTGATCACTGTGATCTTGGTTTGTGGCTTATCTTATCTCTGAGGAAGTTGCAGGGTTTTTCACCTTCTTGGTTTTCCCCGAGGAAACTCTGTGTCTCTTGTGTGCTTGTGTTATTGTGTCTATGATTGATATGCTGTACATGTTATTCTCTTAGTGATCCTAAATGATAATGGAATGAAATTATCGAAAATTAACATTTCCCTTATGGGGCGAATGGAATCTATCAGACTCTTCTTGGCCTATGCCTGTGCAGAAGATGTCAAGGTATATCAAATGGATGTAAAATTAGCTTTTCTAAATGGAGATCTTGAAGAAGAGGTGTACATTGAACAACCAAATGGTTTTTCACTCTCAGACAACAAGGATTATGTCTGCAAACTAAAGAAAGCTCTGTATGGACTCAAACAAGCTCCCAGAGCCTGGTTTTCAAGGCTGGATAAATATCTGCAAATCCAAGGTTTCAAAAGGGGGAGTGTAAACAGTAATCTCTACATCAAGATTGAAAATGGAAAAATGATAGTCGTGGAAGTATATGTTGATGACATAAATTTTGGAAGCAATGATGATAGAATGAGTCAATAGTTTGTGAAAGATATGCAAAAGGAGTTTGAAATGTCAATGCTGGGGGAACTGTCATTTTTCCTTGGGTTGAAAATTTCACAATTAAATGATGGCATCTTCATCTCCCAATCTAAGTATGTAAAGGAAATGCTAAAGAGATTCAACATGGAAGATTGCAAGCCAGTCTGTACACCCATGGTTACAGGATGCAAATTGAGTAAAGAAGATGAGGCTAAGGAAGTTGATCAAAAGCTTTACAGATCGATGATTGGCAGTCTATTGTATGTAACTACTTCTAGACCATATATCATGCAAGCTGTTGGACTTGTCGCAAGATTTCGGGCAGCACCCAAGGAAACACATGTTCAAGCAGTCAAAATAATTTTCATGTATCAAAAAGGGACCATGTATCTTGTTCTATGGTACCCACGAAGCAAAAATCCTGACTTAGTCGTGTACACTGATGCAGACTGGGGTGGAAGTATTGATGATAGGAGAAGTACTAGTGGTGCTGCGTTTTTCTTAGGAAACTGTCTTGTGTCATGGATCAACAAAAAACAACCATCAGTGGCATTATCTATAGCAGAAGCTGAATACATTGTTGTAGCTACTTGTTGTTCACAAGTGTTATGGATGAAATAGACTTTGAAGGATCTTCAAGTAAATATATATCGTCCAATACAAATACTATGCAACAACACAAGTGCGGTCAGTATCTCCAAGAATCCTGTTATGCACTGCAAGACTAAGCACATCCCCATCAAGTATCATTTTGTGAGAGAGCAAGTAGCCGATAATGTGGTCAAACTAGAAAATGTTGATACTAAGGAACAAATTGCGAACATATTTACAAAACCCCTTCCACGAAGTACATTTGAATATCTCAGAGAAAAATTGGGCGCGGTTCTCAATCTTCAACACAATGAGAACCTAAGCAAAGAAGCATAAATCCAAAAGGGATCAACACTGTGCAATTGGTAAGTAAGGATGACAGCATAGATCACTGTGCAAGAAACGTTGAAGTATTGTGATAGGAACAGGAGATCAAGATGAAGGAATCATGTAATATCTATAATGAAAAAACAACCAAAGATAATTATGAAAAGATATCAGTATCGAAATGAAGCATGAAGATAGGAGGAGTCATGACAAGGCCAACGCAACACAAACAAAAGAATCTACATAGCGCAAATAATTGGCACCTCTTTGCCATTGATGTCAAAGGGGGAGAATGAAAGAAGAAATGCAAGAAGCTGAGGCATATATGATGAGGCTGGATATAGAAGCGATACATGAAAAGGCCGAGACACGAAAAGATGCATGAAGTCAACGGGACAGAATGAAAGAAGAAATGCAAGAAGTTGAGGCATACATGATGAGGCTGGACATAGAAGCGATACATGAAGTCAGCATGACAACACACAAGGGGGAGAATTGTAGACATCAAAGGAACAACATGAAGTTACAACAGACATAAAAGAGTGTGAAAAAGATCACTTGAAGAAATGGCGTAAAGATGACTGAACATATGGTCTGCGCTGATGTAATAGAGAGCAGCATGGTTTGCACAGAGGTAGCAAAAGTACTAACAACAGAAGGCGTAGTAGCCAAAAACCCAAAGAACTCAAGGGGAGCATATACACAGGGGGAGCACTGCGACCAGGAATAAATGAAGCATATAGTTCAAAGAAGACTAGGAACAAATTCACAAGGTGTTGACATCAATGCCAAAGGGGGAGATTGTTAAACTTTGGTTGTCATTGATGTCAACTAATGTCAAAGAGGATGTCAACTGATTCAGTTTGAGTCATTGATATCAGTTGAAGTCAAAGTGGATACAACATTCCTACAGAAGTATGAAGAAGTAATGGAAGCCACTTTGAAGTAGTATATGCACAAGATGAAGAACATGAATACCATAAGTATATGTGCAAATGGTGAAGGTGACAGATATGAATGCAACTTTGAAGTATATCCAGAAGTGCATTCAGTCTGAAGATGTGATTCCAAGCATACATCATGCATGATGAGTTTGAAGAAATACATAAGGAAGATACATCATGCAAGTCCAGTAAAAGAAAGAACAAAAGTAATGTATCCTATAGCATGTGGTCATTGCGCAAGTCCACCAAGTCATACTCTTTCATGGTAACAGTCAAAAGAGTTGGTTGGACAATGGTACATGTGTTCAAGCAGCCAGGGAGATTGGTTGAGCAAATGGTACAAGTGCGCAAGTTTGTTGAAGGAAGTCTTTGGAATGCACAAGCAAGCCTAAGCGTTGCTTGGTTAATGGTTGGAAGTGCGCAAGCAGTTAAAGCTTGGACAATCCTAAAAGCACGCAAACTTAGTCGATCAGAAGATGCTTTCAGTATGTGGAATGCACACAAGTTCCTAGAAGGGTACAACGGTTGAAGACCATCTATGAGCAAATTCCACAACTGACGGTAGAGCAGGTGCGCAACTCCCACAAGTGATGACAAGGCAGAAGTCAAAGTCCCACCACGTAGAAGTTGGTGTATGCACAGAATCCGCAAAGTATCAATGCACCAAGCGCACATTACCCACAAATGATGAAGTGACAAGGGTCATAATTCCACCAAGTAGAAGTTGGAGAATACGTAGGTTCCGTAAAGTATCAATATCTCAAGGGTGCATTACCCACAAGGGATGGTACAACACAGGTCATAGACACATCAAGATGTAGTGTAAGATTGCACACATACCTTAAGGAAATGGTACATCAAGAGCGCATAGGTACACCATGAAGGTGTAAAATCTCACTAAGTTGTGAAACATAAGGGCGCTTGATACACCAAGGATGACACATCAATAGCGCAGAAGATGACACGTGGCATATACATAATCCGTGAAGTATGGAAGAAGGGATGCAACAACCAACTTGTGAACATACAATCTGTGCAGGACCTATATAAATAGAGATGCAAGTTGGAGATTTGAAGTAAGCTTGATAGCAAGAGCATAAGACCTTCGAGTGTAAGTTTCAGTGTGATTTTTGGGGCTTCAAGGTGCTCGTGGACAGAATAGAATAATCTAGCGAGGAGCTGAATGCGCACATGCAACAGACTAAAGTTTTGATGGTGCGCAGAATGATGCTGTAGATCTGTGACAAATGTGCGAGTACTAAAAGGAAGAAATATTGAAGTATGCGCAAGTGCTTGATGTTTTGAAGGACATTATTACAGTCAACACGCCGATAGACACAAACATTGTAAATACATAAGCGCAGAGACAAAACCGAAGTTTATTAGACAATGCACAAATGTCTAGCTGATGCATATGAGCAAAAGTGAAAGTGTGCGAAGTTGAGAACTACATCTGATGCGCAATGATAAAACATCAACATAATTTGATAAGCGCATCATGATGCAGATGATCCGAGACAAGTACGTTAAACAAAACAGACGAATCATTTGATGCATAGGACGTCGCAAATTGTCTGAGAGACTACAATAAGGTTACTTGGGAGTAGGAGCGAGAAGCGGAATTTTCAAAAGCTTCCTGTTAGGAAGCGTTCCAGAAGCGTTTTTTATATAATATATATTTTTTATATATTTTGATGCATATATGTCAACAAATGCATGTAGAATGTTGAATTAGTTATGGAAAGGATTAAAACATGAAATAAACAATAATACCATATAACATCATTCATCAATCATCAATCATTAATCATTTACTAGTGAATTCATCAACCATAGGTCCAGTATCCATGATTCCATAAGTTATAACATCAAGATTCAACCTTAAAGGTTCAAATTTTCAATATATAAACATTTTGTCATCACTAGTACTTGTAAAATGTAACCAAAGTTACCAGGTAACTAAACTATAGTGGCATAGTCTATAACAGAGAACATAAACCATAAAATGAAAGTTAAAAGTTGAAACAATTCACGAAGCATCATATTCATTACCAAAGAGTTATAATATGCTTTTATGCAGTCAATGACTCAATTATGCAAAGTTGCAAATAGTGAACTTCAAATTCAAAGGTAGGTTCAACTTCAAACTTGAAACTTGAAATGCCATGTAATGTTTACAAAATATACGATAATAAATATAAAAGAGTCAATAGTGCAGAAACTTGAAAGTACTGTAAACAAGAAAATACAAGAAAAGTAGATTTTATGGATGTTTCCTCTTGCCAAGGGATATTTCCATTTTATTTTCTTGTGCTCTATGAACAATGGGAGTGGGATTATCATCCCCAGTAGCCACCAATGTTGAGCCACGTCCAAGACTCGATCCTACACGACCCCCCCTCACTGATGCAGATGGAGGTCGTGAAGTTGAACCTCTAGGCAAAGATGGTGCATCTGGAAACAAGGTAGAAGATGGCGGTGGCATTGCTACTGCATGGTCATCCTCATCGCCCAAAAGCTCTTCCTCCAAGCGCTCTAAAGCTAAGGCTCCATCCTCCAAGTTATGCTCCTTCGGATTGTTGTCCCAAGTGACATATGATTTATTAGTTTTGGCACCCTCAAAATAATGAGTCAACAACCTCAAGTTGTAATGTATATAAACCAAGCTTTTTGCTCGGTTTTCATTTAATCGGTTTCTTTTCACTGAGTGGATGAAGCTAGAGGTGCTCCAACACCTTTCTGCAGAGGAACTGTTAACCACCTGTGAAAGCACTCTGACAACCAATTTATTCAAGCATTGGCATGTTGAGCCATACATGTTCCACCATTCGATAGGAGGTGCCCTATCTCGATCTCTGATTACATGCAAAGTACCAAATGGACCAACTTCACTGAGGTAGTTGCTTAATTCACTGCGCAATAAGTCACATTCCTTTGCATCAGTGACCAACTTGTCTATAGCAGCCATGTACCCAACCTGTACCTCTGGATCTATGTGGGGCTTTCTCCTAACCCCACTCCCATGCAGTGGTTTGGCCAACCAAGATAGAGAATAAGATTTTGGTGTTTACACATACACTAAGGCATGCAGTGGAACGTTGAGATGTTCCCACCTATTAACCATATGTGTGTGAATATGGTCATACAAGATGGGATCTTTCTGTTCAACAATATCTTTAATTTGGCCCAACATGCTATCCATCTGCTCATACACCTCCCCAATCATCGGCTTATCTGTATCTGCAAACCGAATCATGTAATAAATGGGCTTTGTGAATTGCAAAACATACTTGACACTTACCCAAAATTGACCATCAAGAACTGTGTCCTCCACCTCCTGAAAATCAAGCCTGTCAAATGCGGATGTAGCCCTATCTTTCAAGACCTGCCATGACTCACTTGATACCATGCTAGCCAATGCCTCTTTTACCTTCAAAAGGCGCTTGAAAGTGAGGTAGTAGCTAGCAAATCTAGTCTTTGCTATCTTCAATAGCTCCAACTTTGAGTGACAGCGGAAAATGCCATGGGCATTGCTATGGTTGGTTATAAATCTTATCATCTCTTGCCCTTTTTGTACAATTGACCAATCCATTTGTATTGATTTTCCTTCAACTTAATGATGTTGTGCATCAAAAGGTTCATCAATAAGTGTTGTAGTCCTAGGTTGCGGGGGCACTTCCCTACAACCTAGGACTACAACACTTAATCAGAACAGACACATCAATAAGTGCACAGTTCCATCTGTTACTAGTGCTTCATTTCAGAACAACAAACTATCAATTGTAAGCATAGTATCAGTTGGTTATTGCAGTCACGAAGAGCGGAACGTTGAGATAACCAGTAACGCGGACTGCAGTATTAGCAAGCACATAGTATATGAAGTAAGTCGTCAACATAAGTATATTTGAGAAGGTTGAAAAGTCTGAAAAGTCAAGTGATGTATGCAGTAAAGTAACAGAGTATAGACTGCATACGAAGACAACGCACAACGGAATCATTAGTAGAAGATCAAAAGAGTGTGCGGAGTTGAAGTTCAGTAAGACAACAACACATATTGGACATCAGGGAGGTTGGACAGGGCAAGGAGACAGGGAGTTGGAGCTTCCTTTAGGTTGGTGCCTGTAAAACAAAGAAGACAAGGGGTTGGTGTTGGAGAAAACATAGGGAGTTGTAGCTTCCTTCAGGT